>OY856415.1:321225686-321698186 GCA_963693085.1 Alisma plantago-aquatica
TTTTGTTTGTATTTATCCTGATTTTTTTGTGAAAAGTATGGTGAAAAATACATAATCTCTCACTTTATTCTATCTATTCCTATATGTTACTTATCGAACAAAATTTATTTTTTTCCTCTTCTCCTTCTTTCTCCAATATTTTCCTCCTTTGATACTAACTTAGTCAATTTTAAGTAGTTATTTGTATTAGTACAAGTGATTAGTTGGATCTATGTATAAATATTATTTGTTATTTAGCATTGTTTTTTTTTAAATGCTCAAACTAACTACTGGGTATGTAGTATTCAGATCTACTCATAACACATATGTGTCTTATGATATTAAGAGAAGTGCTTTCAGATAAAGAATTTTAGTTAATCTTTATAGTTCCTCCTACAAATTTAACATCTTATATTCATTATAATATAGACTAATTTATCTTTCTTTGTCTCTTTTTGGTTTTTATTACAATTTCCAACTATCAATGTCCACAACAATTTTTATCTAAAAAATTCTACAATAAAATAGATGATGAGTTTCTTGTTGATATTATGGTTGTTCATTTGTAAAGAGATGTTGGTCAATAATTTGAAAATAGCTTGGTTACGGATTACTTTGAATATCTAAAGAAAATATGAAACAAATTAGTGGTGAAAAAGTATATGATAACATCATAACTAAAGTTATGTTTATGTTGTGTTTTTACTATTGGTAATTACTTTTATATTTTGAAGTAAAAAACATCTTACATTGAGATGGAAGGAAAATAGACAATAGGCTAATGCCTAAGGTAAGAGAGAAACAATACCAATGGTAGGCCTAATTCAACCTTAACAAACTTTAGTTAGGTTTATTTTTGCCCCCCCAAGATTTTGTGTCAAGATACGCCACTCCTCCCAGTTGCAACAAGGGTTCACTGGTAAGCTTGATTTCATTACTATAGTATGTGCTAACCCATATGCAATAAAAGAATGTCTGCCGGATGAAAGGAAAAGTCTTGAATACACTGACATTGTTTCATTTATCCATGCAGTTGGCCACTTATTGCAAGACGGTTGGGATCATCCCTTTTCTCTCTCGAATTGATTGAAGGCTGGTGATGATACATTCATCCTGCACCCACCAAAACACCAAAAAGTAAAATAGGGTTAAAAGTGGGAAACATCTAAAAAACATACATCACAAAAAGAATTTATTATCTACGCAACTAACTCCTTTTATTTATTTTTGATAAAAGGTAATCTCTTTATGTCTAATAAAAATATCTTTCTAAAAATAGAAGATATATTTGTTGGTTCTAGGTCTAAATTGACCAAACTCTTGTTTTGATGATGACTAAACCATTCCACTTAATTGTGTCTAATGGTTCTACTTGAGTGATTTTAGATTAGGTATAGACACACTACAAATGACCTAACTTGCGCATCTCAATTTGGAGAAAAGACAAGTCAAAATCATTGCAAGTGCACTTTTGTGGAATATGATGTAAATCCATTAGAATCATGTTGTAAATCAATTGTAATGATTATAAGACTTGTAATTAATATTAGAAAAAATTAGGAACACTCAAATCGAATATTTAAGTAATGATATTTTCCAAAATTCATTATAGGCTATTTGTTAGCCGAGTTACAAACTCGACCAATCCCTTAATGGATCTTGAGAATGTCATTGTTCGGTCAAGTTTACTACTCATAGAACTCGTTCAATCCCTGCATTAGATGAAACTAATTTAAGTGACCGGTCGAGTTTCATCCAGGATAAACTCGACTGATGGCTCAAATCTGCTTTGTCATATAGTGTAATCGGTTGAGCTACCTTTATTGAAACTCAACAGATCGCACTGTATGGAAAGTGTAGAAAAGTGCATCTAGCCGTTATAATGTTGTAAAACTCGAAAAAAATCCGTTGCAACATCCCAAATGACTAATATTCGTCCTTAAGTGTTCCCAAAGGCTTCTAGGCATCCTCAACTATAAATAGGATCCCTTGGGCTTCATCCCATGGTTAGACAAGTACTATGAATGTCCCTATTCTATAGTTCAGTGCATCCTACAACCTGCTCTCTCTCTCTAAGCTTAACCACTTGAATCATCCATTATAGTGAGTAGGAGATTTGTAAGAGAGCTAGTCCTACATGTATATCTTGTGAGGATCTCACTTCCACCGCATATCAATCTTTCTTTCAACCATGAAGATGAATGTTCTCTCTTTTGGCTAAGATAAGTGAAGAAGAATAAGGAAAGGAGTCCTTTGGTGAAGAAGAAGAACACAAGGCTGAAGACTTGGGGCAAGAGTGAGTAAGCCCTTGGTGAAGTAAAAAGACTCCTTGCTCAAGTGGGTAAGTCCTTGGCATAAGCTCCTCGTTGGCGAAGGTGGAGTCAAAGGCTAAAGATCCAAGAAGAGTGGATAATTCCTTCAAGGCCGAAGGCTTATGCAAGAGTGGGTAAGTCCTTAGTGAAGGCAGAAGACTCCTTGCAAAGTGGATAAGTCCTTGGGTAGGTTGAAGGCTCTTGTCTTGGATAGGTAAGTACTTTGGAAGGTCATGCATTGTATGTCTTATGATGAATATAAGAGTGCAATGGTTAAGAAATCCTAGAGGTTGACCTCTCTAGGTAGTGGATTGACATACTTCTAGTTTGAAGTATGGAACAACTCTACATAGCTTGTTAGTTGGTACATGTTCAATCTCTCTCATCCTTGCTATGTATGTTTAGTTGCACATCAAATTCCTAATTAGCAACCTTATCTTGTGATATATCTTGAAGGTCTAATGAATTTTTCTTAAGTACGTTTTAGCTCCATTCACCCCATCTAGAGCATACAATCACCCATCCTATGATCCAACAATATTCCACATACCTAAAAAAATTCCCACAAGAGATTCTACACAAACGGCTAGATTTTTAGGCCATCTACTATACTTTTATAATCTACAAAATCACCACTACGAGCAATGCCAACCTTGAGTATGTAACATATCTACATTCCTAGCCAGAGAAACAAGGATGCCTTCAACAATTACTCATATAGAGTCTTCCAAAGTAGTAGGTACACAACTATTAACATGAAAAATTTGATAGAGCCCAACAAAGCTTGTATCTATCTATCCATCAACGCAAAAAAATCTAATTGAGTAGTGAAAAGTGAGAACCCAAAAGAATTTACGTGCATCATCTATAAGAATCCTGTCGAGGAACAGAGGAAGCAGACTAACCCTAATGGGCCATGGGCAACATGCCCATGTAGACAGTAGACTAATAACCTATTAACTAAATAAGCTATATTCTAACACTCCCCCTCAAGCTGGAGCATGGGTGAATGCGTGTCCAAGCTTCCAGTTACATGACTCGATTGAAGAAATAAATGACAAATGAAAGACAGATGTCACTCCCCATACAAAATTGTTACTCCCCCTCAAATAATACTTCCTAACTAAAAGGATATGACGACGCGTCTTTGAGATGTGTTATGCAGGATGGAGTAGCTCGATCTTTTAAGGAGGTCTTTCTCCTGAAGTGCATATGGAGTGAAGAACATGTGAAGAAGACAATCATAAATACAAAAACTACACCATCTTCATTGGAGAGGAATGTGGAGTGGAATAAGCGCACTCAACACATCACACATACATAACGTGGCACGAATGCGAAGGCACAATGTCTATGTAGCAGTGGAGATGTTTATGAATTGTCTGAGAAGTGTAGCCAACTGGAATTAGTGCAGATGACCCATTGACGTGCATAACGTGGTACGAACACGCTGGGCGAGGTGCTGAGATGTTATCTCAACACATAAAAGAAGAAGATGCAACTCGGAGAAGATGTGAAGAAGTAGCTAGGTGAAGATCACTCTGGATGGATCCTTGTAGATAAAATTTTGGCACAAGCTTGAAGAAGACGAGCTTTGAAGATGAAGATTCAACTATCTGGAACACCATCTATGCAACATGGATGATCAATTAGAATGTCATCAACACCAAAGGGACTAGAGGTTGGAATATGCACAACAAGCTCCTGTCCTGACGTACATAATGCGGTATGAATGTGAAAGTCTTGGTGTCAATGCTACAACTGTGAGATCCTTCAATGTTGTCTGAAAAGTAATGTGATGCTAAGTGGGAATGATGTGCCACAAAGACATCAGGAACGAGATGTACCGAATAATATGAAGTTCAATGAAGATAGCATGGAATATATCATCACATCTCATATCATGTCTCTCTCCTCATATCCTCTCTCTCTTGTTCTCCTCATACCCTCCTCTCTATCTCTATCTCTCTCCTCTATTCCCCCTGCACACCAAATACAGAGAGAGTGAGTACAAGGTGTGGAACAAAGGGAAACATGACCCCCTCCCCACACGTGGAAAGACAAACACATGATGGGTGGGAAGGTGGGAAAGGTAAAAGGTCAAATGAGAGGTGTAGTATGGAGAGAAGAATAAAAAGTAGAATACTAAAATAGAAGTATCGGTAGAAAGAGGAGATACACTACTGGAATTTTTCTTGGTAGGGGGAGAAGTGGCACTGTCAGAATGGTTTCTCGGCATGAAAACTGATAATCGGAATAAATATGAAAAACACACCCGATTAAGATCTGAATAGAGAAAATAAATGGATCTTTTCTTGACCCAAAAAGGTCCAAAAATAGGAATAAGATCTGATTATCATAATTATTAGAGAAGAGATGGACCTTTGGAAGGCGTCAATCTGGAACTGGAAGTGTTCTGACTACTTTAGACACGTTGTGTCGATGATTGGACACGCCATGTAGATTGTCGGGGGTGAGAGGCAGACTTTTGATGACACGCCGTGTAGGATTGTTGACACATCGTGTAGCTCCTTCACTAGAAACTGACTAACTCATTGCAACACGCCGTGTGAAAATGTGACACGCCATGTCAGATGTTAGAGGCGTGAACTAGATCTCCACCGACACGTCATGTTCCAAGTGGACACGCTGTGCCTGAAGTTGGAGGCATGACTCTGCTGTCTGTCGACACATCGTGTTCCAAGGATGACACACCGTGTTTGTTGCAATCTGTGCTGTCTGGAAGATTTTAGAAATCGAACATGTCGTGTATTTTGGAAAACACACAATGTCTTTTGTATTTTGTACGAAACTCTATGCCATCAGGGTGATTTTTGGAGTGCGACATGCTGTGTTGTTTGGACAACACACCGTGTCAGGGGTAGATGATGCACGATCTCGACGGGAATTAGTGACGTCAAGGAGACAAATACCTTGGGAATCAACACCATGGGTTGATGGGAATTAGTATTGTCTGTTGTACTTCTTTGATCATGTACAGAGGTGACTCTTTACTTGACCATGGTCAGATCTGGATGGGAATTAGCATTTTCTAGGGTCCCGAGAAGCGGTGTAGCAGTGGATTGATTAAGTGGTTGGGTGCGGAGATGATGGATGATCGGTGACTTGATGCGGAGATGGCAGGGTAGCTCGAAAATTAATATGATGGCGGTTGTTGCTGAAGTGGAAGGTAGATCTGCTTTCCATGGCTTCTTCAATAGCGACGACTAGAGCTGCTTGACAAACAGATCTTGGGGAAAGTGATGAAAAACTGATTGATCTAGATGGGAAGGATGGCATTGTCTAAAGACTCAAATAGAATGAAACAGATAGATTGTCTGGAAGGATGGCGTCGGCGATATCTTTGGATCAGAAAACAAAGATTGTATGTCGGGAAGGTTTGCACTGACATACGAATATATGTGAAAGTGGGATAAAGAGCCATGGAGGCCGGAAGTTCCTAGCAGGCAGCCGACCTATGCCATGGAAGAGGCGGTGGCCACCGCTCGTAGGTGAGGATGCTCCCTATGTTGCTCTCTCTAGGATATAAAGGGCAAAAGGCAGCTAAGGCTAGAAGGGGTGGCCGAGAGAAGAGGGAAGGGAGGCGGAGGCTAGGGTTCTCTCTCCCTCTCTACTACATTGATACCATATGAAGAAGTGTGTACTATAATGTTATGTTGTTGTTTCATATGTACACCCCTATCCTTATATAGGAGAGGAGGCTATTATAATGAGGCACAAAGGAAGCAGACTAACCCTAATGGGCCATGGGAAACATACCCATGTAGTCAATAGACTAATAACTTATTAACTAAATAGGCTATATTCTAACACAAGCTATACATGTACAACCATTGCATACTACTAGAAACCTCATATCGATGTGCAACAGCTAAAAATCACTCCCAAGGACCTGGGAGTACAAGCTTGACACATATGACTCTACTAAAAAACACTAGCAACATATCCAACCTTCAACAACTACTACTTCCTTACTGCTCTTCTTCAACCACATGATCTCTACCTCATCATGCATGATCACCTAAAAGATGTAGAAACCTATGAGGTGAGACCAATGTCTCAACGAGAGATATAACTCTCTGCCAACAACTATTATTACATACATAAATTATAGAGTAGGAAAGTGTTACTATTAATAAGGTGAGCAGATTCAACTAAACTATATGAGTAAAACTCATAACACATATTAGGCAGATTAAGTAACTACAAATGTTCGGTAGAAAATATTTTACTTTAGAAGGAATATGAAGAACAGATTGAGTAACTACAAATGATCGGTAGAACATCTTTTACCTTTAGAAGGAATAGGAAGAACATGTATAAAAGATAACAACTAAGAAGTATAAAAACAAGACAAAGGGGTCATCCAATGTGAATCATATTTGACCCTAAGAAAACATACTACACAACTTTATTACATCTTTTATTATGCTCCGTGGAGATGAGGTATACCATTCATGCTCCAACTGACCACTATTACGTCAAAATCAATGCCATACAAGATCTAGGAGAGTTGGACTCCTATGATCTCCCACACACTCAGTCAGTCTGAGTCCTTCGCAATGACATGTAGAGTCAAACTACAAATCAGCCTAGTCCGCCTTGGTATATAGGCACGACACTGGTGAGATACGACCACAACCATTTTCCTACCAGGGTAATGATCACAACCATCCCTGAAACATATCATATGAGATACGACCTCGACCATTCTCCTACCAAGGTATGACCACAATCATCCTCCAAATATGTGATTGTGGATGCAAGAATATATCCTCAACTTGCACCCACACATATTCAACATTATGCACTCTGAGTTTCCCATAGGAATTACTCATTTCACCATCCAACAAATACTGACACTAAAGATTGATCTATGGATCAGAGCAACCTACATGATTAGGGTTTCACTTGATTACTTATTACCAATTGGGTTTCTTTTAGTGCATCAATCAAGTTACAATATATAAACCCAAAACAAATTCTACATAGATAAGGATAGGTTGCTACGCCATAAGATATAAAATGTATGAGGTGTAAACTTATCACATCATTACATGTTATTACTACCATAGAAGTCCATCACCGCTATCACATCATATTGACATAACCACTCCTAATTACATCACTAGTTAATATCACCTCAAACTATGCACAAAGCCTCTTCCAGGTCATAAGACCCAAACACATAGTTCTTGTAAGTCATCATTATCTCATCATGCCTCATAAAGGCTCATAATTATCACCCTATGTAATACAACAATTACCATAGCAATCACAAGTTATGATATGTATTCAACCTACAACATTAGGGTTACACAAGTAGGAGAGAGAAAAAATACTTTATAGCATCCTAATCATCCAAGCAAGCTAAGAAATTACATCATATGCCCAAATTAGGATTAGGGTTTGCATAGATGATTGATTAGAGTTTTTGTAACAACACTCAACATCAAACCCTAATACATTACTTCCCACTTTCATGGAGCACATTAGGTTAGGCATTATTATTATTATGATAAACCAATCATTTCAAACAACACTATGTATTGACCATACAAAGTTAAGACCATCTATAGCGATCAACCCTCATAGCACATGTAGCGACCACTAGCGTACATCTATGTAGCAACCAACCAAACTAGACCATGTGTAGTGACCATCAAAAGCATGCAAACATAGAGGCCATTGATGTAGAGAATACCCATGTAGCACATTTAGAGACCACACATATCTCAAGGTGTAGCGACCATACAAACTAATCCACATGTATCGACCAAACCATTCAAGAAAATGTAGAGATCACCATGATTAGGGTTAGGGTTTGTTGTGACTGCAACACAATCATCAAATGCAGCAACTGCAAGAGACCATATAGAGGGTAGTGACCTCAAGTCCAGCTACTCTAAAACAACACATAACCGACCTCAAAACAGGGAAAAACCACGATCAAGACAGATGATAAACATCAAGAAATCAAAGAGTTACTACGAAGGAAAAACCTTAAGAAGAAGATAGTCATCAATAACCCTAAAAAAGCATCACAAAGATCAACAAAGAAAATTATGATGTGAGAGGAGAAACCACACATCCAACACATGTACACAAGAATTCAAACTCCATCTAACACATGATGGCCGAACCATAACCATGGTAATGAAACCAACAATTAAGATGCATGTAAGAAACAACAACTCCATCATCAACTAGGTTTCAAGTACAAGAAATTAGGGTTTAGGGGAAGGAGCAATATATATAAGAATACATCATAATATTAAACCTTAAAACATGATAACATCATCTTAGCATCTTATGATCATGTTTTAGAGATAGAACAGTAACATCCAAGCAAAATAAAGGTACAATAATAGTAGAGGAGAGAGTTACATAACCTGCCTTGAGGTGAAGATCCACTCCAAATCCATGACCTCTAAGAGAGAAGGAAACACCAAGCTTGGATCAAATCTACGTCCAAGCAAGATCACCTCAAGAGAAGAAGAAAACACCAAGGTCAAAGGATGCTCAAAAGAGAGAGGGTAAAAACCCTAGGCCAAAAAATAAAGAAGAAAGAAGAAAGAGGAGATATTCATCTCAAGTACTACCATGGTAAAGCCATAGTCTCAACATATATGGAGAGAAGTTCCTTAAGATAGCCACCATGGTAATCCATAGTCTATCGGACAAGGAAAGATAGAAAGAGAGGGTTCAAGGAAAATGAGATCAAAGAAGGTAAAACCACTTACCAAGGTCAAGGATCACTAGGAACCACCACAAGAGAGATGATCAAGTCCTAGATCACCACATGCGTAAGATGGGAATGGACAACTTCTCCAAGATCAACACCTCCACTTGCACCACCAATCTCAAGGCCAAACATAAGGAATAAGAGAGCCAAAGGGGATGCTTTCATGTGAAAGGAAGGGTATATATACTCAAGGGTAGGAGAGAAGTGAAATATATGATATGTTAAGATACTAGAGCACCTAAGGACACTTATCCCATAAAACCACGGCCATGAAAGCACTCTAAACATGCATGCATCAAAGGGTGATAAAAAAAAAGTAGTGTAGTGACCACTAGGTCCACTACACCCTTCGGTCAAAACAAAACCAAGGTGATCACCATGTAGCGACCACAACACTATGCCAACCAAGGCAAAGGTCTCTACAACCCAAGCACAACTCAAAACCTCTTCGGCCAAGATAAAGAACAAGGTGTATGGGTTGATACAAAACCCAACCAAAAGCATATCAGTCGTAAGACATACCAAAACACAAAGCACATAAGTTGCTACAAAGGTCACACCAACATGGTCGACACTAACAACTCAAGCATCCATGCAAACCCTAGCTCAACACACATGTTTCCACCTCATCAACCAAGGTTCAACAAAGAGCCCCTATGCATCATTATTTCTCTCATGATGCCAAGTAACATCAAGATGTGACAAATTGCAAGATAAACCCTCAACATGGGTAAACTACAACTTGGTCCAAAACAAGCATGCATATAGTATAACTAGCTCAAATATCATTCAAACTGGACCAAAATGAAAACATAAACATGTCACATGTTATTAAGGTGAATTACATGATTAGATTAAGGTCTAAGAACATTATTATGTAAAATCAAGCAAGATCAAGCACTGAGCTAGGTTAGGGGTCTTACAACCATAAACCCCTGACAACGATTTCATCCCTGAAATCCTATGCAAAAAGAGATGGATACTTTCTACACATCTTGTCCTTAATCTCCCACATGGCTTCCGCCATGCCATGATGATGCCACAAAACCTTAAATAAAACAATTTCCTTCTTCTTCAACTTCTTCACTCTTTGGTACAAGATCAACACAAGACCCTCCACATATGACACATCCTCCTCTAACTCAACCTCCTTAGGCTACAAAACAAGCTCTGTGTTAGGTTGACACTTCCTTGACATAGAAATGTAGAACACTGGATGCAACTTGTGCTACTCAGGTGGCAAATCCAACTTATAAGACACCTTCCTAACACGTGCCACCATAGGATAGGGTCCCATATACCTGGGAGCCAACTTACCCTTGTTCCCTAACCTCAACATGCCTTTTAAAGGAGAGACCTTGAGGTACACATTGTCTCACACTTGGAACTCCAAAGGCCTCCAACAATTATCAACATAAGATTTGTGCCTATCATGTGCTGCCTTTAGCTATTATTGAATCATCTTCTTATCTATTATCTATTGCCAAAAGATGATACTTGCCCATCTCATACCAAAACAATGGAGATCTAAAACATCTCCTATACAAAAAATCGTAAGGTGTCATGTCGATACTACTCTAATAACTGTTGTTGTCTTTATAGGAAGGAAGTGTGCCGACTTAGTTAACCTATCCACTATCACCCATATAGAATCATAACCTTTGGCTATCCTAGGAAGTCCAACCACAAAGTTCATCATGATATGATCCCATTTCCACTACGATATAGTTAACGATTGCAAAGTACCTATAGGTTTATGATGCTTTGCCTTAACCTACTGACACATGGGACATCTCACCATGAACTCAGCTATGTCACCCTTCAAACTGGCCCACTAATACATATATTTCAGATTGTGGTACATTTTGGTACTGCCAGGATGTATAGTATACATCAAAGAGTGAGCCTTTTTAAGAACCAACTTCCTTAGATTATCAACATCAAGAATCAGTGCTCTACTGTGGTAACCCACTATCCCTTCCTTTGACTCGTGGAAGCTATCATATTATCGCTACCAAACTTTGCTCAGATCTGCTGTGTTACAGTATCATTCAGCTGTGCATCTCTGATCTGCTGCCTCAATGTAAGCTTCACTTGTAACTGGGCCAACAAACCTTTCAACAAGGAGACCTCCAACTTCACATTCATCTGACTCAAAGATACCAACATGTCTGGCCTATGGCACGCCGCCAAAGAACATAATTGCGCCTTATCATCCAATGATGATGAAGAAGACTTCCTATTCAAGGAATCTAACACCACATTCACCTTCCCTAGATGGTAGTCTATGGTGCAATCATAATCCTTGATTAATTCCATCCAGCATCGCTGTCGCATATTTAACTCCTGCTTTGAGAAAAATTATTATAGGTTCTTGTGATCAATGAAGATCTGAAACTTCTCACCATAAAGTTAGTGTCTCTAAATCTTCAAGGCATGCACCACAACAACAAGCTCCAGATCATGCATCGGGTATCTCTCCTCGTGTTTCTTAAGCTGTCGCGAACCGAAAGAAATCACGTTCTTGTCTTGCATCATCACACAACCCAACCATTCTTTGACATGTCACAAAATTTAATGTAGCCTTTCCCTTGTTTAGAAAACACTAACACTGGCGCATGGTCAACTTCTCCTTTAAAAGATGGTAAGCATGTTGTCACTTGTCATCCCAGACAAACTGTACACCTTTCCTCATCAACTTTATTAGGAGTAATGCCACTACACTGAAGTTCTTGATGAGACTCCTGTAGTAGCATGCCAAGCCAAGGAAACTCCACACCTCTATCGGTGTCTTCAACTGCTCCATTCTAACATAGAGTGAACCTTATTAGAATCCACATGAACACCCTCAACATATATCATGTGTCTAAGAAGAGACACCTCCTTTAGCCAAAACTCACACTTGCTAAACTTGGCATACAACTTGTACTGTCTCAAAAATTTCAATGCATGTTGTAGATGTTGTTCATGATGTTGGCTATCTCTGGAGTATATCAATATTTTTTCAATGATCACAACCACTAACTAATGAAGATAAGGCCAGAACACTCTATTCATAAGATCCATGAACATTGCCAGTGCATTGGTAGCCCAAATAGCATAACCACGAACTCATAATGACCATACCGAGTCCTAAAAGTTGACTTGGGCATGTCATCTGCCTTGATCCACAGATGGTGATATCCTAATCTTAGATCTATCTTTGAGAAAATTGCAACACCCCTCAACTGATCAAATGGGTCATCAGTCTGTAGAAAAGGATACTTGTTCATGATTGTAACCTTGTTCAACTATCAGTAATCAATGTACAATCTCATGGATCCATCCTTCTTCTTGACAAACAACATAGGATCACCCTATGGGGAAGTTCTTGGTCTAATAAATTCCTTATCAAGAAACTCCTACAACTTCTTCTTCAACTCTTGCATCTCAGCTGGTGCCATCCTATATGGGGTTTGTGCTATCGACTGTGTACTAGGAACCAGATTGATCTCGAAGTCGATCTCTTGAGGTGGGGAAACACTGAGAAACTCATCAGGAAACATGTCCTCAAACTTGCAAACAACATGCACCTCTAAATATTGGGACTCCTCACCTTAGTGTCCACCACATGTGCCAAAAATGCTCCGCAACCCACCTCATCAGTCTCTCTACTATCATTACTGACACCAAACATGTTGGAAGAATCTTCCTATCTCATTGGAAGACCCACGAAACATCACCATCAAAGAACGTTGCCACCCTAGATCTAAAGTCCATGACCACATGGTACTTCTCCAAAGTATCCATACTAAGGATCACATCAAATCCATGCATGTCAAGTGGTATAAGGTCCACTTGAATGCTACATCCCGAGAAAGAAAGAACGCATGATGGACACACCTCCTGCAACTCGACAGAACCAACCAAAGGGGATTCTAGAAGGAGAATATTAGATCTATGACTAACATGAAAAGATAAACTAGATATCACTTCTCTATTGATAAAAGGTGCATCACACATGGGTCAACCAAAATAGATATAAAGATGAAAGAAGGAAAATCAGAATGAAATAACTCCATTTAACATGTTAGGACCTAAGGGTTGACTACTCCTTTAGACTAACTCAGAGCATATAATCAAGCCATTTCATGTTGTCACCCCTGTCCTTTGCTGGCCTACCCAGAAGAACCAACATGTGATGCCTGATCGTGTCCTCTGCCTCCACCACAATTGATCTGTAGCTACTGCAACCCTTGCAATATATATCTCAGTTGTTGGATCACCTCCTCATCATTCATTGGGAAAAAGACCTCAGATGTCTTGCTGTCTACACCTATAACAGGTCCTCATGTTAAACTATAGCCTAGACAGACATGCCACTAAAATTGACACTGCACTGTGAGCTCCTATCAATGGAAATCTATGGCCTCTGCCCTTGCTCAGAGACCACTGTGAATGAACAACTGACCTCTTCTATGACTGAGGTACTAAAAACCTAGACTTCTTGAAGCCTTCAGAAGACTTCCCCTAAAATTGTGCTGATGTCTTCTTAGCATTCGTCTCACGCTTCTCCATAGCTAATCATTCTATCCTCCTCACCGAGTCCACAAATGTGGAAAACCGCTCCATGTTCTCTAAAGATGATACTGTAGTCGTCAAATCTGAACTCAAAACCTTCTTAAAATGTCAGATTATCTCCTTATCTGTTGCATCCATGTGCGGGAAAAACCTCAAAACCTTCCATGAACTTGACCTCATACTCATTGATCATCACAGATCTCTACCGGATCTTCTCAAACTATGATATGTTCTTGTCCAAATAGGTTTTTGGGAAGTATCGTCTCACAAACTCCCGCCAAAACTCCTCCCAACTGATCACCACTCCAAGCCTCTTCTCATCCTTAATTTCCCACCAATGGACAACACTACCCTTCAGCTGGTATACTGTTTGCTTGACCTTATCCTCTTTAGGGATGTTGAGTGTAACATATTGAATTCTGGACATTTTGCCTTTTTGGTCCTCTTTTCCATCTTTTCCTTTCATTTACATCCTCTTTGGCCTTTCTATTTAATTTGTGGAGAATATGATGGTTTAATGAACATTAGTTCACCTTTTATTCCAATATTTGGGTTTATGCACAGATACCTCAGTGGAAGCTTAGTAATGGGTCAAATATGCAAAATATCCACTTGAGTGATAAAAAGAATAAAGAAATCCATGTTAGAACTTTCTAGTATCTTTTATAATATGTAAAAGGAGATAATTCTCAAAATATGCATAAAGGAAATAATAAATGTGGTAATTGGAAATAATATGGAATGTAATGGATAAAAGGATATAATGAGGAATATATTGCTCCAAAAATCATAAGTGGAAACCCGTGAAGATAATTTGGATGTCAATTTATTTTTATTGACTTAAAATAAACTTAAGGGTCAAGTATCATTTAATTTGGAAGATAAATGCATATATTGATGTCTTTATCAAAAGAAAATAGGAAATAAGTCAATTACGCAAAATAAAATATTTAGTGTTCTCAAATTGGAAAAATAACACCAAATTCGTAATATACATATAAAAATTAGTCTACGTGTGAATTTGTATTTAATTGGGTCAATGTTTAATATTTTATTTAATTCAGGAGAGAGAAAATGACTTAAAGACCAAAAATATAAAATATATGTTGCAAAAAATCAATTAATTCCAAAATCATGTTCCACACGTTTAGTATTGCTTGTATACAAAGTTTCATATTTTTAGGAAGTGTTTAGATACCTCTAATAAATTAAAATGATAAATAAGTAATAAATTTAAATGAATTAATTTAAATAATAAAGTCTTCAAAAAATAAAGTAATGCCAAATTTGTGTTCTACATGTTAAAATAGATTTTTGGATGAATTTTGAATCAATTTGTAAAATATTTGATAAGAAGGTGAATTTAGGAGAGAGAAAGTGTGTAAAATATTAAAATCATTAATTAAAATAATAAACAACACCAAAAAATGTAAATAGTAGCAAATTCATATCCAAGATACTTAATAAGACTTATGGGTGAAGTTATATTATTTTTGGAGAATCTAATAGGCATTAATGAGAGAGGAAAGAAAAAATAGTAATTGGCTTAATTAATTAATCTAACTTTGTCAAAAAGTAAATATAATTTTATATTCGGATTCCTCACCCCAAAATCAGTTAACCTATCAAATTTTAGTTTATTTGGACTTTGTTTGTATCTTCAAATAATTGTAGAAATATTTATACATTTAATGCACCAAAAGACCTAAGTTGGAAGGTTGAATTAAATGCTTTCCTTGCGGATCAGCGTCGACCGTCCGATGCAGATCGGACGGCTGCTGATTCGTCTCCTACCTTGAGTAGGAGACACCCACGTGAGCAATAAATGTAGACAAAGAAGGTTTGGTTATTTAGCCATATATCCCTCGTTTCTCAACGAAACTTCGCGAAACAAGTTGCATTGGATTACAAATTCAATTCTGCATCCAACTAGTACAAGATCTCATAGTTTAATCGTATTTTCGTGAAACGCCTAATCATTTTCCCAAGTCTTTCCCGGAGCTCTGACTCCATACACCATAGAACCCAATCCTATATATATAAATATCCATCTTGGGTTTCCCCTCACCATTAGAAACCTTTTTCTCAAGTCAATTTCTCTGTTGCTCTCGTGCTTGGATATCGAGAACCTTGATTAGAGCTTGACCTTGTGGTGATCTTCTCTCCATTCTCTCTCCATCATCAGTGCAATCAAAGGTACCATTGAGTTCGTCTTGCTCTGAGCTTTCTTTCGCATATCTAAACGTCAAGTTTGGTCTAGTATCCCAGTTTCACCCAAGTTTTTCCCAAGCTAGATGACTGAGGCAGCACCAATGGTGTACGGGTGAGAGGAAGGGGATAGCCCAACCTTGTTTTACCATTTTGCCCTCAGTTCCTTTCTTCTTCGTTTTGTTTTCGCGTGAGGGTATAACCGTCTTTCAATCTAGTTTTTTTTTTCAGACGAGTCAAACCCGGGCATTGACCGCATGACTTGGCCGCCCCTCATTGGGCCAAGTCAGTAGGTGGGCCCCGCCTCTCACTATGCCTATTGGATATGAAGTTCCTACGTGGCAATTTCTAATTGGTCAGTCTTAGAAAAATCGAATCTTTTTACTCGTTGGTCGAAAAATAGAAATAAAATATGTTTTGAAATCAGAAGAATGTAATCTATCCAATAAAAATAAATTTGATGCCTGATTTTGAGTTTATCGAATATGTATTTTTTGAGTTGATTTAATTAACTAATAAATATGAAAAATACCCTAAAAAGTCAGTAACTCAAAAATATACAAATATACATGTTATTTTGATCAGAATAACATAAATAAGATAGTAGTGAGGTTTTTAGAGTCTAATTCGATCGTTTGTGGAAAAAGTTGATGGTTTTGAGGTTTAAGCCTTTAATGAATATACATAGATCTAATACATGGATATAATGATGAAATTAGGGCAAGTGGATCTGATCTCGTGTAAAGGTTATGAAAAATGGTTTTATGGCTCTAATGTTAAGGTAGATGCATAATACACTTCAGTTGGGAATTAATTGTTCCTTAACCTATGCTTTCCATAATGAGACTTATTTGCACCTTCTATTCTATTCTCTTGAATCTATTGCTATACTTGCCACATTACCATTTTGGAATATTGTTCTTGGGTCTTGAAACCCCACAGCCATGTTCTACATATGAGATTCTATTACTTGCCATAGTTTCTAGCATGTTGATTTTATTAGACTAATTAACAAGTGTAGTGGTACTTGTATGTACAACCACCCATAGTTGGGGAATGTGTTATTTCTCCCCTGGGGAACGTGTTATTCTCCCCTGCACATGAAATATGTACAGGTGACTGGGAATGTGTTACTCTCTCCTCACCCTTTTGGTTGAAGGTCCGGTAGGTGCCTCAACCCTACATAGTTAAGATAGTCAATATTAATCATACATGCAATCCTTGGTTATATATTGTCTATGGCAAGAATCTATTGAAATATTCTTTTATATATATGACCTCATTCTCTTGATATCTTCATCATATGATGAACCCTATCATGTTTATATTTTCTTTGCTTATCTTGTTGCATTAGAATAGTTTTGTAACACATACTTGTTTTTCTTTTCCCTCTTTCTGGGTGCCTTCCCAACCACCCAGATGTGGAACAAGGTGATGAATAGGACTTGAAGATCTTAGATTGGCTTGGACTTAGCTGATGGATATGTTGCTTGGAGACAAAAGTGGAGTAGTCTAGACTTCCCTGTATCTAGATCCTAGTTGTGTATGTTAATGTAACCCTAATAGGGAGATTTTTGATGTATCTTGTACAATCTTTTATGAAATTGAATATAGTCAGAATTTTTTTATTCCACTGCTTTCCAATGAGTTTTGTTTACCATATTTTTGTAGAGGGTGGTTTATCCCACTCTTTACAACATGGTATCTGAGCCCACGGTAGTTAGAAATATGACTATTTCAGTTTGTCTCCCTAGTTAGAATCCTAGATTTGCATAGTTTCCCTTAAGGTACATGTTTGCCCTAGATTTGATCTATGCTGATGATAGGTTGATTTAGGACCCTATAGTTTCACCTTAGAGTCATGATTAATAAAAATCTAAAATACTCATAATTAAAATATGCATAACTTGATGTTGTTTAGGTTTGCCTTTTGGCAACTATTAGGACATGAAATTGAAGCAAAGGTGTCTAGAAAGGATCAGGGTTTCGGGGGCTGGCAATATTTTCCTCTGTGCCACTAGCTTGGTTTATGAGGACTCCCATTGTAAAGAAGTGAAACCACTCCTCTACTAGAAAGAAAAGATCACATCCCAAACACCACGTAAATTTTTTCACAAAAGGGATGAAGATCAATTCATTCAACATGTATGTATCATTACACACTGAGTAGCAGCGGAAAAGAAATATTATCTAACAATTTACAAAGCTTTATACAACACTTCACCATAAAAGGTGTTCTAAAGGAAAACTAAACATAACGCCAAGGACAAGCTAACGGTCATCTAACCACCTCTTCAAGCCTCCCAAAGATCAGCTACAAGGTTGTTGTTGAAGCTACTTTCCTTGATCTAACCTGGGGTTGGAAGCATACCCCACAAAAGAAGAGACAAAAGAAAACAATCAGCAAAATGTTGGTATGTGTATGCTAAAAGAAACTTTGAGCAATATGAGGATTTAAAGGACAACAAATGCATAATGCTTCCCATTCAAGAGATAAGGACTACCCACATGGGCATAAAAGAAAAGAAACATCATATTATGATAAGAGAAGATACTTGCCATAAACAAAACAAATAAGATTGTGCACTACTGGCACATAAGAAATTGGTAGGGCACACACCCCACAACATCAACAACCTGCATGCATGTGAGATAAACATAGCCCTAGAACAATATAAATAACAATTGGCGGCCAAGCAAAAACTTGAACCTGATAGAGAAAGGAATACTGCCAATCTCCCAACATATAATAAGTTGAGTAAGGATTACTGCCATACTTGAGTACATAGGAATGGTATACTGCCACCCTCCAAATAAACAATAGGGTATTACTGCCCCAAAACCAATGTAATTACACTACTCTAGTGCTACTGAATCACATAGCATGTATAATGTAGAAGCAAGTAGAAAAGTATGGTCAACATCAAATAAGATTTTCCACAATGGTCAAAATATGAAACATCAATAAACTTCCACATCATAGTGGTAGATACCATCAACAATATCATCATGTTTCATAACACAAGATAAGATTTCAAAAGATTATCCAAGATCTCAATAATCAGGATAGTTCACATGAACCATGATAACAAGAGATAAGACATTTTGTGTAGGCAAAAGTCAAAAAGAATAATAATATAGGTGAATTGCTCAACAAAGATGAATAGGGGATACAACATACATAAGAGAGAAGAATTGCTCAATATGAATAATCGGAGATACAACATACCTTAGTATCAAAGTCCAACAAGTCCTAAGCACTTCTGGATCCAAAACTAGATCACCAAAGAGCCTAATAAACACATATACTGATTTTATGTCAATATCATATACATAAACCAAACCCTAAAAACTACCTTTTTATTATTATGTGAATTAGGTTATGAAAACTATTCCATATTTTAGGTTATGTTATTACGAATCTAAAACATATTTTATTATATTTTTCTGACTTATAGATTATTAGTTATGAATTATTCAAGTTTTATCTTATTTAATTAGATCCATTAAAATCACATGTTTAAAACATCAGATTCATACAATAAAACCAATACCAAACGAAAGCTTGCATTTTTCTGAATCCAACGAATATTTTTCCATAATTTTCTGATCATCCGATAATTAGTTATCAATTTTACAAAACCGACCAATAGGAAAAATCCAAAAATCATTTAAAACCGAGAGAGAGAGCGAGAGTGGGGCCGCGCAGTCCGATTTGGCCCAACCAGAGTTTTCCAACTCATCTGGCCCCACAGCCAGATGGACGAGTTGCCCCAATTTGGAGAGAAAAAGAAAAGTTGTGAAATGACCAAACTACCTCCAAAAGAAAAACAAAGCGGAAGAGGAAAATCGGGGGGGTACCATCGACAAATCACAGCAACCTTTGTTCTTCGCTGAACAAGCCCGAGGCTAGCAAGAAGAGGAGCGAACCTCCGATCATTACCCGGTCATAGAGGATTGTTTCGAGAAAACAACCACGCTGTCGAGTTCATGAGGTCACAACGAAATCAACGATCCTGATCATGGCTCAAACATCGGTCGGAGAAGCCAGAACCACCTTCCGCCATGACCAGAAAGTCCAAGAGAAATGAGAGGGAACCAGAGTGAACTGGTGGCGGAACGAGTCAAAGAAAACAGAGAACAAACTTGGTAGAGGCTACACAAGCAAAAACAAGATCAAACGCATGAGGAGAGCGAGCAGGGACCTCGCCGAAGGTGACCAAGAACAGAATCGAAACTGAGCTTGTAGACCGGGAGGTAGGGAAAACCACAGACAAAAGTACAAGAAGGAAAAGATGGAGGGCCATCCAGGGATGCTCACCGAGGAACTAATTGCCTTGAGGGTGGCCGAGATGGTCGGGGCGCCGCCAAGGTCGCCGGAGACGAAACCAAGTAGGCCCGGCTGCACCAAGCACAATCTGGTCCAGTTGAGGTCAGGGTTGAAAAGAAGAAAGGTCAAGGATCGTTTCTGGACAGTTAACCACGAAGAAGGAAGGGTGAAGAGCCGTCTGCGGAAAAACTATGGAGAGAGGGAAATTGGGGGTTATTTATATAGACCACCATAGGGGTGATATAAGGGATCAGATTGAGCGGAATCCAACAAGGAAACCATAGGAGCAAAAATCGTGAACTGAGATTGAGTGTAGACCGAGAAATCCTAATCGGAAAATATTGCGTCAAAACGACTCTGTTTCCGCTTCCGTGACGAGGTAGAAGAAAAGTTCACAGCCATCCGATCAAGAATGCAGGTCCAGATTCACGCGCGTTAATCAAACCGCGTGACAGCCAGATAAAACGGAAATCAAATGAATAAAACAAAGGAAAAATCAAATAATTTATATATATTCTCTTTCCTGATTTAGGGGTTCTATAATAATCCAAATTAAACCAAAATTTGCACATATATTAAATTAAACATGTAGTTTCCGAATATCCAATTAGTTTTGCCTTTTGGAAACCTTTAATGGGTTAAATAAATCAATTATCATTTTCTCTTTCTTTCTTCATTTATGGCTTTAGGATTATCCAAATTTTATGAAACTTGACACATAAGTCATAATTAATGTGTTGGATACGAATTTGTTTTTATTTCCAACTTTTGGTGTCATGATTTACATCTATTTATTAATTACACCTTTTAGGCATTTTCTCTCTCCTAAAATTACCTAATAATCAAACATTATCCAAATTAGTTGCAAATTTGCCCAAAGGCTTATTTTTATGTTTAGATTACGAATTTGGAGTTAGTTTTCCAATTTGAGCGCATTAACTATATTATTTCACTTTATTGGCCTAATTACTATTTTCTTTATATAAGGACATTAATATATACAATTATCTTTCAAATTAATTGATACTTGGCCCTTAAGTTACTCTGTGGTCAAGAAAACAAATTTTAATGTCAAATTATCCTGATGGGTTTCCAATTACAACTTTTGGCACATTATCTTCTTTACTCATTAATTCCCATATTACCATTCATTTTGCATTTATCTTATCCTTTATACAAAATTCGGATTTTCTCCTATTTCTCTTATCCTAGAAAGTGCTAGAAAATTCTAAGATGAATTATTTTATGATTTTTATTACTTAGTGACAAATTATACTTCAACCCTATATTAAAATTATATGAGGAGGTATTATCCAACTAAGTTCTTTAATTTCTTATTATCACCTAAATGAGTTATTATTAAACACAAAGTATTTTGTATTCCCTTAATTACATGTTTTAGTTTGTTCTTGTTTGGATAAGACAAAAAGGGTAAAACTACTAGGATAGGGTTCTATTTCTAGTATGTTACACCCATGCCCATATGATACCGGCCTGGCCTGAGCTAATACGAATTGTCCGAATTAGTTTGCTTTTAGGCAATAGTAACCTTAGACTTCTATGTTGTATATCTTTGGGAACCCTAAGTTGACTTGTTTGAGGATGAATACCAAGATAGTTTCCTTATGTCCCTAGAACCTAGACCTTAGAGTTTGAGTGTTTGGAAAGATATCTGAGTGCACAGTGGAAGCATGATGGATCTTGAGAATGATTTAGTTAGGCTCATCCTTTAACCCTAATGTAGTTTGGCTTCATGGGACGAACCCTTTTAAGGGGTGGAGTATGGTTAGTTGATGATGTTCAAGTGGTTACGAAATCCTCTTTAGGGGGATGGAAACCCTATAACATCTTGATCTATCTTTAGAAACCCTAACTCCATAGATAGGAGGTTAGTATGCTCGATCCTTAGCTTTGACCAAACCAGTTATAGTTGTAACCCTAATGTATTTGTTAATATGTGATGAACATATAATTATCATCTAAGGAATAATGCATGTGCTTGAACTCTAATGTACATCCAGTACACATAATATGAATGTCAATGCTAATTGTCAATAAGTAAGATGTTAACAATGTCATGAACAAATAAACCCTAATTATATGATGAGAAAGATAATAGTAACCTAATATTTAACTTAATGCATGCCAAGAAATGAATAAGTGCAATATAATGGTCATGCTGACCTAAACCCTAAAATTGTAATCATCTAACCTTAACATATACACCCTTAATGCTTTTCATGATACATTAATGAGTTAAGTGCCATAATCAGTTAACATACTTTGATACACATAAATGAGATATATATATATATATATATATAATCATTTGTTCACATATTTATCAAGTCATATATAGGAAATGCATGTTACCTTGTAAACTAATATACACGTGATTGGCTACCTAATGTGAATCAATTCACTAATATGTAATATGTTTCACCTTGATCATTGAAATACATGTAATGGATTCAATGTGAATATGAAGTGATTGGATTCACATAAACATGCAAAATGAATAATGATTAATGATGACATTAATATGAATATAAGTGACTAATGAGACATTAATTGGAATAATTGTATGTTTAACTACAAATTGGATAGAATGTCATATTTCATGTAAAATAGTTTTTTATAATTAATAAAGTAGCAATATGAGGATAATGAAGTATAAATATGAATTATTAAGGACAATGATCAAATATAATAATGAATGTTGAGATAATTGAGTGACCCCTAATTGTGATAAAATCCTTAATAAGATAAATGAGAAATACATATAAATAGTTTAATGTATGATAACAAGATATAACTCTATTGACAATAAAGTGAATATGACATGTAAAAAAAGCAAAATATCCTAAAAATAATATCTTAATAATGGACCCTAGGTGATCCTTGAGAACCTGACCTATGTCGAGATGCTTGTGATGTATATGTCGATGAGTTGTTTGGTGGAAGTTATGGTTGGAGAAACAACCTAAAGTTTTGTGATGTGAGGTTGCACACTCACCCTTCCCTAATTGCTAGTGATTTCGGGTATAAAATCCTCTTTAAGGGGTGGAGTGCTGTAACATACTGAATTCTAGACATTTTGCCTTTTTGGTCCTCTTTTCCATCTTTTCCTTTTATTTATATCCTCTTTGGCCTTTCTGTTTAATTTGTGGAGAGTATGATGGTTTAATGAACATTTGTTCACCTTTTATTCCAATATTTGAGTTTATGCACAAATACCTCAGTGGAAGCTTAGTAATGGGTCAAATATGCAAAATATCCACTTGAGTGATAAAAAGAATAAAGAAATTCATTATAGAACTTTCTAGTATCTTTTATAATATGTAAAAGGAGATAATTCTCGAAATATGCATAACGGAAATAATAAATGTGGTAATTGGCAATAATATGGAATATAATGGATAAAAGGAGATTATGAGGAATATATTGTTCCAAAAATCATAAGTAGAAATCCATGAAGATAATTTGGATGTAAATTTCGTTTTATTGACTTAAAATAAACTTAAGGTCCAAGTATCATTTAATTTGGAAGATAAATGCATATATTGATATCTTTATCAAAAGAAAATAGGAAATAAGTCAATTAAGCAAAATAAAATATTTAGTGTTCTCAAATGGGAAAAATAACACCAAATTCGTAATCTACATATCAAAATTAGTCTATGTGTGAATTTGTATTTAATTTGGTCAATGTTTAATAATTTATTTTATTCAGGAGAGAAAAAATGACTTTAAAACCAAAAATATTAAATATATGTTGAAAAACATCAATTAATGCCAAAATCATGTTCCACACATTTAGTATTGCTTGTCTACAAAGTTTCATATTTTTAGGAAGTTTTTAGATACCTATAATAAATTAAAAGGATAAATAAGTGATAAAATTTAAATGAATAAAATTAAATAATAAAAGTCTTAAAAAAATAAAGTAATACAAATTCGTGTTCTACATGTTAAAATAGATCTTTAGATGAATTTTGAATCAATTTGGAAAATATTTGATAAGAAGGTGAATTTAGGAGAGAGAAAGTGTATAAAATATTAAAATCATTAATTAAAATAGTAAGCAACACCAACAAATGTAAATAATAGAAAATTCGTATCCAAGATACTTAATAAGACTTATGGGTGAAGTTATATTATTTTTAGAGAATCTAATAGTCATTAATTAGAGAGGAAAGAGATAATAGTAATTGGCTTAATTCATTAATCTATGTTTGTCAAAAGGCAAATATAATTTTATATTCGGATTCCTCACCCCAAAATCAGTTAACCTATCAAATTTTAGTTTATTTGGACTTTTTTTGTACCTTTAAATAATTGTAGAAAGATTTATACATTTAATGTATCAAAAGACCTAAGTTGGAAGGTTGTATTAAATGCTTTCCTTGCGGATCAGCGTCGACCCTCCAATGCAAAACGGATGACTGCCAATTCGTCTCCTACCTTGAGTAGGAGACACCCGTGTGAACAGTAAACGTAGACAAAGAAGGTTCGGTTAGTTAGCCATATCTCCCTTGTTTCTCAACGAAACTTCGCGAAACAAGTTGCATTGGATTGCAAATTCAATTTCGCATCCAACTAGTACAAGATCTCATGTTTTAATCGAGTAATCGTGAAACCCAATCTTTTTCTCAAGTCTATCCCAGAGCTCCGACTCCATACACCATAGAACCCAATCCTACATATATAAATATCCATCTAGGATTTCCCCTCACCATAAGAAACCTTTTTCTCAAGTCAATTTCTCCGTTGCTCTCATGCTTGGACGTCGGGAACCTTGATTGGAGCTTGACCTTGCGGTGCTCTTCTCTCCCTTCTCTCTCCATCATCAGCGCAATCAAAATGACCATCGAGTTCGTCTTGCTCTGAGCTTTCTTTCGCATATCTAAACGTCAAGTTTGGTCTGGTATCCCAGTTTCATCCAAGTTTCCCCCAAGCTAGCTGCTCGAGGCAGAAACAATGGCGTATGGGTGAGAAGAAGGGGATAACCCAACCTCGTTTTATCATTTTACCCTCAGTTCCTTTCTTCTTCGTTTTATTTTCACACGAGGGTATAACCGTCTTTCAATCTAGTTTTATTTTGTTTCATACAAGTCAAACCTGGGCATTGACCACATGACTTGGTCGCCCCTCATTGGGCCAAGTCAGTAGGCGGGCCCGACCTCTCGCTATGTCTCTTGGATATGAAGTGCCTACGTGGCAATTTCTAATTGACCAGTCGTAGAAAAATCATATATTTTTACTTGTTGGTCGAAAAATAGAAATAAAATATGTTTTGGAATCAGAAGAATGTAATCTATCTAATAAAAATAATTTTTATGCCTGATTTTGAGTTTTTTTAATATATATTTTTCGAGTTGATTTAATTAACTAATAAATATGGAAAACACCCTAAAAAGTCAGTAACTAAAAAATATATAAATATATATGTTATTTTGATCAGAAGAACATAAATAAGACAGTAGTGAGGTTTTCAGAGTCTAATTCGATCATTTGTGGAAGAAGTCGATGGTTTTGAGGTTTAAGCCTTTAATGAATATACATAGATCTAATACATGGATATAATGATGAAATTAGGGAAAGTGGATCTGATCTCGTGTAAAGGTTATGAAAAGTGGTTTTATGGCTCTAATGTTAAGGTAGGTGCATAATACACTTCAGTTGGGAACTATTTGTTCCTTATGCTATGATTTCCATTATAAGGCTCATTTGCACCTTATATTCTATTCTCTTGAATCTATTACTATACTTGCCTCATAATCAGTTTGGAATATTATTCTTGGGTCTTGGTACCCCACTGCCATGTTATACATATGAGATTCTATAACTTGCCATAGTTTCTAGCATGTTGATTTTATTAGGCTAATTAACTAGTGTAGTGGTACTTGTATGTACAACCACCCATAGTTGGGGAATGTGTAATTTCTCCCCTGGGGAACGTTTTATTCTCCCCCGTACATGAAATATGTGTAGGTGACTGGGAATGTGTTACTCTCCCCTCACCCTTTTGGTTAAAGGTCCGGTAGGTGCCTCAACCCTACATAGTTAAGATAGTCAATATTAATCTTACATGCAATCCTTGGTTATATATTGTTTATGGCAAGAATCTATTGAAATATTCTTTTATATATATGGCCTCATTCTCTTGATATCTTCATCATATGATGAACCCTATCATGTTTATATTTTCTTTGCTTATCTTGTTGCATTAGAATAGCTTTGTAACACATACTTGTTTTTCCTTTCCCTCTTGCTGGGTGCCTTCCCAACCACCCAGATGTGGAGCAAGGTGATGAATAGGACTTGAAGATCTTAGCTTGGCTTGGACTTAGCTAATGGATATGTTGCTTGGAGACAAAAGTGGAGTAGTCTAGACTTCCACCTATCTAGATCCTAGTTGTGTATGTTGATGTAACCCTAATAGGGAGATTTTTGATGTATCTTTTACAATCTTTTATGAAATTGCATATAGTCAGAATTTTTTTTATTCTGCTTCTTTCCAATGAGTTTTGTTTACCATATTTTAGTTGAGGGTGGTTTATCCCACTCTTTACATTGAGGATCTTAAAGGCCTTCTCCAACTCTGTCAGCCACATATCTGCATCTTTCGGGTTTGTTGTACTAGTGTACTCTATCACCCCCACACGTCTTAACCTCCCAAAGGTCTTCTCATAACCCCAAGATTCTATGTTGGGGACAACTGTCCTTACTTGGGGTATGGGCATTCTATCCACCATATGCGTCATCATGGCCATGACTATCCAAACATGGACTGGAAATGGGATTGGCCACATTTGCTGGGTCAAACTAAGGCACTTCAGGCACTCCATCTACCCCTGCCTGCCTCCTCACGCCACATCCTGGTGCAACAACATCGCTCTCAACATGTTCTTCATGTTCTTCGAACATATCTTTTCCCTTTTTCTCCTTCTTCTTCTGCATATGTAGAAGTTACAATCAAATATGTTGGATGACACAAGAACATACACAAGCCCTAATCCTATGTCCTTGTAGACTCAACAAAGCTATATCTCTGATACCAACCTTTTCATGTTGCAACCTACTACCACATGAGCAAGATTACACAAAGACAAAGCATGGAATTAACACTAAACAACCAAATTAATAGAAAACATGATAATTTAAAAACACTTTCTTATATATACACAAGATGAGAAATATTAGACAGAAGTCCCCAAAATGCTCCATCTGTATTACATATCATATCACAAAGGTATATACATTAGTTTTCACTGGCCAACTTGCCACAACCTGTTACAAAAGGTATCATGTTCATGCATCCAAGCTATACATGTACAACTATGGCATACTGACAAAAACCTCATATCTATGTGCAACATCTACAAAACACCCCTAAGGACCTTAGAGTTCACGGATGATACATACGACTCTACTACAAAACACTAGTAGCATGTCCAATATTCAACAACTACTGCTCTCCTTGCTGCTCTTCTTCAATCGCACAATCTCTACCTTATCGTATACGACCACCTGCAAGATGTGGAAACCCACAAGGTGAGACCAACATCCTAGCAAGAGATATAACTCTCCAACAACATCCATTATTGACACACATAGATTATAGAACATGAAAATGTCACTATTAATAGGATGAGCAGATTCAACTAAATGATATAAGTAAATTAATAACACATATTAGGTAGATTAAGTAACTACAACTGATCAGTGAAACATATTTTACCTTTAGAAGGAATAAGAAGAATGCATATAACACAACTAAGCAATATAAGAAACAAGGAAAAGGGGTTATCTAATGAGAATCATGTTTGACCCTAAAAAAACATACTACAGGGCTGCATTACGTCTTTTATTATGCCCTGTGGAGATGAGGTATACCACTCATGCTCCAATTGACCACTGTTAAGTCGAAATCACTTCCATACAAAATCTACAAGAGCCATACTCCTATGATCTCCCACACCCTTGGTCAGTCTAAGTCCACCGCTGTGACGCCCCTACCCCCGTGCCATCTCTAATGACCACGAAGACCGGGGAGTCACACACGGTAAACCACTCTTAACTTTTTCTTTTCTTGATCACTTAGATTAACTTAACTGAAAACCATAAAACTTGAATAACATCGAATTATAATAAAACTGCGGAAGCGGCTTTCCATTAACCTTACTAAGAAGAAAAAATAAGTTTACTTGACATATTATATTTCTTATGCAGACTATAAAACACAGCAGATAATTGAAAACTAACTACACATTTCACTACATTCTCTCTCTAACCCACCACATGCCCAAGGACCAAGGAGAAAGGACTAAGAGACCACTAACTAACTACTAACTACCTTCTATGTACTTGGATGATACGTACCTTCAGCCTCCTTGTGCTGACATTGACTTGAAAAATGTTTCAGTAGGTTGGTGAGCTATTGTCTCAGTGAGTAGAATTTCACCCAACCATCACTAAACAACTCATCAGTTTTATTATTCAAATTAATATACAAGAAATACTACACTGAGCAGGTCTAAGCAATTTATTTTAAATGATAGAATATGTCAACATTTCATTATGATAATAATTGATGCAAAGTTGTAAATACAATTAATTAACAGAAATACTAAAATTCCACATAAGGACATTTGCTGTGAAGCTAACTCATATCTTTCTTAACTCTTTAACTTATAAAATCTCTGTAAACCTATATGAACACATTTTATCTTATGCCCTGATCATATGTAGTGTACTCTACATATGAAGACTCGTAGCGAACTACGATCCCACTGTACAAGACTTAGCGACACACCCGGTAAATGCTAAGTCTGACTTTCCGTCCTGGTCTGCTACAGGACCCACAGGCTCTCTGGCCTCGCGACACTCGCAAATGGGTGCACGCTAGACTCCTCCTCTGGCTGAGTACACAGGCGGAGGGTCTCTAAGTCTCCGACCACCTGGGTGTATCCCCAGGGTTGAGCCAGGACGTCTCCGACCACCTGGACGTATCCCCAGGGTTGAGCCGGGACACTACCTTGAGTCTCTGACCACCTCGGCGTATCCCCAGGGTTGATCTGGGACCCTACCTCTCAGCCCTCGTGTCACCGAGACATTCAGTAAGTGTTGGACACGAGTCTCCGACTACCTGGGCGTATCCCCAGGGTTGAGCTGTTTCACCCCTAAGGCGCAGACCTCGCGAAGGGGTTCTACAGTGTCAAGGCCCTTAATCTAATATTTTATTATTCTAGAAAGGGCTCTTACTACATTGCATCTCTCTCTTACTTGTTCTGGACTTTGGTATCTCTATGGTACCAAGTCTATTTACTTGAACTTTACATCACGACATGAATATCATTCTAAATTTGACAGAGTTGTATAATCAAATCGCTATAGTATACTGAGAAATCATCATACTATACATGCAGACAAACTAAAATTCTTAAATAGGCAGAATGCATGTCAATTTGGCACTTTATATACTAAAATCATGAAATTAAACTAATAAGCATCACCACATCTCATACTGAGAATTTTGATATCGAAATACTTAATTCATTGAACACCCTATCCTTAGGGTTTCAGTTACCTCATTTACTTAGCACATGGTAACACCCTATCCTTAGGGTTTCACTTACCTCATCTATTTGATTGCAGTTCAAGTCACAATACGATATCATTCTAGAACTGTCAGAACAATATACTTAAAATCATTGTAAATACTGAGAAATTCTTATATCATGCATGCAGGAAGATTTAAAATTCATAAATAACTCAAACTCATTTCAATTTGGCACATACATACTAAATTCATGCAATTGAACATCTTAGTGCACTGCTAAGAGTAATTTACTTCACATATAAGAAATCAAATGTAACATTTGTCAATTCTCTGAAATTTCTCAAAAAGCGTGCACATTAACCCTAATCCTGATTTGTGCATCACATAACTCAATTAAGAGTTATTTATATATCATAACACAAATTATTATTAATAATTAGGAATTTCTACCGATATCCTTGAGAAGCGTGTCAATTTGAGAAAATATTAAATCATTTAAATTAACTACGACCAAAAACGTGCATCTAGGTTTTCTTTGATATTTTTCACACTGTCGTCATTTCTTTGGAATCGTGCTCAATTAATTTATTAAAAATCATACAGCCAAGTTTATGTCCAAACTGTCCAGTTTGTGGTCGTGCGCTACTATTTCACCATTTAATCGAGTAATTTGGTTTCGATTGATCGTGTGGTTATACTATTCTAATTCACACACAGCAATTGCTAATTATCGATGTACAAGCGTTAATAATTAAAACGCATGATTTGATAATTTAACGGTGCCAGCACTGCCCGGCACCCGGGTATTCGCTGAAAACTGCGTCAAACCAGATCGAATTGTGATAGATGAATGAAACGCTACTCACCGCAGTTCGAATTGCCCGGATTGGACTGGAGTTGCGTCCAGAGACCAGTTTCTGGGTGATTTCTGGGTCTTCATTTACCTTGAATTGCCCAAATTAAACCTGCCGCTTACAGCAGCTCAACGTAGGAGCGAGCAACTTGGGGAAGAGCTCAGCTAGGAGCTGCTCGAGGCTTGGGGGCTGCGGATGGATGCTTGGAGCTCAAAATCGGACTTAAGGGCAGCATTGCTTGGGCTACTACTCACCCAAACGGTCTCTGGTCATTATCGCAGTAGTTGTTGCTTCATAGATGGGGCGCCGCCCCTTGCTAGGTGGGGCGTCCATGGAGCGAGGAAGGAGAAAGAAGGGGCAACCGTTTTGGATTTGTGATGGGAGTCGTCGGACGAACTCAAAGCAAGTTTCCCCTTGCGATTTCGTGTGACCAAGAGGGCCCTTGGCCGGCCGCAGCAACTGGCCGTCGGCCACTGCTTTCTGCAGGTTGGGCGCCTTCTAAGACGGGGTAAAGGAGGAGGAAGACGAGGAGAAATGGAAGAAGAAGAAGAAGAGAGGAGTAGGGCACAACCAAAAGCGAGGCTAGGAGCAAGAATCGCCCCAAATATCGCCCCTCCCCTCACTGCTGTTCGGTCAGCCTGGTTAATTTGGGCGCCGCTTATCACGGTTCTGGAAACGATCGTGGGAAAGGGAAGAAGATAAGGAAGAAAGGGGTATTAAGCCAATTAAAATGAAAATTTGCATTATAAACCCAAAGTTCTAGAAAATGTTATAACTCTCGCCTCGAGTGTTCGATTGAGGTGATTTCTTTTGCAACGTTTCAAGCATGAGATCCTATAAAATCTCAAGGCATGAAATCATGCTAATTTGCTTGTCACAACGGGTCAAAACACTAATTACATCTTGAGTATTTGATTCAACTTAATTAACTTAACAATTAGCACTGCAATTATCATTAATTGCCTCAGGTGATTCAATCTCAGCTATTGATTCACATCTTAGCTTATCTTGATTATTAACTAGTCACAACTGGTCAATAAACTAATTGCATCTTGAGTACTTTATTCAATTTGATTAAATTAATGATACACTAAGCGATGTTCTTACTAGTTAATCACAGAGTGGGTCATAACAATCTCCCTCCCTTATAAGAATTTTGTCCCGAAATTCCTATAAGAGAAAAGGAAACTTGTTACACATCTCTGACTCAAGCTCCCACGTGGCTTCCTCTAAATTATGATTCCTCCACAGAACCTTCACTAATGGTATCTCGTGATTCTTAAACTTCTTGATCCTCAGGTCAACTATTTGAACTGAACCTTCAACATAAAACACATCAAGTCTAAGTTGTATAGGTTTTGGGTACATTCTCTTTTCTGTACTAGGGTAACACTTATTCAACATTGATGCATGAAACACATCATGTAAATTAGCCAACTCGGATGGCAATTCCAACCTATAGGCTACAGGTCCAATTCTCAATGATAGGATATGGGCCCATAAACCTAGGAGTCAATTTGCCTCTCATACCAAACCTCAACACTCTCTTTCATGGTGAAAATTTCAGGTACACTTCATCACCAACCTCAAACTCAAGAGGTCAATGCCTCTTCTCGACATAACTCTTCTGCCTGTCCTAAGCAACTATCAACTATTCTTAGCATGTCCTCAAAAGTCTGAATGGTCCTCTCTGACTGACCATCCGTCTGGGGGTGCAAAGATGTACTGAATCTTAACTTTGTGCCCAAAGCACGATGCCACTGATTCCAAAAACCTGGATGTGAACTTAGGATATCTATCTGATATAATTGAAACTTGGAATACCATGCAACACGACTATTTCATCCACCTATATCTTAACCAACTTTGGGACATCAAAGGTTAACTTAATAGGAAGAAAGTGAGCAGACTTAGTCTGTCTATCCACCATCACCCATATCGAGTCACAACCTCTAGGTTTCCTGGGCAACCCTATCACAAAATATATTGTGATATGTTCCCATTTCCATTCTGGTATAGGAAGAGATTGCAAAGTACCTTTAGGTTTCTCGTGCTCAGCCTTAACCTGCTGACACACACTGCACCTAGTCATGTACTCATCTACATCCTTTTCATACCAGGTCACCAATACAACTCCTTGAGATTCATACACATCTTAGTGTTACCTGAATGCATATCATACATTGATGCATGTGCTTCCTTAAGAATCTTTTCTTTCAAATCACTATCTCGAGATACACAAAACCTATCATGCTAATACAACACACCATCATATGAAAATCTAAACTCTGGTCTTTACCCCATGTCATGTCATGCATGATCTAATGTAACTCACTGTCACCCTATTGTAGTTCCTTGATCTGATCATAAAAAGTAGGTTTGACTTGCATTTGTGCAATCAAACCACTATGTGCTGTCACCCCTAAGTCTAAGTTCAACTTCAACATTTCTACTGGCATGTTTCTCTTGAAACATACCATAGAGAATGCATCAGCTATTTAACTTGACATTCTGCTGAGGGCATCAGCCACCACATTCGCCTTTTCAGGGTGATAATCTATCATCACATCATAAAGACAGTGACGCCATGTCTTAAGAATATGAACTACAACAACTAACTTTAGATCATGTATCGGGTAATACTCCTCATTCTATGCTACTTACTTATTGTTACATTTCAAATTTATATCTTACTCTTTTCTCTGAGTCATTTCATATTGTTTATCTACCTTTCAGATTAACTACTTTTAAACCCTGGATCACTATCAGTGCTAGCTTACCTTTCATAGTGCAAATCTCATGATCTTGTTTTATAGAGATGCTAATATTCAAGGTCAAATCACTAGTGATATCACTTGAACTACTACAACTCTAAACATTCTAGGGTTTCGTCTTTATAAGTAACATAGCATTATTGTGATGTGACTTTGCTTCCTTAGTTTGAAATTCAAACTTTAGATCTCATAAGTTTTACTAAAGTCTTCCTTATCTTATCATTGGATTTCCTTTCTCTTACTTAGACATTCAGATAAATTGCATTCTCAATTTACCTTGCTAGGGTTTCATCATCATATTGTATGCCATTATTTCATTCACTTAAACGTCTCCACCATGGTAGATATGCAACATATATGATGCATTCATTTTCTAAATTATGTGTTTGTTCTTTATTTTAAGAACTAATTTGTTAGTCTATAGAGACTTAGAATCCCAAAGGTAGTATGTATGAATGTATTAAACTTTATAATAAAAATATACATTCCATATTCTCAATTATGTCATGAAATCCTCATTCCTTAATTAAGGTCATCATTTTTAACATTTCTCTCGATTCAACTAAATTTCTTGTCCTGGTCTTATGATTTACATAAGACTCTTTATTTCTATGTACTTATTGTATACTCAACTCTTTTCTTCTATTTTCCCTTTGCTTTGAAGTACATAAAAATATTTTACTCTATTCCATGATCCAACCCAAAGTTGATTCTTACGTCTTAGCCCTTACATACGTTTCTCGTATCTTTTTCATATTCTCATATTTAAAATTCATATGATATTAATCATTATATTTAATTTGAACTTTATATCGTGTTCCTTCATTTCCAATTAAGGATTTCTCAAATAAGACTCCAACATTGGGCTTCTGATATCAGTTCCAGCTATTTCTTAGCTGCTCTAATCTTTCCCTTATATCTCAACATCTTAGTGTATGTACATTCTCACTATGATACTGATCTAAATTATCCAGAGTCTACTTTTATTATATTTTTAATAGGAGTCATTAGATCCCAGTAATGCATCCTGCCAGCCGGACCAGGCCGAACCTGTAGTCCTGAAGCCAAGAGCTACTCGGGATTAATCAACCCCTATTAATCTCAAACATGCAGAAAGAATATCCACTTAAGGCAAACTGATTTAAACATAACTTCTGGTCTACTTAATACAAGGAATATAAACAATAAATAAACCACACAACAATATAAAAGAATCATAGTTATTCTACAAACTAAAAATCTAAATTCATACATATAAAATCATTTCTAGTGATTTCCAATCAAATAAGAAATATAAAGCAAGAGTTGTATCACATCCTATATTTAATCTCTTACTCCTACATTAATTTTTAGTTTGTTAACCCTAAGATTTCTAGGGTTTCTCTCTAGCCTATCCTTCCTCTGCATACCTGCCCAGGGCATCCAGAGAAGAATAGAAAGAGTAGCTTGATACTGGTCAATCTAAGTACTCAGACACCTGGCCAGGGTATCTAAATACTCAGACCTTCCAGAGCTAAAGACACATCACTTACTATTTGCCTCACTTATAACTTTATCTTTTGATTCTAATGATCCCTAACGATTCAACATAAACTCTTTACTTGGTTCTCATGACCATGTCTTCTTCCTGCCATCTGCAATAGTATAACATAACACTTCCTGTTAGAAAATTACAGTTAGAAGGAAGACACTTAAATCCTAATCCTATTGGTCTCTTGTCATCCCCTGACCTTGACTTAGATTAACCACGTACTCAACCTATGCTCTGATACCAAAGCTGTTGTGACGCCCCTACCCTCGTTCCATCTCTAATGACCACGAAGACCGAGAAGTCACACACGGTAAACCACTCTTAACTTTTCTTTTCTTGATCACTTAGATTAACTTAACTAAAAACCATAAAACTTGAATAGCATCGAATTATAATAAAACTGTGGAAGCGACTTTCCATTAACCTTACTAAGAAGAAAAAATAAGTTTACTTAACATATTACATTTCTTATGCAAACTATAAAACACAACAGATAATTGAAAACTAACTACACATTTCACTACATTCTCTCTCTAACCCACCAAATGCCCAAGGACCGAGGGGAAAGGACTAAGAGACCACTAACTAACTACTAACTACTAACTACCTTCTATGTACTCGGATGATACGAACCTTCAGCCTCCTTGTACTGACATTGACCTGAAAAATGTTTCAGTAGGTTGGTGAGCTACTGTCTCAGTGAGTAGAATTTCACCCAACCATCACTAAACAACTCATTAGTTTTATTATTCAGATTAATATACAAGAAATACTACACTGAGCAGGTCTAAGAAGTTTAATTTAAATGACAGAATATGTCAACATTCCATTATGATAATAATTGATGCAAAGATGTAAATACAATTAATTAACAGAAATACTAAAATTCCACATAAGAACATTTGCTGTGAAGCTAACTCATATCTTTCTTAACTCTTTAACTTATAAAATCTCTGTAAACCTATATGAACACATTTTATCTTATGCCCTGATCATATATAGTGTACTCTACATATGAAGACTCGTAGCAAACTACGATCCCATCGTACAAGACTTAGTGACACACCCGGGAAATGCTAAGTCTGACTTTCCGTCCTGGTCTGCTACAGGACCCACAGGCTCGCTGGCCTCACGGCACTCGCAAATGGGTGCACGCTAGACTCCTCCTCTAGCTGAGTACACAGGAGGAGGGTATCTAAGTCTCCGACCACCTGGGCGTATCCCCAGGGTTGAGCCGGGACGTCTCTGACCACCTGGGCGTATCCCCAGGGTTGAGCCGGGACACTACCTCGAGTCTCTGAACACTTGGGTGTATCCCCAGGGTTGAGCCGGGACCCTACCTCTCAGCCCTTGTGTCACCGAGACATTCAGTAAGTGTTGGACACGAGTCTCCGACTACCTGGGCGTATCCCCAGGGTTGAGCCGTTTCACCCCTAAGGTGCAGACCTCGCGAAGGGGTTCTACAGTGTCACGACCCTTAATCTAATATTTTATTATTCTAGAAAGGGCTCTTACTACATTGCATCTCTCTCTTACTTGTTCTGGACTTTGGTATCTCTATGGTACCAAGTCTATTTACTTGAACTTTACATCACGACATGAATATCATTCTAAATTTGACATAGTTGTATAATCAAATCTCTATAGTATACTGAGAAATCATCATACTACACATGCAGACAAACTAAAATTCTTAAATAGGCAGAATGCATGTCAATTTGGCACTTTATATACTAAAATCATGCAATTAAACTAATAAGCATCGCCACATCTCATACTGAGAATTTTGATATCGAAATACTTGATTCATTGAACACTCTATCCTTAGGGTTTCAGTTACCTCATTCACTTAGCACATGGTAACACCCTATCCTTAGGGTTTCAGTTACCTCATCTATTTGATTACAGTTCAAATCACAATACGATATCATTCTAGAACTGTCAGAACAGTATACTTAAAATCATTGTAAATACTGAGAAATTCTTATATCATGCATGTAGGTAGATTTAAAATTCATAAATAACTCAAACTCATGTCAATTTGGCACATACATACTAAATTCATGCAATTGAACATCTTAGTGCACTGCTAAGAGTAATTTACTTCACATATAAGAAATCATACGTAACATTTGTCAATTCTCTGAAATTTCTCGAAAAGCATGCACATTAACCCTAATCCTAATTTGTGCATCACATAACTCAATTAAGAGTTATTTATATATCATAACACGAATTATTATTAATAATTAGGAATTTCTACTGATATCCTAGAGAAGCGTGTCAATTTGAGAAAATATTAAATCATTTAAATTAACTACGACCTAGAACGTGCATCTAGGTTTTCTTTGATATTTTTCACATCATCGTCATTTCTTTGGAATCGTGCTTAATTAATTTATTAAAAATCATACAGTCCGAGTTTATGTCCAAACTGTCCAGTTTGTTGTGGTGCGCTATTATTTCACCATTTAATCGAGTAATTTGGTTTCGATCGATCGTGTGGTTATACTATTCTAATTCACACACAGCAATTGCTAATCATCGATGTACAAGCGTTAATAATTAAAACGCATGATTTGATAATTTAACGGTGCCAGCACTGCCCGTCACCCGGTATACGCTGAAAAATGCATCAAACCAGATCGAACTATAATCACCCGTTTTATCGAGTTAAATTGTGATAGATGAATGAAACGCTACTCACTGCGGTTCGAATCGCCCGGATTTGACTGGAGTTGCGTCCAGAGACCAGTTTCTGGGTGATTTCTGGGTCTTCATTTACCTTGAATTGCCCAAATTAAACCTGCCGCTTACAGTAGCTCAATGCAGGAGCGAGCAACTTGGGGAAGAGCTCAGCTAGGAGCTTCTCGAGGCTTGGGGGATGCGGATGGATGCTTGGAGCTCAAAATCAGACTTAAGGGCAACATTGTTTGGGCTACAACTCGCCCAAATGGTCTCTGGTCATTATCGCAATAGTTTTTGCTTCAGAGATGGGGCGCCGCCCCTTGCTAGGTGGGGCGTCCATGGAGCGAGGAAGGAGAAATAAGGGGCAACCGTTGTGGATTTGTGATGGGAGTCGTCGGATGAACTGAAAGCAAGTTTCCCCTTACAATTTTGTGTGCCCAAGAGGGCCCTTGGCCGGCCGTAGCAACTGGCTGTCTGCCATTACTTTCTGCAGGTTGGGCGCCTGTTAAGACGGGGTAAAGGAGGAGGAAGACGAGGAGAAATGGAAGAAGAAGAATAAGAGAGGAGTAGGGCACAGCCAAAAATGAGGCTAGGAGCAAGAATCGCCCCAAAAATTGCCCATCCCCTCACTACTGTTCGGTCAGCCTGGTTAATTTGGGCGCCGCTTAGCACGGTTCTGGAAACAATCATGGGAAAGGGAAGAAGATACGGAAGAAAGGGGTATTAAGCCAATTAAAATGGAAGATTTGCATTATAAACCCAAAGTTCTAGAAAATGTTATAACTCTCGCCTGGAGTGTCCGATTGAGGTGATTTCTTTTGCAACGTTTCAAGCATGAGATCCTATAAAATCTCAAGGAATGAAATCATGCTAATTTACTTGTCACAACGGGTCAAAACACTAATTACATCTTGAGTATTTTATTCAACTTAATTAACTTAATAATTAGTACTGCAATTATCATTAATTGCCTCAGGTTATTCAATCTCAGCTATTGATTCACATCTTAGCTTATCTTGATTATTAACTAGTCACAACTGGTCAATAAACTAATTGCATCTTGAGTACTTTATTCAATTTGATTAAATTAATGATGCACTAAGCGATGTGCTTACTAGTTAATCACAGAGTGGGTCATAATAACCGCAATGACATATAGAGCCAAACTGCAAATCAAACTAGTCCGCCTTGGTATGTAGGCATGACACTAGTGAGATACGACCACAACCGTTCTCCTACTAGAATATGATCGCAACCATCCCTGAAACATATCATCTGAGATGTGGCTTCGACTGTTCTCCTGCTGGGGTATGACCATAGTCATGCTCCAAATATGTGATTGTGGATGTAAGGATATATGCTCAACTTGCACCCCCACATATTAAAAAATATGCACTCTGAGTTTCTCACAGGAATTACTTGTTTCACGATCCATCATATACTAATGCTGAAGATGAATCTATGGATAAAGGAAACCTACATTATTAGGGTTTCAATTGATTACTTACTGCCAATTGGGTGTGTTTTAGTGCATCAATCAAGTTACAACGTATAAACCCAAAACAAATTCTACAAAGATAAGGCTGGGATGCAATGTCATAAGATATAAAACATATAAGATGTGAACTTGTCACATCATTACATGTTATTATTACCATATAAGTCCATCACTATCATCACATCATACTAGGATAACCATCCCTCATTACAGAACTCAAGGAAAGTGGCTCTCTAGTGTCTGGCAGTGTGGGAGCCAGCTCTGTGGCTTAGTGAGAGAAAGCTCCAACTTCTCTATAGCCCCAACCTTAGGAACATCAATAGCGCTCTCCATCAGCAAGCTCTAATGCATTGATCTCCAACTAATCTCTAGCCCCAACCTCTGGAACACCAACTATCCTCTCCTAGTGTGGTTTACGACACGTTGCTCACGGATCCTCTCTCGACACCATCAAGGCAGACATCTAGACTATCTATGGGTCCATTCAGATGAGCTAGACGATTTAGGGTTTGTCTCAGGTGAGCTCCACTAGCTGATGTTTCTCTTGATCGATGCAGTTACATCTTTGATTTAGGGATTGCACTACTATCTGGCCTCCCTACACCTGCATCTTCCAGACACGATCACCTCCCTTTGCGGGTTACCCTACACCTTCTTCTTACTACTACGATCATCCCCTTTATGGGATGCCCCCTGGCTGTTCCTGCACCCTGCATGCACGACCCGATCCCGCACCCTACATGCGAGGCTTTTCCTACCTACAGTGATCAAAATCTATGCCATCTCTCACCCTCACTGGTGCATCTGGTTTATACGTTGCACCTTTATTGACCTTGAGCCACCCTCCCCATCTATTCTCCTCAGAAACTTCAATATGAGGATTGGGGGTACCATCGCTGCCTCTCTGAGCAACAAAAAGGGGATAAAAGGTAAGAACGAGAACACAACACTCTTCAAACGAGCCATTCTGTATAAGAAACCATTGACTCCTACTAGAACAGACAACCTCCCATCAGTTTTACCAAACATGGCTTCCCGCTTCCCTTTCAATTATTACAACTCTCAAACCCATTGTACCTCACCATCATACCCCTCCCGAAAGCATGGATATACCACAAATTCGACATCTCGCTTGGTCCTAACACTATCCTCATTGGAAACAAATCTTTTCCAGTCACAATAGAACTCATCGGCAAATCCAATCTTTATATCACCGAAGGCTGGGCAAGCATGATTAATGAGTTCTATTGTTTGGGATGGACCATCTTCTAAAACCCTCAACTCACAAAACCCTGATTGTTTGGGTCAATGACTTCAACAATGAAGCCCCCCAAGAACTATACCCACTTTTCTTCAGCAAGGAAGAGCACATCTCATCTTCTACCTCAAACTCAGCTCATCATCTCTTTGTGAGAAAAGAGCACCAGCCTCCCACAGGTTCAAAGTTATGGCCAATCTCCCTATCTTCTAGCATTGATAATGAAGATACGGAAGACACAACTACATCATCACCCATCATAAACACAATTGCAACAAGGTACAAGAAATCTTTTCCTTCTGTGATCTCTAGGGAAGCTAGTAAACAACCTATTCCTAAAAAAGATAATATCATCCCGACTGACCCTCACCAGCTAAAACTAACTTTTCCATCTCTTGGACACCTCCCTACGATTGCTCTTACTCAGCCATATTTTGAGACAGAGAGACACACTCAGCCTTGGAAACCAGCCCCTCAGAGGCGACCCTTCAGAGCCCTTCACTGCTCCTATTGCCACATCTTGAACCATTCACGCTTCAGATGCAACAAAAAAATGACTTGCTTCAAATACCAAGAGAAGGGCCCCACCTGGCGACCCTTAATAACTTTCCAATAAAGTTTAGACACATTCCAAGATCTCATCTAGGTTACGATGCTCCTAAATAGCCTGCAAAACACTTTTTTAGTAATGACAAATCCTATCAGTCGAAACATCCCAATCATTCTTTCTCAGTTCAAAACAACTTCTTTGCATGTCTTGCAGATCCACCTTTCCCTTCATATAAACCCCTTGCTCATGATAAACTCTACTCACTTCCTCTTTTTAAGCCCACCATAACAACATCAGCTAAACCCACACCCCATCCTTCTGATCCCAACACAACCCCTACTCTTCTTCCTGCACCTCTAAACTTCACCATGGCTCCTGCTGCTCTCTTTCAGATTGCTATTCCTTTCGATCTCCCAACTAGCTCAATGTGACTCTTGATGGTCTTCACCACTAGAAGTGTCCTTGCTACTATAAAAAACAATCTGGATAACAACACAGTCAATATTTTGGATGTCACCAGAGCTATTTCCCTATTAATCCCTAGGCATATTGTGCTTAAACCAAAAATTCTCTCACCCTCACAACTTTTATACTCTATCTCTGAAGGCACTAAGATAGACCACCTCTTAGGGCAAGTACTTATGATCCCTTGTGGGTCTAGTTTTGTTCAAGCCAATCATTCCAAATGGACATCTGGCCAGGGGGCTTTAGAGGCCCAACCAGGTGGGTCAGGGTGGGTTGCTATATCCAACCTCCCTCCACACCTTCATGAAGTGGAGATCTTCAGAGCCATTGCTCACTCTGTGGGTGATACTCTCCAATACATTAGTTTGGAGACTTTACACCCCTCGTAGTTTATCAAAGCTTACTTCCTCTTCTCTATCAAACAAACCACCTCTCTCCCATCATCCCTGAATATCAGACTGGGAGAAATTATTTACAATATTAAGCTCTCAGCTGAGCACCCCTTTGATATCAAAACCTCCTTCTTTGATTTATCTGTTCATCCACCTTCGTGGTACTCTTTGATCAATAGAAAAACACCATACAATCCTATCTGCAAACTAGGTGAAAGGAATTTGTTCTGGGAGAGAAAAATAGCCACCTCTAAATCCTCAGTAGACTCAAACAAATCCCACATTCTAAAAAGACAAAGGACAACTTCTCCACCTGTCAAAAATTTGTTTCCCTCCCCCAAAGACACATATCAACCATTCTCCTCAATTCTAAAAGAAGATAATTTTTCTTTGAATATAGAATCTCAAAACAACTATCATTGACAAGATTAAATCTTCGCAGAGTCCAAAGAAGAAGTAAAAAGGAAAGGACACAAGCATCATCAAGTCCATCAACACCATGCAGTCCATCCCCGAATGGTTGATCAAGAGAAACATCTTTGCAGCTCTGGAAACATGTACTTGTTACTCTCCATCCTCCTTAGATTTTATTTCAGATTTTGGTTCATCATTATCTGTCTCCATAGAAGATCATGATATAGACAATATTGAAGACTTAGAGTCATGGCCTGATATTCATAGTTTCACCAGTTTTGCTAACAAAATAGGAATACAATTTGAAGAGGAAAACACAGCATTAAACGACATAGAAAAATTCAAGCTCTGGACAAACCGAAGGCCACTAGGAGAGACAAACTTGAAGACCAACTTATTGAAAATCACTTAATTACCTTCCACTTTGCCTCATCTTTTTGGGTTGTTCTCTCTTCTGAAGCTATGAGGATCACATCTTGGAATGTATGTGGTGTGACCAACACACGTAGAAGAAAAGAGATCAGAAATCACATCTAGGAAAACAATATAGATATTATAACAATTCAAGAAACCAAAACCACACTTTCTCCTTTTGCTTTAAAATCTATAGGAGGAAACAAGATTACTGAATGATTTCAAATCCCACCTGATGGTTTCAAAGGGGGACTCGTAGTGGGATATAATAAGAACACTTTCACTTTCTCTCAATGGGATCTCAACACATTCTCCATCTCTCTCTCCCTAACAAACTCGTCAGATCACTTGATCTAGACCTTTATTGGTGTTTATGGTGAGCCTGGACACAACAAAATGATTTTTCTTTCTGAACTCTCAGAAATCATGCTAGCTAATTGTCAAAAATCTTGGATCCTTGGAGGGGACCTCAACTTCATTACTAGAGCCACCGACAGGAAGAGCCTATCCTCAACATCATCAATGCTTACTCCAGTTGACAAAGCCCTTATACACCTCCTTTCTAAACATAAAATGATTGACTTTCCTCCCTCTAATGTTGGATTTATGTGGATTAGAAATAATACTAGATCCAAATTGGATCACCTCATCTGTTCCTCCTCTTGGGAAGAACATTTCCCTCTAGTCCATATTGCCCATCAGCCAATCTCAGACCACTTCTCCATAATCATTGACACCCATAGAGAAGTTTGGGGAAAAAATCCTTTCGATTCGAAAAATTCTGACTCACAAACCTCCAATTTGTTAATCTCTGTGAAAACAATTTGATCTTGGCAGATCACAAAACTAGAAATATGGGGTACCACATTCATAGGAACACCAAGCTCATGAAACACAACATCTTAGATTGGAAACACAGAAAACCCCAAAACCTAGCAAACTCTCTTAAAGATCTAGAGCAACAATATATTTTCATTGATAGCGACCCCTCAGCCGATCCAGCTCTTATTCTCACTGTCAAGTCAGAGATTGGCCATATTAAGAATTTCCTAGAATCAAGTGGAGACAAAGAGCCAAAGTTACTTGGGTTAAGGAAGGTGACAAAAATACAAAATTCTTCCATAAAGTTTGCAACAATAACCATAGGAGAAATATCATTGCTTTTTTAAACATTCAAGGTGTCATCACCACAAACAAGCATCTAATCATTTCTCACATTGTTGAACATTTTAGGAAGATATTTAACACCAAACACAGTCCATCCTTCTTAAACTCCATAAACTGGCAGATTCTTTGCCCGATAAAGATTGAATCTCCATCAAACTTTATCAAACCTTTCCAGTTCTGAAATACTTGATTCTGCGATCAAGTCACTTGGAAAAAACAAATCTCCTGGCCGGATGGGATAAATTTGGAATTCTACCTTGCAAACTGGAGTCATTATAATAAAGATTTCTTGGCTATGATTCAAGAAAACCACAAACACAACAATGCTCACAACATCCTCAAACATATAAACAAAACATTCATTGCTCTTATAAAAAAAACTAATCATCCTAAGCATATATCGAAGTTTCGACCCATCAGTCTCATAACTACTTCTTACAAAATTGTACAAAAACTTTGGCCAATAGATTGAAACCCTGCATCAACAACATCATACCACTTAATCAGAATGCCTTTCTTAAAGATAGAAATATCCAAGATGCCTACCTTATGGTTAATGGGACGATTCATCTGTTCCACACAAATAAAACCCCTCTGATTGCCATCAAACTTGCTTTTGAAAAAGCCTTTGACTACATCAACTGGAATTGTCTCATTAAAACACTGGAAGGCTTTGGCTTCCCAGATTCTTGGATAGACTGGATACATGCCTGCATTTCCACAAACCACTTTTCCACAATCATCAATGACTCCCCTTTTGGATACTTTAAAAATACAAATGGGCTCAGGTAAGGCGACCCACTTTCTCCTGACCTATTTATTATTGTGACCTCGATCCTCATTAAGATGATAAATCTTAGTACTGCTCAAGATCTTATCACTTCCCCCACTGAATGTCAGGAGAACATCATACAGTTTGCGGACGACACAATTATCCTAGTTTCACCAAAGGACGACACCATCATAAATACCATTAGAATCATTGGTATCTTCTCATACATCTCAGGACTAAAACTTAACCTCCAAAAGTCTTCTATATTTTTTGTACACACTGATCATCACATCATCAAAAAATACAAAACTCTCCTCAAATGAAAGCATGAAGAGTTCTCGATCAACTATCTTGGCTTACCCATCACCCCTATAAACATTACTCATTTGATATGGGTTCCCATGATAGACAAGATCAAAACAAAACTAAACTCATGGAAAAATAACTTCCTCAATCATTCTAGCCGCCTAACTCTCGTAAATAGTGTCATCACACCCATCACAACACACTACCTCAACTGCATTCCCTTACCTACCAAAATAAAAAATATCATTGACAAAATCAGAAGAAGCTTCCTTTGGAATAATCAAAATACTTCACATGCTAAAGGAAAACATTTCCACCTTGTTAATTGGAACACCATCTCAGATCCTACGAGCTTTGGAGTATGGGGTATCATTGACCTAGAAACTCATGCTCTTTGCCTGGTGATTAAAATCATCAACACCCTGACAAATAAAAAAACAAGATTTGGAGTAACCTGATCCAGCAAACATATTACAAGAAAATCCCACCAAGGCAAAAAAACCACAAAATGCATTACTTCTCCTCTATGGAAATACATTAACAAACACATCTCCCTGATCAGAAATATCATTCATACCCCTCCACACACTCACTACAACACCAATTTCTGGAAAGATCCTTGGTTCCATCACACAAAAACCTACTCCCACAATGTTCTATCCCAAATAAATTATCTTATATTACTACGGACAAAGCCCTCAGCCTCCTCACCAGAAAAAAAACAAATTCTCTCAAGGGGCTCCTTCTCACATACCTAGAAAATTTGGAAATTAACAACATCATCCATGAGTTGGAATTCAACACAAACAATAAGATCTCCTGGAGATGGGGGGCGGTATACACCCCCAAGGAAACTTACACCTTTCTCACCTATAGAGGCATCATCCCAAACTACTCCCTCATATGAAAAAACAAATGGTCTCATAAGCACAATTTTTATTCTGGCTCCTACAAAACAACAAGCTCCTCACCGACCAAAACATTGCAAAGAGAGGATTCGTTGGGCCTTCTAGATGCTACCTCTTCCTAGCCGAATCGGAAACAACAGAACATCTTTTCAAAATTTGGTCCGTTTCAAAACTTATCATCAAAAACTTTTTTGACATTAGATTTGACAATCAAAATATTATCTCTATACCTTTCACTATTAAACACCTTCAAAGAGTAGCACATTTCTTCCCAGAAGACATCATAATCACCATCTTATGGCATATTTGGATAGAAAGAAATCATAGAAAATTCAATAACTCCAAAAATCCATTACATATCATCTTTTTAACGATAACATAAGATCTCTCTATAAAACATGCTTGTAGGACCGACGCTGACGTCATCTAGGATGACTCCAATAGAAGATAGCCCAAAAAACAACACAGATGTAGGAGATGTCTTCTACACTATGGAGGATATTTTGGAGGAAGAATCAGACTTCTGATAGTGCATTTTTGGCAGGCCCAGTAGATGTAGTTTATTATTCTTAGCTCATGATCATCATCTTTTAGAGGCTTGTTATAGGGGTGCCTCCCCCTTGAACTATTTCCATCGAAGATTATTTCTCATTCTATCCGTAGCTTCTGTTTGTACTAAGCAAAAATCCTTACAGGTGCTAGCCTGCCTATCTGTAGTTTTTTATTGTTTGTAGAAATGCATGACCTTTTATTAAAAAAAACCATCCCTCATTACATAACTGGAGGATATCACCTCAAACTAGGAACAAAGCCTCTACCAGGTCATAAGACCCAAACACATACTTCATGTAAGTCATCATTATCTCATCATGCCTCATAAAGGCTCATAATCATCACCCTATGTCATAGAAGAAATACCATAGAAATCACAAGCTATGATGTGTATTAAACTTTCAACATTAGGGTTACACAAGTAGGAGAGAGAAAAAAAATACTTTATATCATTCTAACCATCTAGGAAAGCTAAGAAATTACATCATAAGCCCAAATTAGGGTTAGGGTTTCCATAGATAACTGATTAGGGTTTCTATGAAAACACTCAACATTAAACCATGGGTACATAACTTCCCAGTTTCTTGGAGAACATTAGGTTAGGCATTATATAATTATGATAAACCAATCATTCCAAACAACACTATGTATTGACAATACAAGGTTAAGACCATATGTAGATATAAACCCTCATAGAACATGTAGAAACCACTAGGGTACATCTATGTCACGACCAACCAAACTAGACCGTGTGTAGTGACCATAAACATCATGGAAACATAGCGACCAAACAGATGCATCAACATGTGTAGAGACCACCCATGTAGGACATGTAGCAACCACACATATCTCAAGGTGCAATGACCAAACAAACTATTGCATATGTATCGACCAAGCCATTCAAGGTTCAACGACCAAACAAACTGATGCATATGTATCGACCAAGCAATTCAAGCAAACATAGAGACCACCTTGATTAGGGTCAAGATTTTTTGCAACCACAACACAACCATCAAATGTAGCGACCGCAAGAGACCATATAGAGGGCAGTGACCTCAAGTCCAACTACTCCAAAATAGAAAATAATTGACCTTAAAATAGGGAAACACCACATTGAAAATAGATGATTAATGTCAAAAAATTGAAGAGTTACCACGAAGGAATACTCATGAAGAAGATAGTCATAAAAACACTAAACAAGCGACATAAAGATCAACAAATAAAATCATGATGTGAGAGGAGAAACCAAATGTCCAACACATGTACATAAGAACCAAAACCACCATCTAACACATGATGGATGAACCATAAACACAACGATGAAGCCAACAATCAAGATGCATGTAAGAAGCAACAACTCCATCATCTACTAGGTTTCGGGTACAAGAAATTAGGGTTTAGGGGAAGGAGCAATCTATAAAAGAATACTTCATAATCTTAAACCTTAAAATAAGACCACATCATCTTAGAATCTTATGATCACGTTTTAGAGATAAAGTAGTAACAAACAAGCAAGATAAAGGTGCAACAATAGTAGAGGAGAGAGTTATATAACTCACCTTGAGGTGAAGATCCACCCCAAAGCCACAAGCTCCAAGAGAGAAGAAAACACCAAGCTTGGATAAAGTCCACGTCCAAGAAAGGTCATCTCAAGAGCATAATAACACACCAAGGTCAAAGGATGCTCAAATGATAGAGGGTAATAGCTCTAGACCGAAAAAAGAAAGAACAAAGAGATCTTCATCTCACTCAGGTACTATCATGGTCAAACCATAGTATTGACCTCTATGGAGAGAAGTTCCTCAGGATAGCCACAATGGTAATCCATAGTCTAATAGACAAGAGAAGAAAGAAAGATAGGGTTCAAGGAAAATGTGATCAAAGAAGGTAAAACCACTTACCAAGGTCAAGGACCGCCAAGAACCACTACAAGAGAGATGATCAAGCCCTAGATCACCATATGCAAGAAGGAGATGACCACCTTCTCCAAGATCAACACCTCCACTTGCATTGCCAAGCTCAAGACCGAACACAAGCAAGAAGAGAGGAAGAAGAGAGATAAAGGGGATACTTTTATGTGAAAGGAAGGGTATATATACTCAGGGGTAGGAGAGAGGTGAAAGATATGAGGTGCCTAGATACTAGAGCACCTAAGGACACTTGTCCCACAAAACCACAACCATGAAAGCACTCTAAACATGCATGCATCTAAGGGTGATAAAAACAAGGTAGTGTAGCGACCATTAGGTCCACTACACCCTTGGGTCAAAAAAAAAACAAGGCGATCACCATGTAGCGACCACAATACTATGCCAACCAAGGCAAATGTTGCTACAACCCAAGCACAACTCAAAACCTCTTCGACCAAGACCAAGAACAAGGTGTATGGGTTGCTGCAAAACACAACCAAAAGCATATCAGTTACAACATCTACCAAAACACAAAAACACATAGGTCTCTACAAAGGTCACACCAACGTGGTTGACATTAACAACTCAAGCATCCATGCAGACCATGCAAACCCTAGCTCAACACACATGATGCCACCTCATCAACCAAGGTTCAACAAAGCACCCCTATGCATCATTCTCTCTCTCATGATGCTAAGGTACATCCAACATGTGACATATTTAAAGATAATTCCTCAACATGAATAAATTGCAACTTGGTCCAAAACAAGCATACATACAACATAACTTGCTCAAACACCATTCAAATTGGACCAAACTGAAAACATAAATGTGTCACATGTTATTAAGGTGAATTACATGTTGAGAACCATATTATGCAAAATAAAGAAAGATCAAGCACTAATCTAGGTCAGGGGTCTTAAAATATATCTGTTTAAAGGAGATGTTGAGTTGGGGTGGATTAGAGTGGAAGATAAATTTAGAGACTTTCTAACTAAATGGAAGGTTTTTTTAGATCAGTTCTATATAAATTACTTCTCTTCCACTTTCCTAAGTGGTAAGAGTATGCAATTGGATAATATCCTAAAATGCAACATAATTGTTGGTGAACACAAGACAGAATTCATCTGGTTAATCAACATTTTCCTCATATTCTCCTTTTGACATAGAGAAGTACATGATGTTTGAGGCGGCTACCTTGAGATCAAAACAACATGTTAGTGATGAACACAAGGGATAGAAATATGTATTAAGAGTTTGTTGAAGCAACATGACATACTGAATAGTTAGTTAATACTATAAGGTAGTGTAAGGATACAAAAAGATCTAGACAATGTGGTAGAGGATGATAGTAGTGGACATATCATAGTGTTAAGGTGCATGCCTACATGGCAAGGAATCCCAGGGGGTGTGTATTGCCTATATTTCTACATTGACCAATTTTTGTGGGTTTGATTATATATTTATGCATTTAAGAGTTCTGTGTGCATATATAAATGTTCAAAATTAAGACTATTGCCTATGTTATGTGCCAAGAATCATTTTTATTTGGATATAATGCTATATATACACAATTTTGAATTTTTAATAGTTGCACCTTCAAGTCAATTTCCAATCAACAACTATGATGTGATGCATAATGATTATATCTCTTAAGATTAAAAGATATGAAAGTTAAATCTATATTTACTTGTTGATCATTCTCTTACATTGTTTACATAGGATAATGGAAAACCATGTGACTTACATAAATTCAATTATATCTCACATTAGCAGAGTTACCTACTGCTATATGTTGCACATGGATTAATATATCTAGACATATATATAGATATACTATGCATAACACATGTAAACACTATTTTTGGTACTAGTATATTAAATTAATTCTTATTTGATGACCATGGTTATTTAGAGTGTTATACCTAGTCATGGTAGTTATATGGAACACATAGTCAATTTCATGATATATAAATGCTAGTTTATTATTATTAACTAAAAAGTCTATCATTTCAACATTCTACTGTAACTTAAATATCAAAAAAGTGAAATAATGATGTCATATTTATATTTAAATTTGTGGATACTCTTGAATGATGATATTAATAGTAATTCTTTCTTATTCTTGACATTATTGTTAATTATAATTTATTAGAAATTTATCTGGTTATGATTTCACTACAATCAGATTTATGTTTAGCGAGGGATTAATCATAAATATGTATGTACCTACATATAACCCTATAAGATATATGTGCATGAGGAGGGAAAATGTTAGTAATATCATGATAAATATGTATCTATACAAGAAAAATATACATATTTTGTACTTTATTAAGGCTATCGATATAGTTCCTAGGTGGAAAAGTGCTCAAGTATGACACCTAACACCAGGAGAAGGAGTAGTATTTCCTCAAGTTATCGTAGATGAAATCATTATTTTTAACTTAATATGTTATTGTTTTGATAGACCCTAACAAGACACACTATTTCATACAATGTTTGCTAGTTAGCAGTTAAACCTTGTGACTCATGATTTACCTCATGCATTTATGTTGAGAGTATCATTAGGAGTGCCGTCAGTTTTGACATAATTGTCCTCTGTCTGTTTAGTTCCAATAGGCACACTATATATGTTAATATCATATTCTTAGGTATAAATTTATTTCATATTATCTTCAGTATGAACCACGTTGACACCCGATGTGTCCAATTGCACTTCCAGAAAAAGAGGTTTTCTTTCATAACCTCTCTTTTTAGTGTCTCCAATAGAGTAAGTATGTATTACCCATGTATTTAGTACCAACTACTATAATTGACAAGATGACAAGGAAATGATGTGAATCCTTTATAAAACATGTGATATATGTGAAGGCAGAAAAAGGGACACTCATTGTAGATAATGTGCATGCCATGTATGAGTTTCTAGATGTCTTTGTGGATAAGTTTCTAGGTTTACCACTACATAAAGAAGTTGAGTTTGAGATACAAATTATACCTGGTAGTCATCCTATAGAATTACCACCCTATCAGATGGCACTAGTAGATCTAAAGAGTTATAGTTCCAATATTAAGAGTTATTAGATAAGGAATTCATCCAACCTAGTTCGTTACCATAGGGAGATATAGTGTTTTTTGCTAATAATAAATATGGTATTATGTGATTGAATATGTATATATATATATATATATATATTACATGTAGCTTAATAATGCTATTATTAAGATCATCTGTCTCTTGTAAAATATTGATTATTTGTTTATAATTGCATGGGGCAAAAATTTATGCCAAAGATAGTTCTTACATTTAGGATACCATAATTTAAAGAAAAACATAATATGTACCAAGTCACCCTTTCGAACTGCTCATAAATTGAACCCCAACATGAAATAAGTAGTTCACCTAGAGGTCATTAAATTGATCACACATGGGATTATCTATCCTATTTTATATTCTCCTTGGGTAAGCCCAAAGCAAGTTATTCCCAAGAAGGTCGACATTACTATTTTGAAGAATCATAAGAACAAGTTGATTCCCACCCACACAACACCAGGTCAAGGATGTTCATTGACCATAGGAAGATGAATAAAGCTACAAGGAAAGACAACTTTACCACTCCCTCCTTGATCAAGTATTGCATCAATTGGAACATCAATAATTCTTTTGCTATCCAGATGGCTACTCCCTATTTTAATAAATTCCTATCCATCCTAATGACCAAGAGAAGACCACCTTTGTTTTACCTTTTATCACTTATGCCTTAATGAGGATACTCTTTGGCTTCTAGTGCCCCAACTACTTTCCAGTGTTGCATGGCTGCAATCTTTGGAAGATTGACAAAAATGTTATGGAGGTGTTTATGGACGACCTTTATGTATATAGTGACTTGTTTGAATACTGATTGTACCATCTTTCTCTTATACTAGAAAAATGTAAAGAAGAACATTTGATGATGAACTTGGAGTAGTTCCACTTCATGGTGAAGGAGCGCATTGCCCTTGGCCACATAGTGAGCAACCAAGGGATTGAGGTAGACAAGGCAAAGATTGAGGTTACTACCAAACTCACACCACCATCTATGTAAAAGAATTTCATGCCTTCTTGGTTCATGTGGACTTTTATCATGGGTTCATCAAACATTTCTCAAAAATTATAATCCCTATGACAAACCTTCTTTTAAAATATGCTATATTCTCTTTTGATGCTAATTGCATGGAAATTTTCACCAACTTGAAAGCTTTACTCACTTCCACTCCCATCATCTAGGCACCGTACTGGTCACAATCCTGTGAGTGTGTGATGCTAGTGACTATATGTAGTGGGAGAAATCATGGGACACTGGATTAACAAGTGGCATCTACTATGCCTCAAAGACATTAGATGAAGCACATAGGAACTATGCCACGACTGAGAAGGAATTTCTTACCATTGTGTATGCCTTCAACAATTTCTGATCATATCTAGTCGGTTCTAAGGTGATTGTCTACACCAACCATGCTGCCATCTTCTACTTGATGATGAATAAGGATGCCAAGCCCAAATTGATTTAGTGGTATCTATTGTTGTAATAATTTGATCTAAAAATTCATGATAAGAAAGGAAAATAGAACTTGGTTGTTGATCATATAACCATATTCAACTGCCTAACAATGACAAGAATGTAACTAATGATTCTGTTTGAGATGACCAACTTATGAAGATATCTTCTGACGTTCATTGGTTTGAAAATTTTGTAAGCTATCTAGCTGTAGGGAAATGAATCTACAAAATTCTACTGGCCTAAAATTTTCAAAGACATTTATGAATACATACTTTCTTGCAACTAGTGCCAAAGATTAAAAAACATTTAGAAACATGATGAGATGCCATTGACATATTGGAAATAGGTTGAGATATTTGATGTTTGGGGAGTGGACTATATGGGTCCGTTTACCCAATCTTGTGGCTACTCAAATATCCTAGTTGTAGTGGATTATGTTTCAATGTGGGTTGAAGCAATCCCTACCGTCTCAAGTGATTTCAAACTTGTCATGAAGCTCTTTGAGGATATAGTATTTTCTAAGTTTGGTGTACCCCACAATGGTCATCTCTTTTGAGGAGAAGAAATTTGAAATTTTTCTAAAAAAGTATGACGTTCATCATCGAGTATCCTCTCCATAGTATCCTCAAACCACAACCAAGTCAAAGTTTCAAATTGATAGATCAAAGATATTCTTGAAAATATAGTTGGGTGAAAAAGGAAAGATTTGGGAAATGAAGCTATAAAATTGTCCTTTGTGCATACCAAGAAGCGTTAACCACACTGCTAGGTACTATTCTATTTCAGATGATATATAAAAATCATGTCATCTCCCTATTGAGATGGAGCATAAGGCTAGTTGAGTGATTTACTTTTTGAATTTGTATCTGTCTCTCACTGGAGGGAAATGATAACAAATGGATAATCTACAGACTTCTACCTATGAGAATGCACACAACTATAAAGAACAGACCAAGATGTGGCGTGATGACCACTTGAAAAGAAAGGATATCTAGGTGGGAGATCAAGTCTTGCACTATAACTCATGCTTGAGGTTGTTTCTTGGGAAATTGTGATCTCAGTGGAATGGGTCATACCTTGTGATGAGGATCTATACATAGTGCATTTATTTTTTGGGGAAATATAAAGGTGAATTTTTTGCAAATGACCATTATCTTAAAAAGATATATTACTTCATAATATATGCTGCAAGGGAGTAGACTCCACTACCCCTTTGTAATCTAGTTTTCATTAATAACCCATGTGTCAAGACAACTATGTTAAATATGATGCTTGTTCAAAAGCAATATGATAGTTATCTAGTTATATTTTTTTTGTTAGATTAGTTAGTTTGAATGTCAATTCTATTTGTTTTCTTAATAGAATTGGATAGTTGAAAAAGTTTCTTAGATTTTTTGTGGGAATTTCCTATAGGTCAATATTCAACTATTTGGGACCCTACCGACCCTCTGATCCACTGATCGATCAATCAAGAGTCATCTTTTTCACAAAGATCAACTGTGGTCATATCGATTGATCATCCCTCCTAGTCGGTCAACCCACCTCTAGAACGTATTTCTGCCACCATTTGATCGGTCAACCTAGTACTCCGATCATACAACCAAAAGATGTGCCCAAATTTACACTAGCCATTGGATATGTGATTTGAATTCATATAGAAGAGCCATCACTTTTATTGACCGACTAGAACGAGCATCATATTTCCAACAGCTAGTGGCCTGATGGGATGTAATTCTAGATTGTCTAACCAACCAAGTGGATCGTCTGAATGACCTAGGATGACACTCAACATTGAAACACCCAATCAACCAACTGGATCTTTGTAGACTAGTGATTGATGATCGACACTCCTTGCATCTCCACTTCCCTGATTGTGTGACCCAAGCCATTTATATTAGGTGATCAATACTTGTACTTTGACACATCCAACATACTTTGGTTAGATGAACAATGCTACTATGATTGGCTGACCAATAATTAATCTTCTTTATTATACACAAACCTTGATTAATTGACCTCATCACTCGTGACTCATCGATCAATAGTCCTTTATGAAGGGAAACAAATTCAACGTCAACCCCTTCCTTCCTTGCCCTAATGAGTCCATGAACCCAAAACCTATACCCGCATTCTTTATCTTTGTCCCACACTAGTAGACGACACCATAACCCATTGTTTGACCATCAAGTTAAAATAAACTGATGTGCCCCTCTCAGTTTGGGCATCCTCACCATCTTCACCATAATAGATCATCCGACCTCAAGGTCGCTCCACCTTTGGAACACTTGACTCACCTTCTTCATCATCCATCCAAACCACCACCTCAGCCCCCATTTCACTCACGACATCAATTGACCTCCTAGGAGACTTCCTCAACCCTTTATCATGAGCCCTCTCCTCTACTTATTAATTGACCCACACCATGAAGATCAACCAACCAGCTCTTTTGTCGTTGCCATATTACAACATCCTAATTGACTGACCAACTGTGTTACAATTGCCTGACTAGAGAAGCATCCACATCTCCCTTAATATTGATGATCGTCCAACCACATCAACAAATCACCCAATTTGGTAGAGTTAGAGTCCCCTCTACTTTTCCTGGTCATTCGACCATCCCATCTTGGTCTCCTGATCCCCCACAGTAGAGATTCATGTCTCACTTTAGATCACATGACCAACTCACCTAATCGATCGACCAATAGACCAATAGTCGTCTTGTTTCCATGCACTCAAGTTTTTTTTCTCATACAAATCTTTAGGGAGTTTCAACCGCTAAATCCTATAAAAGATAAACCCCTTTGCCTCTAAGAAGGGAAAGGGCAAGGGCAAGGTGACTAAAACAACACCATACCTCTTTTGTTACCTCTCCACTCAACCCACTATCGGCATTCACATTCCATAGAGGCACCGTGAGGATGGCTTTCCTCCTCGTGATGACATTAAAGATGATGAGGCTTACATTGAGGAGGCCATTGGTACCGACACATGATGTAGTTAAGTAGCTTATTGACAACATTGACACCCAATGTGGGGTTCTCATTCTTCATGACTCAACCATTTCTTCTTCTTCTCCACGAACACAGTCAGTGTCAGCTGCCAATGTCCAGTGGGCCTTACCTCCCACCTTCCAATCACATTTTTATCCTCACCTAAGCAAGGATAAAACTTAGGTTATGAAAAAGCACAAGAAGAGATAAAAGGCCATGGAGGTCATTGTGGTGCAACATCACCATTGGGAATGCCCAACCACGCTCAAGGTCCTTGGCATCTACGAACCTCTACAACTTCTCCTTCACTACACATGCATTTCCCTTTTATCTTTTTCTCTGTGACTTAACTTCAACAAACTTGCCTTAGAGTTCCTTTCCACCTTCACCAAGCATTTCAACCGTGACTCTGGCACCCCGCCATGCTAAATGAGATTACTCAGACCAAAATGTTGATCAAACATTGATTAATCATATTATAAAAAAGGTATCAAATTAAAACCAAATACAATTTTCAAATATTTTAAAAGTAACATTACACAAAGGTCCTTCTTCACATATATATTCTTACCAGGTAAATTTACATGAGATCTGTGGCCACATCCACAACCTATATACAAGAAGTGTTGTCTAAATATTTACAACATTTACACGGGTTAAGGCATAAAACCAAAAAATGGAGTCAAGATACATCATGTACAAATCCCCCTACCTGGATCTGAGAATCCTAGGACAACTCTAGAACTCTACACTAAACTACACCAACCTCTCAAGCTCTATAGATATCCAAATTGGGCCTCCTTCCCACTATGAGTTTCATTGCACTGTTGATCACCGAAAGGGTTGAAAACCCATGAGATGAGACACATGTCCCAATGATTTGATATAACATCTAAAAACATTACTTACTTACAAGCAGATTATGTAATTAAATAAGTTAAGGTAAATAGTACAATCGATTAGAAAGATTGAGTGTTGTATATATAATAAGTAAGAATAGTTGAAATTGTAGATAAATGTAACTACACATGTAATATATGAATCACAAATGACATTATCAAGAGAAACAAGATAGCAATTATCAAACAATGTGATTCCCCAAAGAAACCTTAACAAGATCTGCTACACAACTGAGTTACTATTTTTATTAAGCTCTAGGTAGTTTGAGGCATATAAATCAAACTACTAGTTGATCACTACAAAATTGTAATCAACTTCAAATAAGATCTAGGATGCCTAAAATCCTAAAGACCTCATCCTCTTGGTTAGTACGAGTAACTATTAGAGCAGGAAATTGATCCAACTACTAAAAGTAGTCTGGTCTATTCTGGGTACACATGACACGATACTAGAAACTAGGGTATAAACCCTCAAATATGACTTATTGCAATAGTCATTGTCTATCATATCAAAATCCGAGACACAGTCTCAACCATTCTCTACACCATGAAATCAAGATGATATGGATATACCTCACCAGCACCAACATATACTCAACAATATACGACTCTAAGATCCTCTTGGGATTACTCATTTAACTATCTTGCAAGTTCTGGCACTAAGATAATTCTATGGTCTTAGGGCACTACATGATTGAGATTACACTTGAATAATTATGCCACTTAAGTATTTCAACTACATCAATCAAGGTACATACAAGATCCTATATGATTCTTGTAGAATAAAATTTTAGATTATGACTCAAAAAGATAATAAACATTTGATAAATGTTCCTTGTTACCCATCATGGTATATTTTTATTCATCCTCGAATGTAAAGATGACTAAACCTTAAATTAGGGAACATAACAACTCAAAATGTCAGACCAAAACAATAATAACTTAATGTAGGAGTAATATTAGAATCATTTTTCAGAGAGCATATTGAGTCATAAACAAGACAAAACCCCCAATTTAAGCTTAAAACTCCATCTGGTGTAAAAGATATGCAATTTTAAGGATTAGGCAATTATATGTCCAAAACCTAGCACTGGTGAGCAAACTTATTTTTAAGATATTTCGTCCAGTAGTAATTACAACACTACAATAGTAATTAAAAGCCCTAAAATTCGTACAGAATGATCATCATACAATAAGGTTCAATATACATATCAATTTCCCTCTTCATTTGGTACTAAATCACCATGAGAAATACTTCGTTATGGGAAATTGTACGTGTATTATGAATTTCATTTCTTGTAAGTTCAAAAGAAAAAAATTCCTTAGAGAAGAAAATGTATAAGGAGACTATGTGAGTTTTAAGGAATTGTATTTTCAACATTCACTTGCAAAACAATACCTAAACAACCATCTTTTGACATATTGTGTACTTTCTATAGTAAGATTGAGGTCGTGCATGCATTAAGTAGGCAAGAGATGCATTAAATGTTATATTATGTTTTAAGGAATTGTATTTTCAACATACACTGGCAAAACAATACCTAAACAAAACAATACCTAAACTACCCTACCCTTCTCCTCCACCGAACACCCTTTTTCTACTCCTTTCGCTGCTCCAAATCCACATCGATGCCAAAACTGACTTCTCACTAGTGTGAGGCAATGAATGATCCAATTTTTCAAGGAATGTACCATGTGCCAAGTGTATGCACCCCTTCCACTGCCTATTATTTTGGTGATTGGTTTTATCATTTTAAGCATTTTCTTGTTTTGTTGGCTCCATAGTCAATGTTCCCTACACATAGATGTGCCTTGCATCTTCTAATTCCACTCCTAATTTCTTGAATTATATATAATAAGAACTCTTGAATTATGTTTTATAATAACTATTATGATGCATGGATGTGATGATTGTATAAAATTGTTATGCTGCATGATTGTTTGATAAAATTCTATTTTATTAGCTCCATAGCCATTATTTGAATAATATGTAAGCCCTAAGAAATAATTTGGGTGTTCTTAGTTAGATATGATTTTGAATTGATTATTTGGTTTGTTTGACTATTAAGTTTGAATAGTATGTAAGCCCCAATATAAAAATCCTAATTTGTAAATGCTTAAGTGAGATGTAAATGCTAATACATAAACTCTAATATATAAACCATCAATTCAGAGCCAAAATTTCTAAACTATGTTGTTGGCCAATAAACATGTCCAAGATTTACTCATTAGGAGTAAACCTTAGATGGTCCATGATTTGAGATTGTTCTTCAGCACTTCATCTCACTTAACATGTAAGTGTACAATGTGTGTTCAATTTCAATAAATTTTAAAAATATTTCCCATTTTGTTCTCTAGGTACATATGTAGGTGGGTATTTGCTCATCTACATAGGTTTCTTGGAGAACTGTGGGGAAATGATGCCGAAGTTTATTGAAATCAAACATGCATTATACACTTACTAGTGAGATGGAGTGATAAAAAATGGGATAGATGGTACATATTCATCAATGCGAATGCTAATAGATGATTATGTATCAATTCAAACATACTTTTTTGTCCGAAATTAACTTAATAGCTAACACCTGATAAGTTACTAGTCTCCCATCTGATCATAGAGTAGATCGATTTTGGATGTCTACTCTAAGTTGCTTCATTCCAGTGTTTATTAATGGTCTCGATCAGTTTGTAAGATTTGTAGAGGAACATAGCAAACAACCTAAAGATATGTTCTATTGCCCCTGTAGGAATTATAGTAAAAACTTGGAAATTGACACTATTAACATGATAAAAGATCATGTCATGTGAAATGGGATAGTACATGTCTATACATAATGTTATTGGCATGGAGACAGTCCTAGTATGATATTAGTGAATGTTAGTAGTGGTAGTTGTGTTGAAGAAGAAATTGTTGGTATGTATGCCCTGAGAGCCAATCATGGGATGATTGGTGGGATACATTGAGATTGATTTAATAAACATCAAAGGCAAGCTTCCAATTCTTTCTGGTTCAGTCATATGAGATAGTGATAGAACAGATTGAATGTCTAGAGAATGACAATACTCAATGACGTATGCCTTCATGTTGAGGACCTGAACGATGAGATCATACAGATGCTAAGAGTTTGTACATTCTTGTTATGTCCCTAGTCGGATGTCATTGTGGAAGGTAGACAAACAACAATGACACACAAGACTAGATTGTGGTGTTGGTTGATGACAGAATCTCATTAGTCATGATATAGAGATATCAAACCAAACACATAGGTACTTGTTAGAGAACAAGTATATCGGATAGACCCACCGTGAGTTTGACACATGGAACCATGACATGGTAGTCACAGTCAGTACTCACAGTGATGGTGGTGAATGTGATTCTTTGACCTGAAATCACTACACTCAACACATGTCGTTGGGTACACTTTGACATCATCAAACGCAGTCCTAAAACATGGGTTGTTATAGAGGTGATGATTGGGTGGCTTTGACACATGGGCATTTTGAGGGGTGAGTGATAGATATGGGATTTATCCCTCCTGAGGGAGCTTGATATCCATGGCCACTTGATGAGTAGGATTGAGAAAGGCGTGCATGCATGTGTGAATTAGTATGTGATATTGATGTCATACATATCTCTTCCAATCTACTCTGAGATCAAGAAAGTGAATGAACGTTGACAGGATGACTGTTCCATGCCTCGAGTTCATTCGGGATATCAGTGACAAAGGAATTATACATTCACTGTAACACCATACACAGATTGTAGGATTGAAAGTTGTTCTCCAACTTTCTATTTCACTTGGGTAGCACTGATGTGTGACTAGGCACCACTTATTGCTTGTGAACTCATAAGTGTTATGGACTTTCACTGCCAACGTGAAAAGGACCTGCAGGGTCACACACATAGGATTTAACTTGGAAAAGGAGTTTTGTCCACAAACTATGTTTAGATTGATTACTAAAGGAGTTTAGTATTTAAGTTAAACACTCAATTAATTGATAGCTCAAAATCATAGTATTCAAGGTGTTAGATCGATTGATTAGAGTATTAGATTGATTGAAACTACAATTGACTAATTTGCACAAGTCTGTTGTTCCAACCGATCGACTCATGGGATGAACCGATCAGCTCAGGTCGTTGAACCGATCGTCTCATGGGATGAGACGATCGGCTCATCTGTCACCAAACGGTTGGCTCAAATGTTGAACCGATCGGTTCGGATAATAGACTGAGATCGTTTGGAAAATATGAAGACTATTTTGCAAATATATTTGTTTCACTTGTACAAATTCGATTTGGACAAGGACTAATATTGGATTAGTTGGAAACAAACTTTGAAAGTAATTTGAGTTGGATCAGGACCGTGAACGGATCAGTTTAGGGTACAAACCGATCGGTTGGGATCCCCAAATGATCGGCTCAGGTCCTAGCCAATCGGCTCAAGCCCCCAACCGACCGTTTTAGTTGTGAAACGATCGGTTAAGGTCACGCAGTTGGTTGTTTTTTTGGAAAATCTCGAACCCTTCTACTCCTTCTTTAGTCCCACATTGCCCGGGATAGAGAAACCTATCCCATGATCCTCCTATATATAGGGGTATTGGGGGCTTCTCAAAGAAAACTCAGTGCAACCAGTTGCTCTGTAAAGTTGTCGTTCTCTCTAGTTTTGATAACCGAGAGAGCCTGAGCAAGTGCTACCCGATAAGGGAGGCACAATAAGGGAAACACAAATGCAGAAAGTGACTGGTACCAGGAGAATGTGTTGGCGACTATTATGTTGACAGGAGGGTGTGACTTCTTCCAATTCCTTATGGGACAAGGAGATTGGAGTTCCAGGTGGTCTGTGTGGACTACTTCAGAGGCGAGAGATTTCTATCGCTTGGAGGACAACTATCAATCCTGAAAGTCCCGGTGAGACCAGAAGTCGTCAGTCCCGGTGCGACTAGGAGTTGCACAGACACCGTCCAAGACTGGAGGTGGATACCGCGCAAGGCGCGAGTTATTGTCGCCGAGCAAGCCTCAGGACAAGGTATGATTCCACAAACCATCCCTTCCTATTGTACATACGTTGACGCGTTTCCTTGTTCTGGGTTTGGGGAGGAGAAAATTTTTGTTTCCGCTACCTTCTCTGCCTCCCCTAAAACCCAACAGTGGTATCAGAGCCACGTCAACTGCTCTATACTTTAGGATTATTGATATGATCGATTTTGGTTTTTCGCCTTTATTTATTGCATACGATGCAAATAAAATTGGCTTTATGCATGTCCAATCTTAAATCCACAAATCCCAAACTACATATATGATATGTAATATTAATGCACTCGATACGCATCACCCTTAAACGTGTTTTGTGGTGGATGTATAGCGTGGTTATGGCCAATAAACCCTATCTGTGTATGGTTGTATGTGGTTGCTTGCATCTCGGTCTGTGCACTGATCCCTTTCTCCTATTCCCAATGTAACTCGAAATAATTCGAGATTTCTTTCCTACCTTTTCTCCCCTCGAATGTAACTCGAGGTTCCTCTTTTTAAATGTAAAATAGGATAGAATTTTATTTCTTGTTATGTCAAAGAACGGCGAACATCCATACGACAGCTGAAATGATCGGTTCAAGGAGTGAACCGATCGGTTGACGTTCCAGAAGATCGGTTCAAGGCGTGAACTGATCGGTTGATGACTGTTTCGAGGAGTGAGACGAGCGGGTGGAAGCCATGAGGAGATGCACGATGACTGGGAGAACCGATCGGTTGGAGGAGCCAACCAATCGGCTGGTGGCACCCAGTCGACTAGTCTAATGGCGAGTTGATCATTCATGTGATGAGTTGATCAAACCCAAAAAGGCAAAGCACAAAGTTCATCTTGTACAGGTTGCATGTGATGTAGACCTAGATGACCGTGATTCCTCTTGGCTCGAGGAATCACATTAGGATGGCCATAATCATCGCTTTTATCGTTTTGCATGTTTTCTGTGGGATATAGCATGTATATGATACGTACTATGTATTGTGGTGATTGGATATGTATATGTATATAAAACCAAATCCCTCATTAAATATTAAGTTTTAGATGCCTTCCAAATGTGACACACGTGAAAAGCTTGATCGACCAAGTGTGGGCATGCCCTAGCGTGGTGCACCGTCTATCTCGTGGAAGCGTGAAGGATGAATGTGTGGGTCTGCCCAAGTAGGGTGCATATTCATCGTGTTGGCTTTGGGTCGAACTTAACAAGGTGACCTAGATAGGATCTAGCACCTTGAGGCATGGAGATGTTCATAGCAAGGAGTTGCATATGACATCTTATCAAGAGTTCCATATGATGCAATTGGCAAGTGTTGCCTACCTGAGAGATCTAAGTTGTGGGTGACAGCCCTAGCTGGTCCATGACTTAGAGGATTTCATGATCTTGACCACTAGAAGGTTGTACGCTGCAATCTTCCAAATTGATGGTGAGGGCTATCAATTTGAACTAAAATAGTGGGAGCGATAATTTATTAAAGGCCTAATTATATCGTCAAATTTTCAAATCAATCAAATAAGTCAAAATGAGTTTTGGACTAAAATTGCATATTTTTCTTTTGTAGTACAAATGGCAACAAACAACAATCACTTTTCTTTGCGATCGGTCCTTGACAAGGACAAGCTGAATGAGACAAACTTCCACGACTGGTATAGGACATTGAGAATTGTTCTCACTCAAGAGCGAAAGCTCTATGTCCTGGATACTCCAGTTCCAGAGGAACCTGCTCCTAATGCACCAAAGGCAGAAAGGGATGCTTACAAGAAGCATTATGATGATGCCATTGATGCAAAGTGCTTGATGTTGTGCTCTATGAACCACGAGTTGCAGAGACAACATGAAAACATGGGTGTCATTGAGATGGTTCAGCATCTCAGGAACATGTATGAAGATCAAGCACGACAAGAGAGATATGATGTCTCAAGGGCACTGTTCAAGTGCGTCATGACAGAAGGAGATCCAGTTGGTCCTCACACACTCAAGATGATTGGGTATGTGGAGAACCTGACAAGACTGGGATTTCCACTGAGCCAAGAGTTGGCTATTGACGTGATACTGCAATCGTTGCCAGAATCTTACAGTCAGTTTGTGATGAACTACAACATGAACAACTTTGATAGGCCACTGTTAGAGTTGTTGGGCATGTTGAGGATAGCCGAGACACAGATGAAGAAGGACAAGCCTAAGTCTGTGATGGTGATCACGGGCAAGAAAGGCAAGTCCAAGCGCAAGGGCAAGGGCAAAGCTAAGAAAGGTTCTGATGCTAGCCAAGAGTCCAAGTCGTCTTCAACTCTCGGCCAAGGGAGGCGTGACCAAGAAAGGAAATTGCCACCATTGTCAAAAGCCAGGACATTGGAAAAGGAATTGTCCTCTCTATCTGGAAGAACAAAAGAAGAAGGAGGCAACTGTCATCTCCACATAAAGGTGTCTTGAAAATAAACTTGTAACACTTTTGAGGTATATGATACCAAGATGTAAAGTATAAAGCACTCAATAAATGGGGCAAGTGTTGTCGCCATAGATAGGAGTACTTTAGTTTATTTTTCAGGTTTAAAGGCATGTAATAGAGTTATGAACTGCTATTTCATATTTGCCAATAGATAGAAACACTTTATTTTGCATATTGTATGACAATGATGGCAATCAATAAAGTTGATGTTTCAATCTTTAAAAGATATGATCTTTGTAGCAATGCCTTATTTATCTTGTGGCATTTGATTTGCATAAGATAAAATGATACCTAAAAGTTATTGATAACTCAAACAATCTAATTAGCATCAATCATGAAAAATTCATTTCTAGTTTCCATATGATGGATAAATCTAGACTCTTTTGGTTAGAGAACCAGTAAGAGACATGAATATCTTGGACATGATTAATCAATCTTCACTAATGGTAGTGGGAGAATGATTATCCTATTAGGTATAATACATGTGATGTACCTATTGGAAAACATGCTAATACTTCAAATGGTGTTTAGAGAAATACCAATATGAATATCTTGAAATGTTCAAGGATATCATAGATGAAGTATGAATTTGGTAAAGTGTCAATTCTTGATGAGATCATTGAATGAAATACTTACACCAAATGTTTGAGATCCTTATGAGTGATTATGATAATGTATCATAGTCAAATCATTATTAAGGCATGGTGATGTCTAAATCAAGAAGGAATCATACTCTAAGGAGTTAGAGAATGATTATCAAATAACTAAATTCTTCTTAAATAAAGAATACCCCACACTAATAAAGGACATTAAGAATTATAAGGAGTTATGAGTTCTTATATCCTTGACAGATACACCTCAATTATCTATGTGATAAGTTGGTCATGTGATGAGTCAACTATCTAGATGAATATGAGGAACCATATTTTGAGTTATGGTATATGACCATTACATCCTAAATGACTTCCATGTGAACCATAAGGTATGACCTTGATGGTAGCACCCATTGGATGGAAATCCATAAGTGCAAATAAGTCTTAAGCGTTAAGACACATGGATGACATTTTGAGAAGGATGATGCTTGTTGATTGCAACTTAATGACTAAGACTTTTGGCATACGGATACTAAAACCGCATTCCTATGAGGAATAGAACAAGGATGTGTACGTGACACAACCTATAAGGTTTATGAATCCAAAAATGCAAATGAAGTCTATAAGTTGCAATGGTCTAATCAATGTGATTGATTGAGTATAAGCAACTCAGAATTGGATCTTTACCTTGATGATATAGTCAAAGGGTTTGACTGATGTGTCAAAGATAAAGAAGGGATATGTGATTTAGTGGGAGCGTATTCGCATTCCACATAATGATGTGAAATGAAAATGTTCTAGAATGGAAATCCAAAGTGGAAATTATCTTTAGGGAAGATAGAGATGTTTCCTATGTGATAGGAATAAAGATCTATATAGACAATTCTTGAAAACCTCTTGACCTGGAAAAGAGAGAGCATACATTGGCAATCTGTACTGCAGGGTTCAATATGCACAGATTCAGTGGGAGAAAACTTGTCCATGCTTCATGGAGTTAGTATCCTAAGGCCAAATGTCCAATTCTTATGAAGAATGTGAACACTAAGAATAGATATGGATCTATCATGTATGTAATCATCCCATCATCTTGCATGTATAGACATGGCAAGAATAAAAATGCATTCATCATCTTGTATGTAGGACATGACAATATGATGTGCTCATCCTGACAACTCGTATGTGGGACATGACGAATGGATGTCTGTCTATTCTAGTAAGGGTTACTGGAAACCATAAGAACTTGATAAGTACTTGTGAAGTACTAGTTCTATGGAGATAAGGAAGAGTTTGATGTAAAGAGTTACATTGATGCGAACTTCCGAAAAGGATAGAAAATTAATCGCAAAATATATATAGGATATATAAAAGTGAAAGTTTGTTGATAATTGGAAATGTTCCAATAAAGCCATTTAAAAGGAAATGTCGAGTATCCGTGTGTTAGAGAACAACGGTGGATACTATATGGATCTGGAAGTTCATGAGATGAACTTATAGATATTCCGGTCATTGATGACAAGTATGGAATCCTTGATCATACAATGTGGCTAAAGGTTAGCAAAGGAATACTGGATCGCATATTACGGCAACTCTATCTCATACGTATGACGTACAACGAAGAGATGTGAGACATGCAATTTATACTGACTTTAGCAAGGTGTTGTCATTACTCACTATGTTCGCACTAGAGAGGAATGACATGTGGGACATGTTTGAAGATCACTATGAATATGATTCAAGGGTGATTGGCTCGCAGTGCAAGTGGGAGTCTGTTGGTATGTATGCCCTGAGAGCCAATCATGGGATGATTGGTGGGATACATTGAAATTGATTTGATAAACATCAAAGGCAAGCTTCCAATTCTTTCTGGTTCAGTCATATGAGATAGTGATAGAACAGATTAAATGTCTAGAGAATGACAATACTCAATGACGTATGCCTTCAGGTTGAGGACCTGAATGATGAGATCATACAAATGCTGAGTTTGTACATTCTTGTTATGTCCCTAGTCTAGATGTCACTGTGGAAGGTAGATAGACAACAATGACACACAAGACTAGATTGTGGTGTTGGTTGATGATAGAATCTCATTAGTCATGATATAGAGATATCAAACCAAACAAATAGGTACTTGTTAGAGAACAAGTATAATGGATAGACCCACTGTGAGTTTGACACATGGAACCATGACATGGTAGTCACAGTCAATACTCACAGTGATGGTGGTGAATGTGATTCTTTGACCTGAAATCACAACACTCAATACATGTCGTTGGGTACACTTTGACATCATAAAACGCAATCCTGAAAGATGGGTTGTTATACATGTGATGATTGGGTGGCTTTGACACATGGGGCTTTTGAGGGGTGAGTGATAGATATGGGATTTGTCCCTCCTTAGGGAGCTTGATATTCATGGCCACTTGATGAGTAGGATTGAGAAAGGCATGCAAACATGTGTGAATCGGTATGTGATATTGATGTCATACATATCTCTTCCAATCTACTATGAGATCAAGAAAGTGAATGAACGTTGACAGGATGATTGTTCCATGCCTCAAGTTCATTCGGGATATCAGTGACAAAGGAATTATACATTCACTATAACACCATACACGGATTGTAGGATTGAAAGTTGTTCTCCAACTTTCTATTTCACTTGGGTAGCACTGATGTGTGACTAGGCACCGCTCATTGCTTGTGAAGTCATAAGTGTTATGGACTTTCACTGCCAATGTGAAAAGGACCTGCAAGGTCACACACATAGGATTTAACCTGGAAAAGGAGTTTTGTCCACAAACTATGTTTAGATTGATTACTAAAGGAGTTTAGTAGTTCAATTAAACACTCAATTAATTGATAGCTAAAAATCATAGTATTCAAGGTGTTGGATCGATTGATTAGAGTATCAGATTGAAGCTGCAATTGACTGATTTGCACAAGTCTGCTGTTCCAACCGATTGGCTCATGGGATGAACCGATTGGCTCAGGTCGTTGAACCGATCGGCTCATGGGATGAGACGATCGGCTCATCTGTCACCAAACGGTCAACTCAATTGTTGAACCGATCCGTTCAGATGATCGATCGAGATCGTTTGGAAAATATGAAGACTATTTTGCAAATATATTTGTTTCACTTGTACAAATTCGATTTGGACAAGGACTAATATTGGATTAGTTGGAAACAAACTTTGAAAGTCAACTTTAGTTGGATTAGGACCGTGAACCAATCGGTTCAGGGTACCAACCGATCGGTTGGGATCCCCAAACGATCAGCTCTGGTCCCAGCTGATCGGATCAAGGCACCAACCGACCGTTTTAGTTGTGAAACGATCGGTTTAGGTCACCCAGTTGGTTGTTTTTTTGTGGAAAATTGTGAACCCTTCTACTCCTGCTTTAGTCCCACATTGCCCGGGATAAAGAACCATGTCCCATGACCCTCCTATGTATATAGGGGTATTGGGGGCTTCTCAAATAATAACTCAGTGCAACCAGTTGCTCTGTAAAGTTGTCGTTCTCTCTGGTTTTGATAACCGAGAGAGCCCGAGCAAGTGCTACCCGATAAGGGAGGCATAATAAGGGAAACACAACTGCAGAAAGTGATTGGTACCAGGAGAATGTGTTGGCGACTATTACGTTGATAGGAGGGTGTGACTCCTTCCAATTCCTTGTGGGACAAGGAGATTGGAGTTCCAGGTGGTATGTGTGGACTACTTCAGAGGCGAGAAATTTCTGCCGCTCGGAGGACAGTTGTCAATTCCGACAGTCCTGGTGAGACCAGGAGTCGTCAGTCCTGGTGCGAGCAGGAGCTGCACAGACACCGTCCAAGACCAGAGGCGAAGACCGTGCAAGGCGTGAGGTATTGTCTCCGAGCGAGCCTCGAGACAAGGTATGATTCTGCAAACCATCCCTTTCTATTGTATAGACGTTGACGTGTTTCCTTGTTCTAGGTTCGGGGAGGAGAAATTTTTGTTTCTTCTGCCTTCTCTGCCTCCCCTAAAACCCAACAGAAATGACTGTCAAAGTTGATGTAAACAAACCAATTCCAACTGACATGGTTGTTGTGATGATTGATAGTTGCGAGGTAAATGTTACAAATCCATTTTCCTTATTTAGAAAAGTTGTGAAGGATGCTAAAATCATTATACTTTGGTTGTACTAAGTTTACAAAGTTGAAAGCCGTGTTGAGATTGTATAAGGTCAGGTTATGTATAATTAGGTTAAGGAATCCTCCATCAAATTAATTAAAAGCATGTAAATAAGATGTCATGGACATAAGCTTAATGTTTAACATTAGACTAAAGATTAGTTGTATGCTTAGGTTGTATGATATGTGTTGTCATACCCTCAAGAGAGACCTGATGTTAGACCTTCTTATCAGGAGGATGAGTAGAGAGTTGGTCTTGGAGGCAGCCTCCATTAAAGGTAGAGATCTAGCACATCCTCTGAGGATGATGCTAACCCTAACCATAAGTGGTGGTTAGAGAGAGATGTCATGATGATTTAGAGGTCATGGTCGAACACGTGCATGGGTTGACTTGTTTTTGGGTTTCAGATACCTATGATAGTATGATCCATGTGAGGTTGGTTGGCTTAGTGCCGTTTGGGCGACCCAACCTGGAAAGGGCCGTGCATGTTAGGGTGAAGGATAACTCCTTCATTGATGAGGTTAGTAAAGAACATATAGAAACCATATGGCCTTATATGAGCATGGCATAGTATGCACCCAGAGTACGTTAGTATTACTGGCAGTAGGTTAAAACCTAGGCCTGAAGGGCATGTTGGATAGCTTATGAGATAAGCATGGAGGGCTATGGATAATCTTGAGCAAACATAGGTTTCACTCATGTAGGGGTATGCTTGTGAGCTTGATTCACCTTAGAGAGAGAGAACCTCTAGTAGTAAGGTTGTTTGTAGGGTTAGCTCTAGATAGAGAGAGAGCAAGACTGAGAAAGAAGGATGGAAGATTAGACTTCATGATATGAGGAACCCTGAGAAGTTGAGTATGTTATGACCTAAGTGGATGATTGTGGTTGCCTCGTGTAGGGTCCTTGTGGTTTCTTGGTTGCCTTTAGAAGAACTAAACCCTAGAAGAAGGATGAGGCTACTGGTACCTATGTGCAGATGATATAGGTGCTTATCTTCTAAGGATAGGAAGAAGAGTTCCTTAGACCCTGAGGAGGTTTAGTAACAAGTTGTGAGGCTTTATACCTAGTTGGTTGTCCTTGAAGAGGACTCAACTCTGAGGTGTTGCTCGAGTACAAGGATAATAGGAAGTGCATTCCATGCCTTGTACATGCTTGGTTTGTGGTTAGAATGTTGAGCATGCAGTTGGATAGCTCTTGCAGAAATGTGAACCTAGGGTTTCTAGACCTAAGAGGGGAAGTAGTAGTACCTGATGCACCTAATGCTCATGATGAGATTTGAGTTTCTATAGATTTGAGCATGGTACTCCTCATGTTTAGAGGAATGGGAAACCCCTTGGATTAAGGTATATGTTTGTTGAACCTCCTACTAATAGGTTGGTGACATATGCATGTATGATGATCGTCCAATATGAAGGGATGAGAACAAGTATGACTTACCATGGAGACCTAGTATGGTTTAGATGGTGGTCTGTTTGTTAGATATGTGCCTTAGTAGCTTTCCAGGGCTAAGCATGCTCGTGTGGGTGTAAACCCTAGATGTAGGGACATTTGTGACCTTGGTTGATATCAAGAGATAGTTTCCTCCCATCGTAGAGTGGGACCCTTCTGTAGGGTATGGATCAACTTTTGTTGGGTTTGAGGTAACCTAAAAAGGTCTCATAGGATCTTGAGAAGATAAGTGGAGAGTACATAATATGAGTATAAACATGTAGACCCATAGATAATCATCTCTAAGTGCATGTGGATGTGTTACCATGGAGGTAACTAGTATGGGGTCTGACCAAGGTAGGTAGGTCGCCATGACCCCTATGAAAGGTTGTAAGTCAGACCATGAATGTAGAGAGAGATGATGCAGACGTGGGTAAGGTTCTAAGTTTGACATGTACTATGTTAGAATCCTAAGTCTATCCTAGGGTCAAGTAGGGATAAGACCGATGGGAGTAGAAGTTGTCTAATTTTCCTAGTTTCACATGACCATAGGGTCAGGAGGTAACAACTACCATTGTCTGAGGGCCATGGGTTAGTAGATTGATCACCTTCATGAACTCATGGGACCCAAAGGGAAGATAAGGAGGGCACTCTCTGGATGCATAAGGGAAGAGGGATGACCCCAAAAGTGTCGGCACCCTATGGACCTAGAGGAGATGACCAAGGATTGTGTGGTAACCAAGTGGGTTCGAGACCAGTTTTCCATGGAAGTAACCTTGGTATTGAGATATTCATGATGTAGGGACATGTGTTGCACGTTTCAACCTAGACTGGAAGGTGTACCGACAATGTGGGATGCACCATCTCTACTCTTGGAATGGGAAGAACTTTGTATTTGGACTGCATCCAAATGCTTATTTCCTCTCAGTATGGGGGTGAGAGATAGGGAAATATGCATGCCATACACCAAGGATGAAGATGATGTGAGTGGAAACATTGCTATGATAGAGATAATAGCGTACCCTTGTGGAGTGTACTATGTGTGGATGGTTTACAAACACCAAGAGAACTAAGTTAGTCATCTCATAAGGACGTTCTTATTAGGATTTGTATGGAATTTATGAGTTATACAAGGTTGAGTTCGATAACCAAGAGGATGAGCTCTGAGTTTTCTTGATGAAGATAGACTTAGAGTCTGAGGTGAGATCGTAAGTGGAATACATGGAGGTGTATGTCTTCAACATTACCTAATACATAAGGATGTGAAGTGGTAAATGGATGCTCTGGTTGAGAGGCAGCTATCTAGTTTAGCTAGTGGATAGGCTGGAAGAGGGGGTTAGGTGAACCCTAAGTTTGTGAGATATGTTTGGCTAACACTCAGATGTAACGAGATCTGTTGATCGAGTTAGTGGTTGCATAGTTATCCAGCCTAGGGCTTGTCATGATGGAAGGATGGTTGTAGAACCTTAGATGCACTTCTATGGAAAAGAAGGTGATGAAACCCCAACTAGAGTGTTTTAGGGTTTATGAGGAATGAACCTTAAGGAATCATGACATACATGAGATCATGACAGTGATTTCACCACACACCATGGTACTACTAAGATAGTAAGTTGTGGTAGTACTTTGGATACCTAAGACGAAGTTGCATGTGGCTAGTCATCATGCATGCCAGGAGGTGAAGAACGAACTCCAGTAACCCAGTGAGTTGATATAGAGGATAAAGAGTCCCTGAGAGGGAATGGGAGCTCATCACTATGGATGTTGTGGTGAGTCTCCCTTGGACCGAGGAAGGTCAAGATGCAATATGGGTTATGGTAAGATCACTTTACCTAGATGACATAATCTAAGAGAAAGAGGGAGTATTGTCAAGGGACAGATCCGGTTGAACTACATGTAAGAGAGATGGTTCAACTACCCAATGATGTGAGTTTAAAAGTTCTTGAGTATGACCTAAAGATTCACTTCCATGAAGTGGAGGTAGATACATGAAGAACTCGATGTTAGTACAGTTTATCACCCCTAACTAATGGTTAGTATGATCCATACTAGAGGGTCTGATGAGAGCATGTGTGCTCATTTAGGGTGATACACGGAGACAGTTCTTGTCCTATGTAAGATGTGATGATAGCCACCATAGCCAGTTTTGAGATGTAAAGAAGCTTTGTAAGGGATGTTGTGTCGGTCTCCACTTCATTAAGATGTTGTTGGTGAAGGGATCTCGTGAAGGTCAGAAAAAGACCACAGTGTGTGCAGATGGAGTCGCTTTAATCGTGCAATGGCTGAAAAAGAGCCCAAGGACGACATGAGTCATGAGATGATGTAAAGTAGACTGACATGCAGTTCACGGTGGGAGAATATGTGATATGAAACTCTGACCCCTCTGAGCTATAGCTGAAAAAGATGGGTTCCTAATACATGGATCCATTTGATATGGATTGGTGGAGTTATTTATGTTTGACCTTACCCCTCAGGATAATGTGATGTGTGATGAGTTCCATGTATCCAATTTAGAGCACTATGTGAGGTACCCGAGTCATGTGCTGAGCAATGAACCTAATGAGCCCAAGGGAGGCTGAAATGTCCTGAGTCACTTGTGAGGATTATAGATGCCAAGGTGAAAGAACTTAGAGAAAAGAATATGTGATGATAAAGGTTCTTTGGAAGCACCGTGGATAGGGTAAAGCCACATAGGAGCCAATGATGGACATGGAAAAGTCTCATCCTGAATTGTGTGTATGCTTGATGGAATTTTGAGGACAAAATTCTTATAAGAGGGGAAGGATGTTTCAACTTCAATTTTTCCATGTGTTATAATTGAAATGTAATATTTTTTAGGAATATGGACTTGCATTGAAAAGGTTGTATGCTTTGTTTCAAAGGGTCGGCTTCTTGGCAAAATATCCCTTTTGATAGGAATTTCATGATTTCTACTGTATTATTAATCCAATAATGGATACAAAAGAAAAGAAGAGAAGAAAAGTTCAAATAATAGAGAAAGATAAAAGATAATGGATTTTTAAGTAATGCATTTACGAGAAATGTATAGAAATCTCAAGAAAGTGGCCTTAATGGCCACAATTGAATAAATTTCATTTATATGTGAGAAATAGAAAAAGAGGAAAAAGAAAATAAAAGATAAAGAGAAGTCCTTGAAAGGAAATCAATTGAATAAAGGAATAAATAAGAAAATGGATAAAACTTAAGTAAAAGGCTAAGGAATATTCCCAAGATGGGATTTCAAGCCATTAAGGTTCCTTGAGGCTAAGGAACTCAGAATAATAATTTAATGGCAAGGGAAAGATAAAATAAGTGAGAAATATATATATATATATATATATATATATATATATATATATATATATATATAATTAAGTGATAACTTGCAATTTCAGGATTTCTAAGAAATCCTAAGAAGCAAGATGGGTTTGGATAAATCTTGATAAAAGGAAATTTGTATATTAATTTCAGGATTTCTATGCATACTTGCTTGCTTGGCTGGGTTTTCTCTACTTGATTGATTATGTCTCAAAAATCTGCAATCACATGTATGTGGTTACGCTTATGGTTAATCACTGTAGTTTTACGAAAAATTCCAGGATGTTTTATCGGTTTCCTGAAAATAACTGCTCGGATGACTTTTATTTCATGCAACTATAAAGTGACTATGATTGTCACTTTAAATATGTATACATGACTAGCTCATACCCTTGTCCTCCTCTATGGCTTTGCGAATGATGAAAAGGGTAACCTAGTACATGGTCTACTTGTTAGGTAGGACCATCAGGTTATCATGAGTCAGTGATTGGGCTACTTATGGGTAGTGCCATGCGACTCTTCAAGCACATCATGAGTTAGTTATTGGGCTACCTATGGGTGGTGTCATGTGACTCTTCAAATGAGTTAGTGATTGGGCTACCTAAGGGTAGTGCCATGCGACTCTTCAACCCTAGATATTGATCTACCTATTAGGTAGGATCATGCGGGGTTAATTGGGATCTACCATATGAGAGGTAGTATCCAGGTCCACTGCAGGGACAACGCAGAGGCTAGGGTATGTATGGATTGAGTAGTTATGTTTAAAATGTAAAATTGGCTTGCTAAACAATAATTGCTTGCAATATGTTGTTACAGTTAATTGCACGATTATTGTTTCCCCCACATATCGGCATATTCATTTATGTTGACCGACGTTTTGTTTGTCAGTGTTTTTGGTACAAAACTGAGAAAAGGACAAATAGTAAATTGATACAATGTGAAGATATGAATTAAAGTACAAGGAGGATTAGTTAGAGTAGACTCCACTTGTGGATAAAAGTTTAGAAATCCAAGTATTTAAAAAGGTATGCAAAGTTTTATTTTATTCCAACTTTTAGTATAGTCTTGGTAGAATTTAATAATTATTACTGATTATTTGTCGAACCTTTGATCCATGAAATTGGGATAATGACTCTGACCTCTTGGTCTCCCTTAATTGGGGGTTATCGGCAGACGGGGTCGTTACAATAAGGTAATTATAAGGATAATTTTGAGAAGGGATGGTGTCTAGGTTGGATCATTATCTAAGGTGGGAAATATTTCCCTCCGCACATAAGTTAGTTGATGAAAACTCTCGGGCCTAATTGCATACCCTACCAAGACAAAGCATAATGATTTACTTATGATAATAACTCTAGGTATTGTCAGCTAAACTTCACCTCCTCTTAATCTCTATTCCGTACAACACTAAAAACACCTCTTTTTGAACCCTAGAAAGTACTTGATAAGTTTAAGTTTCAAGGGAAGTTAGAGTTAAGTATCCTCCTTCGAAATGTGACATATGAAATACCAATTTGAGATATAAAAATAAATATATGTGAAACATGCTTGCTATAATGTATGCCTCTTCTATAAGGAGTAACCCTGGAAACTTTTGGGCAACTAGGAGGAACTAAGATAAATTGGGTATATACATATTATTTAAGTAAGATCAATGGAAGATAAAATTGAATAATAAGTAAGTTATCCTGAACAACCATGATCTCAGGTATATATGATTAATGAAGGAATGTGCCCACATATAAGAACCTCTATTAAGAGTTGGATAAAGAACAATAATACATAATTTAACTTTGAACCCTAACAAAAAATAATGAACTGAGGAAACTAACATTAAAATGGCAGTGCCTAAGTACATGCAAATCCTAAAAGTAGGTGGAGATTGTTTTAATTTATAAGTAACCACCTTGAGTCCTACGGAATAAACCAATATATTTGAGTCTTATAAACCATATAGTAATACCTCCCTAGGATGGGACCGTAATCCTATACATGTCCTTATGATATATGATACATCTGAGTTGAAGAAAATGAATTGTTCCACCTACTTACTACAATAGCTAATAGACTATGGTGATAAAATATTTAATATGGAATTGACTATCTTATAAAACCTACCCTTGGTGAAGTTGATGACATATACATGTATGCATATATTTCTTCCCTATTCACATGAGAAGAAACAAGAGTACTTGATTGAATTGTATGCCGCAATGATAAGTAACTATCAATTTAGATATATATTAATGCCTTCTAAGGCACTTTTTATACCCTAGAAGAATATGGTGGAGTTTTTTCAACCACCTGCTTATGACCCTTAAGCCATAGTTCTGAGTACCTCACCTCACAATTGTGATAAGGCAAACAATTCTTTATCACGATATAACAAATAAATTTGTGTTATAAAGGAATTGTAATCACCCAATTAGGGTGTCTTGATGTCTTGAATATGGATTTTAAGGAGGCCAATTATTCTCATGGTCAATACAAGGTAAAATAACCCATTAAGGATATTAAAATAGATGGAATCATAGAGAACACCATAGTATTATGACTATGAATGCCACCTCACGAAAACATATATTTTATATGACAAGCTATTATGTTTTGAACTCAGAAGAAAGTTACATTGTGGTGAATTCGTAAAGGTTTTCAGAAAAAAAAGAGTGAGGTATCCACCCAAAGGCAATACATTTATTCCCTTAATGTGGAATTCTATCTTGTAGGGTGTACATGCTTGTGATGTTTTATGATTGAGATAGGTTGTGACTAGGTAATGGATACATGGATTCCAGTGAGGGTTGATCTAGAAATTGACCTAGAAAGTGTAGGGTTTATGGGAAGGGGACACAACAGAATAATAAAACAAAAATATTCCCTTCATACACTAGCTATAAAATGTCAGTCAACAAATGACAAAAGAAGGGATAAATGTTATTCCTTTGCACACACTAGTTGTCCAACAACTAGACACTTTTTATGCATGTGAAAAACATAATCTTCCATATCTATATCCAAAATTAGCACCAAATAATATAAATAGATGAGAAGAAGACCTGGACTAGACACTAAGTTCTTGAAAGTTGTCTTCTTGCGGAACAACTGCTCCAAGCCTCCACATATGAGCCTCAACCTCTACTTTGTCAACACGACCGAGGGAGAACATGGTGCACAACCTTGGTCACCAAGTTGAAGAGAAATATGAGTTGTATATGTACTACTTGTCCTAAAACTCACATTTTTTGCCTATCTTGGGCAACAATCCTTATGGTGAATTCTTCTCTCACAGAGATAATTGTGATAGCCAACTTGTCTCACAAGTTTTCCTTAGTGTTTCATCTCACCCTTTTGGATGTGCCCTCTTTACATAGGAGAGTCATGATCTTAGAAAACTCTAATTCCAATTCCTTTCCTAATCACAATCCCAAAAATAGTCTAATGTAGAAAAAACTTGTATTGGACTTTGATGACCTTATCTTAGCATGATGGTTGTGTTGGGAAATATCACAATAGAATAGCAAGCTGAAATAGAAATTGTACTATCATATTCCCCATAAACTAGTGGATCATGTCAACAACTATATGATAAAAAAGGATGGTTTTGAGGATATATGTCATAGGTAAACAACCTAACTCCACTCTACACCCCAGGCGCCAACATAAGATGTATAATAGAGTTAAAGTTGCATGTCCCTGAGTGGATCAAACACATGAATATATAGATGCACCGAATAAAGAGCTTCTATACACAAACCAAATTGTTCAGTACATAGGGGCCCGAAGGCATAGGAGTTCTACAGAAGAAAGCCTAATACATGAGAAACTAATTACAAAAGAAAAGAACATAATCTAAGAGTCCCATTTAACTTTAACATCCCCATGATAGATCTGACTTTTGTGAAAATGGCCACAAACATATGTGTTTGTTTTGACTTACTTGTTGTGAAAGTAATTCTAGTTGTGAAGTTAATTGTTTACGATGAAGGTTGTGGTTCGGCTTATTGGCATACTTTTGGATTAGGTTTTATATGTTAACATAATGCTTGTGTCATATGTTGACAATGCATGTAGATCTGGTTAATCAGGGTAACGTTGGTTCAAATCCGTGCGTTTTCCCATCCACCTCAATTTACTCAGTTGATCACACAAACTCATGTCGAATATAACATAGAAACCTTGTTAACATACATACCCACCAATTATTGATGTTTAATATTTTACACTCCAGCTTTGCTACATCCATCCATTCCCAGCATACCAGGAAAGTCTTATTACAATTTACACCCTTATAATGGTGACGTACTACAACTTACACATGACTTCTGTTACAGCCAATCCATTTTTTCCCATTAAGCAAGCCTGGATCGCTGCCTTTTCCCTAACATCGGTCAGTCTACATGTTCTCATATGGACTTACACAAGATTCAGACTGCTTAACAACACATGAAATATCACCAAATAATTGTCTTACTTTACATGTTTGCTATAAGGTAAATCACACGTTGTAAGGTTTTGTGCCTTATTGCTTTTGTTTCAGGAAAGTCTAGTATTTTTTATAATCATTGCAGGTCTATGTATTCAATGCATTTTAGAGCTACTAAAAGAAGAGTGGGTTGTGCTGCCCTGTTGTAATCTACATTTAAGCTGAATGGGCAGTAGTGTATGCAGAGGCATTAACATCTTAGATCACATAAACTAGCTATGTGGGGGTACAGATGTTGCTTGCTAATGTGTTTTACGTAGCTATGCATATGCATAATTACATCTTAGATTGTATGAGTGGCTACTCATTGCAGTGGGAAAGTGAATCCAGATGTTACGCAAACTGTGCACCATGAATACTAAAGTTGCACTTGTTTGCATACTTACAGATTAGGTTCTTGGGGGGTAACGTACTGTTGCGGTCACATGTTGAAGATGAATGTAGAATTGCTTCATCGGGGTAACACTGGTACAAGTTACTTAAGTTTCTACATCCAAATAAATTTATTTGTGTGATGAGACAAACTTAGTGCAAACATAGCACGGAGGCCTTGTTAACATACAAACTCGTCAGTTATTGACATTTTTCATTCTCATTAAACCTTGTTACATCCGGCCAATTTCCCCATTCCACCAAACTGTTCACATGTTCCTTTGCAGCATCGTAAGCTCATCATGTTGTGCTATAGCCTGGCATATCTCATTACAGACATAAATTCATTTTGTTAGTAAATTGCTAATTGGTACCTCAAATTTCTGTTATGGCATTGCATATCAAAAATTTGTGTGTGCCATGAACAATGGCTTGGGTGGATTTGCTATCTTATTGAATGTGATTATATTAGTTGCGGAGATGAAATGGAAATCATGGTTAACATACACACTCGATAGATACTGCCATTTTCTATTTTCAACTAAATTTTTTATTAAAATCTAATTTACCTATTCCATCAAATCATTCATATGTTTCTTGTTGTTACCTAGCATAGATACATGTACTTCCTATTGTTAACTGATGCAAGAACAAGTCAGTACTTTGTTTTGAACTGCTTATTTGACACATTTTCTGTGGATACCTAGGGGAACATACTTTGACAAATATTTTGGAGCTTTCACTGGTACAAAGATTACATTGCAAACATGTTACACTTACCTTACATGACTTTAACCTGATGAAAATACATAACCACTATAGTGACTAAATGACTTAGCATTGTACATATATGGATTGGTGGGCATACACCATACAAAAGTTGATAAGGCACATATGAAAGCGAACACACAATAAGTACATTGACACTTCCATCCAACTACTACTATACGCTCAACATACTCCCGACCATTCTCCAAAACATAATAACACGTCCATTTAGAAATGACAATGCTTTATCTTGAACATTCTACAAAATATAACACATAATACCTTTATATTCTACAAAATATAATAGTTTACAGCCATTGTGATGTTTCTTGACAACATACATTCATACATACCACACTTAAAATGCCAGAAAAGCATCCCATCCCCAGATCCAGTTACAATACATGCATAAAATAGTGAACCAAAGCCCTAAGCATCATATACATACAACATCCCCACACAAGTAAGATAATTTTGTTCAAACACCTTAAATACCATTTTCCACAAAAACTACATATAAAATTCAACACATCCCTTTCAGTACGCCCCTTTATTGACATACTCCTTCATTTGTAGTATAAGTACAACATTGTTGACACGCAGGTGATGCACTAGTTTCTCATGTGAATCTTCTATCCCCTGTCCTTCACATATGCATTCGATCCACCTCATAACATACACACCACAGTCTTTCATTTCTACAGGTTGTTGCACTGCCTTGTTATCAAACAAGATCTTCCAGCCATCTTCAGAGACACCGTTTATCTTACTGATGAGGCTTTTGATAGATGTTTCTTGTACATCACAATCACAAAAACTATGTAAAAGTAAACAATACAACTTGCCTCATAATCAGACCAGCAATACTTATACTTACCAATGTAACTGCATCAATATTGTATGGATGGTTCCTATTTGGCTTTTTATATCTCCTCACTGGTCGTAGGCTATTGTAGTGAAGTATCTACGTGTATTCATGTGATGCCACTAGCAAGTGCCAGTGCTGCGAGGTAAGAATTGGAAGAAGTATTACATTTGTCTTCTTTATCTCTTCCCTTTTCTCATAACAAAATATGTGCATCAAGGGGGCATTCTTTGTCTTAATTGTGTGTGTCATGCATGTATTGAAAATAAACACCCTCCTTTCCCATTTGTTGGCATACTCTTTTTGCATGACTTCACTCCAACCATCAACTATCTGTTATTGTTAAAATGGGCAACAACATCAATTATTGTTGGAAACATAGTCATTAGTAAAAACATTCAAACTAAATTGATATTTCCATTTAAGCATTACTTTAATCAGTCATCTCAGTTCTACAAATTGAATTGTACTCACAATTCAGTACAATAGATGTATTCACGTATGTATCTACACTATACATACAACTAACAATTCAACAAGCATAAACAACATACATTTAGAACTACAACATACCCTTCTGAACATCACACATAACTACAAATCCACCCATCCAAACATGGATTTTCATAAAACAGACACAAACGCACACAACTGACACACACTAACACAAGTGTGTGCATTCCTAGGAACCATAAGTGCTAGCAACAGATTCAACTTGTGTTTTAATGTGTATACCATACGTTGTTCACAAGCGTTGTACGGATACAAATGTGAGGTCCCATACGAGTTGTTCACCTTGCTGGAATAAATTGTCATACTAGTTTACATTGTCGTCGTACCTAATTTCTAATGATACCTCCTCTTTTTAGCAAATCTCTAAAATCTTACCGCATGATACATGCATTCTCCGAGTTGAAAATAATATAATCGCACACTTGTCCTTGCTAGTAAGCTGCAAAATAACAAACACTCACTAAATATGCTTGCTACATATAGAAAAGGACATATTCAAATTACAACTTTGTGCTTTTTTGTACCTTCTTGAGTAATAATACCTCTCATTTATTGATGAAACTAACTACAATATCATCCCTATTTGACATCACATCGATCTTGTTCTTTTTGGCAGGAGACATTAGCTTCACCTTACGCTCTTGATGCTCATCCTTGACCCTCCTAACCAAAGAACTCGAGTTGTTACATTTACTTACCGTTTAATGACATGCTTCGATGGATTCTCACTGCTACCCTCGTACGTAATCTTCTTAACCATGTCTTTTATAGGGTTCTAGCTGAAATAAGAAAACATAAGCATATGCATTTCAAAGATGGTGCCACCATGTGCAGGCTAGGGAATATGAGTATAATACACTTATCGATTTGAGGTGCACCCTTTCATCAACCTTTAGTCCATCCACAACAAGCCATTCTAACTTTGCCACAACCTTTGCCTTCCCTTTGTTTGTTACAGACAAGTTGACTAATGTATGTGTGCTTATTACACTCAGAATCTTTTTAAGGTCATCCTCAATGTCGGTCTTCTTCCATCAATCTTCCACCTACATAACATATATTTTTGTTTATTACGGTTGCATATACTGTTATTTCCTAAAAACACTTCCTTGATGATATCTTTCATATACATAAACTTTTACACCCACTAGTGGATTTGTCATGCTCCTTTGTGTTCACAGTTTCTCGAGGTACTTGCGTCAAACATGCACCCTTACACGGGAGTGGTGTGACACACCCAGTTTTTCCAGCAGCAACACCCCAACTCCTAATGAATTCAAATCAATGAACAAATAAACCAAATGATCATAATATTTTAAAACATTACAGAACACCAGTATAAAATCTAACTTACCCAACCATAGACACCATCATTGCCTACAACAAAGCTAGTGTCATTCCTTGTTGTAGGTTTTCTTGCAGGTGTTGTCTTCACAAGTCAGGGGAATGTTATTCTTGGGCAATCACCAACATCAAGTTCTCCCTGCACCATATTACACATAATGTGTCCAAATACTCATTATATTATGTTGAAGAATCTAACAAATAACATAACTATCTATATGTACCTCCCCCCCGCCTAGGAAATTTTCTTGTTGTTAAGCTATTGCGCCAACATCCAAACCATCTATTGCACGATTTCCATAACCATCCACAGTAGGGATGTCAAAACAAATCTAAAACATAAGAAACCATATCCATGTAAATTTTAGTTGCAGTTCGTGATGTAATGGAATTTACTTGTAATCATTAAACATTCTTTTAAAAAGTAAATATTGTCTTTGATATGCTTCCTTTCCTAATTAGTGACAGGGGGTCAGCCCGACCACCAGTCATTTGCATCGGCCCCATGGTTTCATAACCAAGCTGACGATGTTTAGTTATATGTTACATAAAAAAAGAAAATATAACATACTACAAAATGTATTTGTTTAGTGTGATACACACTTTACATGTCTTTTAGTGGTATATCTTATTATCGAACGCCTGCCAACACCTTCGATCACCTGCAGGCACTATGTTGTTCATGTAACACATACTCAAATTATTACATGCTTGACAACTTCAATGTAAATAAAATTATTGAACAATAAATTATTTTATATCCAATTAAATCATATACACCACATTCATAACACTACTACAACCATACAAACCATACATTCTAATTAGCTACCAGAGGTAGTACAAACCTTAGCTTGTGTAGTATCAGCATCAATATTCAATCCATGTTCAGCCTCCATTCCATTATTGTTTTTAATCGGTGTGGCATACTGTATCTTCGGTGTCACATAAATTGGACAATTCAAGACACACTATAAATGTTCCAAATAAACATATTGGAAAGTACCATGTTCTACTACCTTAGTTATGTTTCACTCACTGTCTTTGTTATACTACATTTCCTCTTACACGGCGGTGTTTCCTTACTTGTACTGCTGTAACCAATAACCATGAGGGTTTCCATTGCCAAAAGATCCTTTATAGATAATCATAGAATAGTCATGTTACCACTTCCATAATATATCAAATGGTAAACATTAAGTCTATATTGTTAACCATAGTTGTACCTTTTTTCATGCAAATCTTGTCATTGAACGATTGCCAACGCAATCATCCCCCTGGAACCAAATCATACATTCTATTACATAAAAGGATTATTGTACACTTCCAATGGTTAACCATGGCTAACTAATTGCACAAACAATGTAAACAAACATTGTGACACACAATACAGGAGATAACTACTTTATCAAATTCCACTAATGACTATATCAATACGTACACTGGGCACTGCTTGCTTGTTAACATCGCCAGGTGAGGTTGTTGAATTCTTGTGAAGACACAACCTTTTTCATGCATCATTTACCACTAATTCATTACCAAATCTCGCAACACCTACTTCTTAGTCTATACCAATGACATCCCTCTTTCCTGTGCTACAAGGACCCTACGTAAAACCAGTTTGGTAATGTAAGTGTATGCAACAACTATCTATCCCATGCTATCAAACAAACAACATCTGGTAATTGATAGATGTAGTGTTAGGATGTTATGTTATTGTCTTGGTCCTTTTTACATGGTGTAACACGTGCATATGCACCACATATGCGGCATAAAATGTCCCATCCTGCAATTTACTATGATTTGTTTGCCAGCTGTTTCTATTTTGGTTACATTCGATGTTGTTGTATGAGTACTTCCTGCACTGGACCCCATGACGTTACCAACTGGTTCTCTCGTATCCTGTAACTTTCCTTAAAATGTCATCACCATATATAGGAAAGTAAGATTACAAAAATAACTATATGCAAAACAAAATTTAGTTCACATCCAACTCTTCCAAGTGAAAATGTGGTTCATCCATCATCGCCTTATTGTTGTTTTTACATCATTATTATTTACTCTGGACCTCTTCACACGAAGCCAGCCAGCCAGCTCATAGGACTAGACCTAGTGATGTGTTTATGCATTACAACATTAAGCATTCAAACACACAAAATACATGCGGCAAAATAGTTCGTCACCAACGCACAACAAAATGTGCTTGTTACCTTGACATGAGTTGCCAAATCAATTATCTATACATCTATAACAATATTACCATCATGCATATGATTTTTAGTATAAGTGATATTGATTTTATTTAAAAATATGACTAATATTAGCACCTACCTGATACTTATACCTTGTTCCTAATTTGATCAGTTTTTTTGGGTACACCAGCACTGTCAATTGCAGCTGCTTTTTCCTGTAAAACAACAATAATACACAATCAGTACTATTTGTGAAACTAAATAAATGTGATACAGACTCACAGATACTACCACAATCATTTATTACCACATTATGAAGTTAATATGGTAAACCACCTACGACCACTACTTACAACAAGCATGTTAGCGGTACGTTGTGATTTATCATCCACCCTACTAGCATCACCAACCTTTTGTAGTAGGTTTATAGAAATGAAACATGTCAACATCAAAATCTTAATACACATATGCAAGTACATATCTTATACACAAATTTAGAAGACATGTGTAGAAGCAATGTGTTCACACCTTTAGACCACCTTCAACCGCTTTGCATTGAGCCATCGCTTTCCCAGCTTCACCTAACTTTTCAACCAAATCTTGTTGTTACAACATATCTAGTTAACTTATTATAACCACTTATTTGTGAGTAGAGAAATATTATAAACATTTCAAAAGGCAATCTACTTACATTAACAATAGTTTCATATAAAACAAGTACCACCATACCTACATTATATCTACTATAACATACATAACCAAACTAAATATTGTATCAGACCATCCTTTATCACAAAAGATTGTTTCTGCCAAAATAACAACCATTACCGTATTGTACATAGTGTTATACCTCACCATTTATGCTTGTCGGTGGTATACCAACATGTATTACATAGCTTATATAATGTCAATTAAGACCACATCCATAATCAATACTCTTTTAATTTTGTTTTGATATTTATAAACAAATAATAGGCAAAAACTATAACAAATAAAAGGTTTCATTTTGTATACCTCTTCACCACATTTTCCATTATGTCCGCTTGGTGTCAAATCCTCAGACATAGTTTGAGCAAGTATTGGATCTGCTATTTTTCTGACATCTAGATCAAACCACAGTAACTCGATCTCAAAAACTTTGATGTGGTGTGCTTCCTTCAACGCCTTTTTCTTTTCATCTTCATTAACTTCTTTTTGAGGCCCGCAACCTCTTTTAGGTGCCCATCCTCCCTATCTTCTATCTTCTTCTTTAGCTTCATATTCTTTAATTTCATCTTTGTCGCCACAAGCTACAAAGATATCGCTACACGTTAGTTAGTCTTATCACAACACTTGTACATAATCAGAACTACATCAAACACTCATTGTCGTAATGAAAAAAAAACTATATGCTAATAAATGCAAAAAAGGGGCTCATGTTGCATTACCTCTCCATCCAGCCCAACACATTGTAACCCACTGGCAGCGGACGCCACCGTCTTGCCCAAACTCCTATCACTTTTCAAGTAATCTGGCAGTAATTTTGACCCATTGAGGGATTTGATAGACAAGCCATGACCAACCAACCAAGAACTCATCATGTTAGTGAAGTCCCAACAATTTGCTAAGGTTAATGCACATGGTCTAGTTTTCTTACTGATCTGTGTTACCATCCTGAATCAAACCATCAAAATAAATGAACAACCCTTCAGTATCTGCTATTCCTTTTACCCATTTCCTTCATGCCAAGGTCCAAATAAGTAAACACAGAATCTGCCGAATTGAATTTTCCTAGTTCAAAGAGAACATCAATATATTCCCACAAATATCAGTGAATTCCAAAACTAGCATATGGGTACAAAAAGGTTGCCATCATTATGACTATCCATATCTTTACAAAGTCCTCTATGGACTTTTCATCTATTTTAGTAGACAGTGACCTCAACACATCCAATGCTTTCATTATTTTGACATCACCTTTGAAATAGTCATTGTATCTAACAATGTCATTATTTCTTTCTTGAATAGTTTCTCCTACATAAAGAACAAACTTTATCTACTGTTATACGCCTTAAAATATCTTTACGTAAGCTTGCTTAGGGATTTTTTAAAATCCATCTAACCTTCAATGGGTATCCCCAGAATTTGACCAACTTGCTTTGCGTTAAACCGGACAAGGCTAGCTCCAAGCTTGAAAAACTTTGTCTTGCAATCATAGCTTTCAATCAACCACTTTATTAGAGAAATATCAAAGTTCTTAGGACAGTTCAAAGAAATGAAATGCCCAAACGCAGACTCCTTAGGTGAATCCTTGTGCTGATCATTTTTCATAGACAAAACCATGTTGAATTTCTAATAAGAGAAATACGTGGTGAGCCCTTTAACTCATTTCACAGTCCTATCTAATTCATCTTGGCTGCCATCTACAGACATCCTGCTCAAATGGATAGACAATATTTATATCAATAAAAAAATTAAACCCATACTCATAGTATTATCCCAAATGTTAAACCACACTCTTAGCTTGTTACTACACACTCTCACTATTTTATCCCAAATATTGCTTATTACACAAAGCTTGCAGTCCATTCTAACCCATCACATAAACATTTACAAATTCAAAAACATTTCCATGGCAAACACTGCAATATCTATGCACATTTATCAACAATATTTATAACAACATAGCATAGTGTTCCCCCATACTGTGACAAATACAACCTCATAAAAGTATTCCATAACTGTTCTAATCAACAATAAATTTTAAACAACAAACATTGTTATATAACCACAGTACGTTGTCATTAAAGATTTACATTGTCACTTTCGCTATGAAATAACAACATACCAATAATGTGACGTCCCCAGATTTTTCTAAAACTTAATCTGATGTGTGACATCTAAATTGAAAACCTCACCTTAGTGAGAATTCCAATTTAAACGCCCCATACTAGGCTGAGAAGAAGAAAAATCAGAGGAAGTCAGAAGGAAATAATAGTTTCACATGTACAAGAAACAATAAACAAACCACAACAACACAAGATCACCATCAACATATAATTACATAATGAATTGTTACAACATTTTATATTACATATTGAACAGTAAACTTTTACATGTACATGTACTACATTCTAAAACAACATGATCTTAAAACAAAAGGTCGACCCGTACATCAGCTCGCCACATAGCTCTTAACTATCATGGATCTTCAAGATCATATATGCAGAACCTTTACAAAGATTACATGTGGTACACGTTAGCACAATATTAAAGAATATTGTACTAAGTACGCCTACGTGTCTATTTATATACATTTCAATACTAAACTTGGCAATAAGATAAAATTAGAACTTGGAACTAATAAACAAATATAAGAAAAATTATATACTTGCACAAAGTCATTTGTTACCAAAAAAGAACACATATTTTAGGCACATTTTCCATTATATGCCTGTGCATCTGCCTACCAATGGGATAGATACATTCATGCCTTATGATCTGCTTACCAAAGAGATAAATCATTATACATGTGATCTGCTTACCAAAGAGATAAATCACTCACTAGCACTATGCTTACCAAAGAGATATATTGCTTTCATATAATGGAATGGATATATTATCTTTCATGTGTTCATAACCATATGTATGGAAAATCAAGTAAGATAACATACAATAATAATCATTTCATCCAATACCATATGCCAAGTATTTTGTACCCATATAATACAATCATACTGAATAGTAGGCCAATTAAGAGGTAACGGTGTACCTTGAAAAGAGACATTTTAAACCATATTTCTGATGTCATCTATATCTTTGTTAAACCTGATTAAGACAAGATCATATAATATCATTACATTCTCCATGACTTTATACCATGTCTAAACCCTAATTATGTCCATTCTAGGCTTTAGCTTGGTCATTATGATATCTCATTCTTACTTGTCATAGTGTAATTATCTTACCGATGTCATATTTCATAATGTGGTGCATCATTTGAACATTAGTTTCCATATCATTGTGTGCATGTATTAACCCTAGATTAGTTACATTAATCAAATTAGGGTTTTCTCATCATTATAGGATCCTTAAACATGTAACCTTATTTATATGCATAATTATGATCTAATAATTATATCTTAGCTTCCAGTTACTAATATAAGCTTACTCTACAATTTTTAGGGTTATAAGCTCTAATTAGCCATATGAGCAAATTACATGATTTCGTGCATCAACATCATAATCACTGACCTTAAATGAATTATAAACAGGAATATGGATTTACTGACATTTTATCATAAATTTATGCCATCGTTTAATATTTTATTATCCATCAAACAAGTATAATACATCTTGCATGATATCACTATGATTTAAGCATAAAAAGACTGATATGATGGTTTCATGTTATTCTACACATTTTTTTGAGAATTTCCATACCTTATTTGTATTTTTTGGTAAAGGATCTATTTTCTATGAATTACCTACGATATGGGATTTTTCGAGGAATATTAACTTTTACGACCAATCAGCCGCTGCCACGTAGCCCAGGGAAGGACGCGGTTCACTTAGTCTGGCCGCATGGTTTAGCTTTGGGCTGACTGGCTCTCTGGTGGTGCACTGCCTTCTGAACCCGATTTAATGTCTTTCCTCTCCTCACGCGATCACAATGCGTTCTCCGCCGTTGGATGCTTTGCATGGCAGTGTCTTCTTCTGCCCAAGCCACTACTACGGAAGTTCTCTGGCAGCGATCGGTCGCCCTATCCTCCTCATACTCATGCTTACCACTGCAAGGCTGGGTACAACAAGGACGTGGAAGCAGCTTTCTTCTCCTTGTTCTCTCTATTCTGAGCGTGTACGAGCGTCGTCGTGGCTATGTGCTCCTATTCTTGCATCTGATCCCATTCGTGCCTTGCTCCTCGACCCATGCCTCCGCCATGGTTGGGTCTGCTCCAACAAATGATTAGGCATTGGTCTACCATGGAGGGGCCAACGTGAACTTCACCTTGCTGCAGCAGTGTATCAAATTCTGTTATGATGGGATTGCCTCCTCTTCATGTGCTCTTCGATTTCCTCTGATGAACTTCCTCCATCATCCCCTTCCTCTATGTTTCCTTCTTCCTGTTTCTCATGTGAAAATGATCAAGATGATAAGAGCATCAAGTGTTTCCTCTCCTAGCTCCCCACTCTACTATAAGGTTCAAATGCAGGGTTTATAAGACCGCCTTGTTAGATCTGGGATCAACTGTTTGGTTAGTTTCCTCTCACACCCATGTTGTTGTCGATGGGTAGTGGCTTGGTGGCCATCAGACTAGACTTCTCTATCGCTTTGTTCTAGACGTAAGGTATAGGATGACTGAGGATGCTCTAATCATCCACGTCTAAGGGCTAAGAAAGGTAGATCCATGGCACCCTCAGACCAAAGGGTCCTCGCATAACATATCCACTAATTCAAGCCTAAGTTTTCAATTACAAAACATTATCTCAACTATACATCAAATACACATAATTTCCATATTTTTTAATTCAATATGTCCTTCTAAGAACATCAAAACATTATATAACTTTAGCCATAGCTATATCATAACTCAATGTACATCTCATGAAATTTTGGTTCCATGGATCAACTATCTGATCAATCAATTACTTAATCTAAAATGGCACATACTTAGGGGCATGGATCATAACACTAACATTAATGACTTTCAACTTCTACCAAACTAATTAGAGCACATTCATATGATCAAAACCCTCTTTAAGATTAACAATTTGTCATTAAGTAATCAGTAACCCCAAAAATTCAGTCTATCACAACCTACACACCTTAAAAGAAATTACATCCTCAAAATTAAGCAAAAACCCACTCTTTCACATCATATACATCTTAAAAGAAATTTCATCCTCGAAATTAAAACCATTCTATTACTTCAAGGAAAAACCAAAAGGTCTTCATCCATATGTAGGACACCACTCGATGTGCAACATATCCAAAACCAAAGCCCCATAATCATATCCAAGCCACTATTATGAAGTTTTCAAACATCTAAGGTGAATCACCCCTTCATAAAATATTGAGATAATGGCTTAGAAATTCTAGTTATGTCATGACATATCTCATATTTCAGGGTTGCATCCTTATCTTTACCCATGCATTAGGGTTCCCACAGCATATTACCATGTTCTAAAGGCATTAACTAAAGTTAACCCATTATATTAAGGTGTCATCAACATTTTATTGAGCTAATTGTTACAACATGTTCAACATTAGCATATGCCTTTTAGGAGGGATTTAATTATAATTAACCCACTTTATCCATCTAGACCGTATCAAAGTGTCACAATTGTATGTTGTGCTACTATCAAACTATATTTTTCATTTTTATTTAGCACTAAGGTTAACACCTCATGTAACATGTTCCATACATATGATCTTATTTCACTACTCATAATAAATTAAAACATTTACTAGTGATTTCATAGATTAACCAACAATATCACATTATCGTCATTATTTATGTATGTTGTTAACCATTTATACTTGGTGATCTATCAAACTATACTCGTTGTTCCATCATGCCATACCTACTTATATCACATTTCAAGATAAGATCACATTCTTACTTATATAATACCATGGTTAAACAAACTTATACAAGTGGCTTGTTAAACATATATCAAAACTTTATATAGTCCAATTGAGGTTCTCCTAACCCTTATCATGAGGTTGGTGTCATGCTTAGTCTCTCTGAACTCATTCATCTCTTTGAGTATCATTTACACACTAGCTCCATCTTCCCTCTTTCGTCTAACATTATTAGGTCTACCACATTGGCACTAGTTGATCGACTTCACAAGCTCTAGCCACATAAGCACAAACCAAAACATGCTATGGCATTTCTTCATAGGTCTTTACCTGTGAGACATGATTACCCATAACTCTTATATATACATGCAACCACCAAATTCCTACAAGGTACCATCAACCCGAGCTTGAGGCTTCACAAAAACTAAAACATAGTTACCTACTCTAGGGTCTTGGGACTCTCTCTCTCCCTCACCCAAATGGTAGGTTCTCATATTTATATTCACATGTACACATATAGACAGCCTCTCCCTAACTCTAGGGTTTGGTCCTCCCAAGGACATCTAGGGTTCAATGAGACTATATGAATCATGCATAACACAACTCAACTCAATCACTCAGGAGTATTCTAGTTTAGGACATATCATCATGTATTTCTCATCATTCTCATATCTTGGAGTTTAGGCTCTCTGACCTTCTCCCTATGGGTCTCTCTCTCTCTAGACTTAACCCTGAAACTGGTCCTAACACTAGAGGTCCTCCTTTTTGAGAGAGTTTGAGGACCATGCTTACTCACAACCTTATCTCGTCTTAGCTTATCTTAACTTTAAAAAATTACACATACTTGCATAATCAAACTTATCTCAAAACCCCAAAACTAAACCTTAATCCTGAAAGCCAACATTAGTCATCATAAACCATCTTTGTAAGAAGGTGGGATCACCCCTTAACTAAACATTTTTGAAGAATAAAACATCCATTCCAAACACATTCAAAGGTATGTTGGAATAGGTGTAACATTTTCAAATTTCAATAAATGGTATTCAAAACAACAAACTATAGCATTGTAATAAAAATGTTGACTATATTCAATTTTCACAAAATATTACAAAAGTACATCATAATATCCCATAAGGGTTTACATGTATGATACAAAATAAGGATCTAAGTAGAAGGAAATCTAAACCATAAAAACTTTGTCTCCAAGCTTTAACTCCTAATCTAGTCCAAAATTTCATGCCTTATGATCCATGTCCTTCACCTAGGGTTGGAAGCATACCCCAACAAGAAGAGAAAATAGATTACATCAAAAAAGGCTGGTATGTCCATACTGAATAGGAAATTGAGCAATATATGGAATAAAGGACATTAGATATAAAATTCTTCCCATGGAAAGGATAAGGACCACCCAAATGGGTATCAAGAGAAAAGGAATTGAAATCATATGATAAAAAAAGAATACTTTCCATTAATAAAACATAAAGATTGTGCCAAACAAGCACATGTAAAGAATTAGGGCACACACCCCATATCATCAACATGCATGCATGTGAGATAAACATAGCCCTAGCACAATATAAACACAAAGGCAGACAAGTCTCATAAAATTGAAATCGGATAAAGAAAGGAAAACTATCGATCTCCAAAATATATCAAACATGGGCCAAGAATCACACATCTTGCCATGGGTATGAGGTTCCTTTCCATTCCAAAAGAGCAGGAAATATCACATCTGCTCGACAGGAAATAACACATCTTCCATAAAAACCAAAGCAATTACACTACTGTAGTGCAACTGAATCACATAGCATGTTAAATGTAGAGGCAAGTAGAAAGTATAGTTAGAATATATAAACTAGTCACCACATAAGTGATCAACATATACATCCACATCATAAGTGGGCAAAAGACATCACATGTCATCTTTTAGAGTTCCATCATGAACAAAGCATAAGATAAGAGTTCAAAAGAATATCCATGACCACATGATCATTATAAAATAAGGTAGTTCACATGAACCATGATTTTCAAAAGAAAAGACATTGTGTATAGGCTAATGTCCATAGGACAAAGAGAATGAATAAGCATAGGTGAATTGCTCAACATAGAAGAATAGGGGATACATCATACCTCAACTTCAGAGTCTACACAGTCCAAGTCAAGACTAGGCATCCAAAGAACCTATAGGGAAGGTGTATAGGTCCAATAAGTAAGGGTCCTAAGCTTAGAGAGGCTGGTTTCTCCAACAAATCTCCTATCTCAAGCAAGAAGCACCTTCTCCACTTTAGAGGTGAGAAACCCTAACAAAAGAACATGGAGATGAGGTGTTTATAGGTTCTAAGTGGGGTTTCACCATTGAAGGCCATGATTCTGACCTAGAGGAAGGTGTAAGGAAGACTAACAACATGAAAATAGGTAAGGAAAGGAGGATACTTACTAGTTTTGGTCAAAATCGCCAAGGAGGAGCTTAAGAAATCCTAAATAGAGAAATTTGGAACCCTAGGAGCCTTCTCCACCAAGGTAGGAACCTCCTTTTACCTTGGTATAGAACCTTCATGTAAAACAAAATAGGAATGATGCTATAAGCTAGAGGAAAGGAAGGAGAGAAAGACATTTTGAATTGGGAGTTGGCAAGGGGTAGATATGGCTATATAAAGAAAGAGGTCAAGTATGAGGTGTCTGTGAGACTTTCCATGTGTCATGTATAAGGGTTTCCATGGACATGCAAGCCTTTATGGATAAGGAATAAGTCAATCATGAGGTGTCAAGTTACTTTCTATGTGTCCAATGCTAAGGGTGCCTATGGACATGAAACCCTTTATGGATAAGGAAGAAGTCAAGTATGAGGTGTCCATGGAGCTTTCCATGTGTCCTTAGCCTAGGGATTTCATTGTCATGCAAGTGGATAGATTCTAGAGGCTTCATGAATATAAAATGTCATTTTATGGACAGTAATAGGTCATCCAAACTGACCTCCAACCAAAGAAACAACCCCATTGGTTGATAGCTTCTAAAGATAAGCTCATTTATAAAGAGAGTAATCCCTAAAATGCCCTTGGAAAGAAACACCTTCAAACCAAGGTGAAACTAGGTGCTACATAGTTCAAAAACTCGATAATGGTAAGGGAATATATAGATATTATAATGCATGTGACAATTTACAAAGAAAACCTCTGAATTGGGTAAATTGTAGAAAAGTCCAGAATGTACCTAAAATTGCATAACTTGCACAAACAACATCCAAAATGGACCAAACTTCATCCACAAGTTATATTTGATGTGTTGAATATGGATTTGCCATTATTTCCATATTTTGAATTTATATAATCACATTATTTATTACTTATGCCTTTTACTCATTTTCTCTCTCCTAAACTTATCCTAATATTTCAAGGTTGTCCAAATTAGATGAAATTTGACATGTAGGCTAATTTTGATATGTAGATTTTGAAGTTGAAGTTTGTTACCACTTTTGAGAATTCTTTTTATGAGATATGTCATATGTCCCATTAACGTCTGATTATCAAAATTATTCATCCAATTAAGTTCCTTATCTTCATATTACCACCAAAATGAGTTATGTGGCATATTTTACGTATCCATTATAAACCTAAGATTAATGTTAGAACATTAGGTTATATTAAGGTGATACACACATGCATTAGCTCATTGGGTTTATACTAAACATCTATTCAAGTCTAACCTTCAACCTTGTTTGGCTAAGTCCAAAATGTCAAATTCCAGGGTAGGATCTGAGATCTAGTCTGTTGCAGCACACCACCCTTCAAGGGATTTTTTCCTCGAAATCAAAACATCCATATATAAGAAAACAAATTATTCACAACCCCTTAAGGGATTAATCTTATTAAGTTAAAACTATTTTTTAGGTAAAAAAGGTTCAAATACACTTCCTTACATCTAACTACATAAGCATCATGCAAAAACAAAACTTGTAAAGACTACCTATGAACTATGGGTTAACTTACTTTTGTTCATCCTCAAACAAGTCTTTACACCTGGGTGACTAGTTCAACATATTAGGGTCCCTAAAGATAAATCATATATATGTCGAATGCTACTATTGCCTAAAAGCATGCTATTTTAGACAATTCATATCAGCTCAGGCCAGGCCGGTATCATACGGATTCGGGAGTCCTCGTAAACTAAGCTAGTGGTGCGGTAGAAAATCTTGCCAGCCCCCAAATCCCGATCCTTTCTAGACACCTTTTCTTTCAACTTGATGTCTTAGTAGCTGCCTAAAGGCCAAACTAAACAACCTCAAGTTACTATGGTTACTTATGCATCTTTTAGTTGTAAGTATTTTAGGGATCTATTCATCATTATTCTAATGTGAAACTATAGGATCCTAAATAAACCCTTCATCATCTATTGATCAACTCTAGGACAAACATGTCATTTAAAGGTAAGGAAAGTATTCTAACAAGGGAGACAAATTTGAAATAGTCAAATTCCGACTACCATGGGCTTCGATGCCATGCTGTAAGGAGGCGGTATCACCCCCTTACTATAAAAAATTGAAGAATAAAACATCCATCCCAAACACACTCAAAGGTATGCTGGAAAATGTGTAATATTTTCAAATTCAATAAATGGTGTATAGCAGCGGAATAAAAATGTTGACTATATTCAATTTTCACAAAAGATTACAAAAGTACATCATAATATCCTATAAGGGTTTACATGTATGATACAACATAAGGATCTAAGTAGAGGGAAACCTAAACCATAACAACTTTGTCTCAAAGATTTAACTCCTTAATCTAATCCAAAACTTCATGCCTTATCATCCAAGTCCTTCACCTAGGATTGGAAGCATACCCCAGCAAGCAGAGAAAATAGATGACATCAGCAATGGCTGGTATGTGCATACTAAATAGGAAATTTAGCAATATATGGAATAAAGGACATCAAATATAAAAGGCTTCCCATAGAAAGGATAAGTACCACCCAAATGGGTATCAAGAGAAAAGGAATTGAAATCATATGATGACAAAAGAATACTTTCCAATAATAAAACATAAAGATTGTGCCACATAAGCACATGTAAAGAATTAGGGCACACACCCCATATCATCAACCTGCATGCATGTGAGATAAACATAGTCCTAGAACAATATAAACACAAAGGCAGACAAGTCACATAAACTTGAAACCTGACAGAGAAAGGAATACTTCCAATCTCCCAAATATATAAAACATGGGCCAAGAATCACACATCTTTCCCTGGTTCTAAGGTTCCTTTCCATCCCAAAAGACCAGGAAATATCACATCTTCTCGGCAGGAAATAACACATCTGTCATAAAAACCAATGCGATTACACTACTCTAGTGCTACTGAATCACATAACATGTAAATGTAGAGGAAAGTTGAAAGTATAGTCAGAATATATAAATTAGTCACCACATAAGTGACCAACATATACATCCACCTCATAAGTGGGCAAAAGATATCACATGTCATCTTTTAGAGTTCCATCATGAACAAAGCATAAGATAAGAGTTCAAAAGAATATCCATGATCACATGATCAATATCAAATAAGGCAGTTCACATGAACCATGATTTTCAAAAAGAAAAGACATTTTGTATAGGCTAATGTCCATATAGAACAAAGAGAATGAATAAGCATAGGTGAATTGCTCAACATAGAAGAATAGGGGATACATCATACCTCAACATCAGAGTCTAAATAGTCCAAGTCAAGCCTAGGCCACCAAAGAACCACTAGGGAAGGTGGACATGTCCAATAAGTAAGGTTCCTAAGCTTAGAGAGGTTGGTTTTCCACTTTAGAGGTGAAAAACCCTAACAAAAGAACATGGAGTTAAGGTGTTTATGGGTTCTTGGTGGGGTTTCACCATGAAAGGCTATGGTTATAACCTGGAAGAAGGTGGAAGCAAGACTAACAACATGAAAATAGGAAGTAAAGGAGGATACTTACTAGTTTTGGTTAAAATCACCAAGGAGGAGCTTAATAAATCCTAAATAGAGAAATTTGGAACCCTAGGAGCCTTCTCCACCAAGGTAGGCACCTATTTTTACCTTGGGACAACACCTTCATGGAAAAACACAGTAGGAATGATGCTATAAGATAGAGGAAATAAAGTAGAGAAAGAGTTTTCAAATTGAGAGTTGGTAAGGGGTAGATATGGCTATATAAAGAAAGAGGTCAAGTATGAGGTGCCTATGAGACTTTCCATGTGTCATGTATAAGGGTGTCCATGGACATGCAAGCCTTTATAGATAAGGAAGAAGTCAAGCATGAGGTGTCAAGTTACTTTCCATGTGTACAACGCTAAGGGTGCCTATGGACATGCAAACCTTTATGGATAAGGAAGAAGTCAAGCATGAGGTGTCCATGGAGCTTTCCATGTGTCCTTAGCCTAGGGATTTCATAGCCATGCAAGAGGACAGCTCATAGAGACTTCTTGAATATCAAATGTTGGTTTATGGACACTCATATGCCATCCCAAATGACCTTTAATCAAATAAATAACCCCATTGATTGTTGCTTCTAAAGATAAGCTCATTTATAAAGAGAGTAATCCCTAAAATACCCTTGGAAAGAAACACCTTCAAACCAAGGTGCAACGTGGTGCTCCATGGTTTAAAAACTCAAGAATGGAAAGGGAATATCTAACTATTTTAATGCATCTGACAATTTACAAAGAAAATATCTGAATTGGGTAAATTGCAGAAAGTCCATAATGTACCTAAATTTGCATAACTTGCACAAACAACATCCAAATTGGACCAAACTTCATCCACAAGTTATCTTTGATGTGTTAAATATGGATTTGCCATTATTTACATAATGCAAAAATAAATATGTTAATTGAAGTGCCTTCAACCAAAATGGTAATGGTTGAAATTAGATAAGTGTGGACGTTCTTATGCCTGGAAAAGGCCATGAAAATATCTAAGTGAGTGGAGAGCCCACTCACCTTAGTTAATTAAAAGTAATATCCACTAAAAAGGGGATATTAGTATTATATGATTAAGGTGCTTAATTTGTTTTCCTTTAAATCATGGATAATTGAAGGGAATAAAAGGTAAGGAAAGAGGCTTCGCATGCAAGGAAGAGGAGGGGGCAAGTGGAAAGGAAATGGAGGAATTATCTCCTACTTTCTCTTACTTAAAAAGAAATTCAATAATACACATATATACTCATATATCCATAACTTGAAAGGGTTATTTCGAAACCACTTTCAATCTTTGCTTGCAAAACAAACAAGGGAGCTTAGGAGAAATATGAGGACGACCCCAACCTATAGGTAAGCTCCATGGTCCTCTTTCACCTTGATTTCATGATAAAAATCGAAAATCAATGCTTGATTTCATCTTTTCTCCATCCAATTCTCAACCTTGGCCATTCATTTCACTCAAAGTGTTGAGCACAAGCTTGGGATAGTTGAGAAATCTTCTTCCACCATTGAGGACGTGGAGTTGGAGCTTTGGAAGCTTCATTGAAGCTGGGTTATATTAACTTGAACCCTTGAACATTGTTATTGATTTCATATCTTTATCAATTGTTGATATCTTCTTTATTTCTGAAATTTTAATTGGTTGATTGATGGAATCACCATGGAAATCACAACAAGTTTTGTGGGTTTGTAGCTTGAAGATGATGATGTCATCTCAAGCATACACCTCAATTAATATCCTTGGCAAACAGTTTCAAAAATTTGAGACCAATCGGTTTCAATGGAATTGGTCAAATGGTTTCATCAAACCATTTGAAACCAAACGGTTTCAAACCGTTTGGAGTGGTTGACCATATTTGACCATTTGGAGGCATATTCTTATGTAATTGGACTTTGATCCAATGGTTTCAATTAGTTTTATTTTAATGGTTTCAAATATAATTGATCCATCAATTGAAAACCCTAATCGGGTTGAAGTATCAAAACCCTAATCAATTGGTTGATTGAGACCCTAATTGGTCCATTCAATTTCAAGGACATTTGGACCAAATGGTCTTGAGACCATTTGAGTCCAAACAATCTTGAAAACCATTTGGAATCAAACAGTCTCAAACCGTTTGGAGGTCCAATCAGTTTCCAAGTTGAGTCATCCAATCATTTTCAAAAATTGATAGGTCCATTCGGTTTCAGTTGCAAAGGTACAAATGGATTTAAGGGCCAAGTGCCCAAACAGTTTCAAACCATTTAGAGGATTGAGGGTTCAAATGATTTGAAGGATGAATGTATTCATGGATGAATGAAGAACTAATGGTTATAATTGAATGATTTAATTGATGGATAGTTCAATGTTGAAACCCTAAATCGATTTGATTGAAGGGAACCCTAATTAACCCTTTCGGTTTCAAGGTGGTTTGGAAAAAATGGTCTTGAGACTGTTTGAGTCCAAACAGTCTTGAAACCATTTGGAATCAAACAATTTCAAAACTATTTGGTGGCTTGATGGGTCAAACCGATTGAACATTAAAGGTCAAAATTGATTGAAGTTCAATATACCCTAAACCGTTTGGAGATTTAAGGTGAAGATAAATCAATTGATTTCTTGATTAATAATGATGATTATCAAATATATGTACAATGGTTGTATTCCTAAGGTACTTAATGAATAAGTACACTTAAAGGTGTTAACCTTTGATATTTATGGACGCAATGACTCAATATACAATTCTAACACTAAATGTATGTATTTGAATAGAGGATTGACTCAATCTAAACAAGATTGGAGTAATGAACACCCTAAAGAGGATGAGAGAGAGAAATTCATACATGTATTATAATCATGTAGCAATCAAGCCTCAACACATTCAAAATGAATTGAATATGTAATTAGGGTATGATCCTTGATAAAGAGATCATGAAACCCTAATTGAGGTGATTGATGAACCCAAACCCTAATTTAGGGCAATTTTGAGTGAAACCCTAATCTAGGGGGATGATGTGACCCTAATTATGGGTAATTGAACATAAAACCTAATAGGGATGAATAGTAAACCCTAATTATGGGTAATTAAATGAGAAACCCTAATTGGAATGAATAGTAAACCCTAATTATGGGTAATTGTTGTAAACCCTAATTGGGATGAATAGTAAACCCTAATTGAGAAGGAATCCTAATTCAGATGAATTTGGAAAATCCTAAACTCAATGAGTGAATAGTGATGTTATCCTTGTACTGCATGGTGATGACTTATATAATTGCTATCATGTGTACTAACCATGCAGGCATCATAAGATGATGCGCACAACCAGGTATGATCTATGATGCTTTATTTTCTTGAGAATTCTTTATGGGCCTTGTGATCCATAACTTGCTCTGATTGTCTAGTGATAGATAACAAGAGTTGACATGGGCCTTGTGAGCCATGTGAGATGCTTGTAAAGAAAGTATCATGATTACCTTGGTCAGATGACCTGAAGGTATTAGTTATCTGATAAGTGGTAACAAATGTTATATGTTGAACTGAGGGTTTGAATACCCATTTTCTATAATCATGATGATAAGTTTATGAAAGGTTGAAAATGCTCCTGATGAGATGAGGGACAGAGATCCCAACATGTTATTAAAGTTGAACAGTATATGATGAAAGTATTACACTCTCTTCATAACATTTATTATAATTATTATTGTTTGGAAACTTGATTGATGCTAAAAGAATATGATAATGCACTTAATTAATCAAGTGATATCATATAATGTAGTTGCCCTGACCACAGATCCATCAGCATCAGAATTTGCTGAATGGTGAAACGAGTTTAACTCGGCGTGCATATTTTTAAATATGTGGGAGTAATTGGGCAATTATATCCTTATGCTACATAGGAATGGCTGCGGGCCATATCCTATGTACGAGATTGGTTTCGGACCATACCCTAGTATGAGTATGGCTACGGGCCATGACTCCATGATATGATACCGGGTAGTGGCTACAAGCCATAACCCTGAAGAGAGTATATGTTGCGGGCTATAACTCTATAGAGAAGATGCCAATATACTTGGCAAGCTATTTGCAGTTTGACACATGATGTCTCTTCCAGATAATCTCGTACTAACTGAGAAGGTTGATGTCTTGGATTTCGGCTCTTCCATCGACCTTGTGTGGTACCGATGCTTACGTAATCATGGTCGGTTAGAGTATGAATGGTATACTTCATCTCTTCAGGGCATTAATCCAGAATGATTGTAAAACGTAATCTATTGTGTAGTGTATCTGCTTAAGGTTGAAATATGAGAATCATTGATTGATGTTACCTTGTTTAACATGTCCTAGATGTAATAATGTTATACATGATTTTCAATACCTTATTGCATAAGTGACATGTTTCTTAATCAAGTTATAGCTAAATGATTTGATTACGAATATTGTTCTAATTTGTTTAAACATTGATTTATCTATTGCTGAATATATATAATTCATCTGCTCAGTTTTATTCTATTAAAATACAATAATAATGTTTTGGCAGAGAGTTATATCTCTAGATGGGACATGAGTCTCACTCTGTTGGTCACCAACATTTTTAGGTGGACGCAGATGAGGAGGCAGAAACCCTTTAGTAGGTGAAGGACAGCAGCAATAGTAGTTGTCAAAAACAGTAGTGATTTCTCAGGTGGACAGCTGTTATGTTGGTGTATATGTATAGAGTCATATGTGTCATATCTGTACTCTTAGGTCCTCAAAGTAGTTATTAGTACTTTTGTTATCGATCTAAGATTTTGTCTTGATACCTCGAGGTTTTATGTTGCCTAAGAACAATGTTAGCATGGCAATTGATATGTGTAATCCTTGAGAAGAGATAGTATAAGAAATGTACTTGTGAACTAGAATGTGAATGTAATACATTGGTTCTTGATGAAAGAGTGTTCCTATGATTGGATCTCCTTGTAAATGGTTTTAATTTTTAGTGATTTTTTTAGTAATCCGCTGCTAACGAACGCTTCCGCATAAGTTAATAAGGTTTTGTCCGAACAGTGCGCCACCGTTTAGTGGTATCAGAGCTCTAGGTTTGTTGAGTCTACAGAGACATAGGATTAAGGTTGTTGAGTCAGTTCTAGTGTTTTCCAGTTCATCTGATAGTGTCTTCTGGTCATATAGGAGGAGAAGAAGAACTTAAAGATGTTTGGATCACATGAGAAACACGCTATTGAGAGCAGTGTTGCTGCACCAGGAGGAGGTGCAAGGGACCAAACTAGGGAGGAGAAAGTACTTGAACAACCCCAGTTTGATCTAGCCATTATAGGGAATCTAGCCTTCCAAAACCTATTTGGCCAGTTCATGGCGACCATGACACACATGGCAGACAGAATGCCACCACCTGCACCGAGGACACCAGCCCACCAGGATGGACATGGAGCCGGCAAGACTTTTGAGAGACTTTTTCGGGTTGGAGCCATAGATTATGCTGGTACAGCTGACCCAGCAGATGCTGATTTATGGCTGACAGAGCTGGAGAAAGCTTTCAGGATCCTTGACATTACTAAAGTTGAGAAGGTAAGACATGTTGCATACCTTCTAAAGGGGAGTGATGGCCATTGGTGGACGATAGAGGAGGGTAAGAGGCAAGGTGAAGAAGTCAGATAGGAGGTATTCCGACGAGAATTCGTCAATAGATACTTCCCTAAGACGTATCTAGATGAGAAGATCTCTCAATTTGAGAGGATTAGGCAAGGACAGATTAACGTTAGCGAGTATGAGGCTAAGTTCATGGAGCTTTTACAGTTTTATCCACATATGGCAGCTAATGATGAGGAAAGAATTCAGTGTTTCGAGACGGGGTTGAATGCTGAATAGACCACTCCTGTGTCTGCCTTGGAAAATAGGGAGAGCTTTGCCACTTTTGTGGAGTCCGTGAGGAGGATAGAAAGGTCTATGATTGAGAAGTGACAGACCAGTAACAAGAAGGTGTTTACCCAATTCCAGGAACAAAGATCTGAGAGTTTTAAGAACTCGAGGTTTTCTGCACCGGTAGCACCATCAAGATTCAAACCCCAGACGTAGTGGACATCAAGTAAGGGTAGAGGCCATAGTTTTCCTCAAAATAGAGCCCCCAACACAGCATCAAAATCGGTGACTGGACCTCATAGACCTTATCTTGAGACCAAGAACTATCACCAGTGTGGACAAATGGGACATCTGGCAAGAGATTGTTCAGTTGGGAACACAATAGTGACTCAACCCCAGAGGCAGAGTCAACAAGGCTCTCAGAGAGTAGTTTTCTAGTATTTCTCGAGGACGTGGACAAGCGTCACAAGCTGGTTCGTCGGCATCCAACAACCGAGCATAGGGTCAACAACAACCAACGGCTAGATTCTATGCTATGAATCAGCCCGAAGCAGTAGTTAACTTGCAGATTGTGATAAGTCGGATGGAACTGTTTTATTCTGATATGTCTTCATCCTGCTTCGTATCTATTTTAATTGATCCGGGTGCTACACATTCCTTTATCGCTCAAGAAGTGATTCTTGACTGCAATATGGCAATTAGTCATAGAGTGGAGAGTTTGTTGTTAGAAACTCCTTTGCTTGGATCTGTAGTGTTGCGGGAGGTGTGTTCTCCCTGCACTCTTTCTTTTTCTGAACATCGCATTCAGGTGGATCTTATACCACTTGAGATGCATGAGTTTGATATAATTCTTGGGATGGATACCCTACAAAAGTACAAGGTTGTCTTGGATTGTAGTTCCAAGCAAGCTGTTTTCAGAAATGATAGTGACACATGGATCTTTCAGGGAGACAGAAAGATTCTTCCAACTTGTCTTGTGTCAGCTATGGTAGCTGAAAAGCTGATGAGACAAGGATGTTTTGCATTCCCAGAACAGGTGGTAGATACCACAATGGAGAGCCCTAATCCATCTGAAGTCCCTATAGTTAGGGAGTTTTAAGATGTGTTTCCTGAGGAACTTCCAGGTATTACTTCGCCCGAGAGATTGATTTTGAGATTAATCTAATTCCGGGCACACAACCAATAGCACAAACACCGTATAGAATGGCACCTGTTGAGATGGCAGAGCTCAAGAAACAACTACAGGAGTTGCTTGAGAAGGGTTTTATCCGACCGAGTACTTCACCATGGGGTTCTCTGGTTCTCTTTGTTAAGAAAAAGGACAGATCGATGCGGTTGTGCATTGATTACAGAGAACTGAATAAAGTAACTAGAAAGAACAAGTATCATCTGCCAAGGATAGATGACCTGTTTGAGCAGTTGCTTGGTGCAACTATCTTCTCTAAGATAGATTTGAGGACAGGATAGCATCAGTTGCGTATCAAGGAGAGTGACATACCTAAGTCTTCCTTTAGGACAAGGTATGGTCAATATGAGTTCATAATCAGGTCGTTTGGACTGACTAATGCACCAGCTGCATTCATGGAACTCATGAATAGAATCTTTCAACCTTTTCTTGATCAATTTATAGTAGTCCTCATAGATGACATCTTGATATATAGTAGAGATGCTCAACAACATGACCAGCACCTCCGTTAGGCTTTAGCTTTGCTAAGAAAGCATAAACTATATGCTAAGTTTAGCAAGTGTGAATTCTTGTTACCAGAAGTTTCTTTTCTAGGACACGTAATATCTGCCTCAGGTATCTGTGTTGATCCTAAGAAGGTGGAATATATCCTGCAGTGGGTACAGCAAAGACACCGACAGAGATTCATAGTTTTTTTGGAGTGGCAGTCTATTACAGGAGGTTCATTATGAACTTTAGCTCTATAGATTTACCCCTAACCATGTTGACCAGGAAGGAGGTTCCTTTTATCTGGAATGAAAAGTGTCAACATTCTTTCTAGATGTTGAAAGAAAGGTTAACAAGTGCACCTGTGCTGGTGTTACCTGAGCAAGGAAAGGGGTACATAGTTTTCTGTGATGCATCTAAGAATGGTCCAGGATGTGTGTTGATGCAGGATAATCATGTGATTTCTTTTGCCTCTCGATAGCTTAAGAAACACGAGGAGAATTATCCGACACATGGTCTAGAGCTAGCTGTAGTGATCCATGCTCTGAAGATCTGGAGACATTATCTCTATGGAGAAACATTCCAGATTTTCACAGACCATAAAAATATAAAGTATATCTTCTCACAACATGAGTTGAACATGAGACAATGCCGCTGGATGGAGTTAATCAAGGACTACGATTGTACAATTGATTATCATCCAGGGAAGGCAAATGTAGTGGCTGATGCACTAAGTAGAAAATCATCAGCACAAGCCCTAGATAAAGCACGGTTGAACTCCTTAGTGTGCTTTAAAAGGAATATGCTTATCTCCTTAAGGCAAAACAACATACAGCTTAAGGTATCCTTGTTAGCCGGGCTGTTAGCTGATATGCAAGTGAAACCTACTCTGAGACAACATATTAAAGAAGCACAGCAAGCTGATATTGTGGTTCAGCAGATCAGGTCAGAGTATGGTAGTGAGAAACGAGATGGCTTTCATGAGTCAGATGATCAGGTAGTCAGTTACCACGGTAGGATGGTATTACCTGATGCCAATGACATAAGGAAGTTAGTTTTAGAGGAAGCTCATTCTTCAATGTATGCCATGCACCCAGGGAGCACCAAAATGTATCATAACTTAAAAGATATATATTGGTGGCCAGGATTGAAGAAAGATGTAGCTGAGTTTATTATGCGGTGTCCGGTGTGTCAGCAGGTTAAAGCTGAACATCAAAAGCCCGCAGGAACAATGCAACCTTTGCCTATACCGTAGTGGAAATGGGATCATGTGACTATGGACTTTGTGGTTGGTTTGCCTAGAACAGCCAAAAGTCATGATTCCATTTGGGTGATAGTTGATAGGTTGACTAAGTCAACACATTTCATTCCTATCAAAACAACCTACACTGCTGATAAGCTTGCAAAGATATATATATAGACGAGATAGTGTGTTTACACGGGGTACCAGCTAAAATTATTTATGATAGAGGTCCCCAGTTCATGAGTCATTATTGGGAACGAATCCATAAAGCTTTGGGTACGCACTTAAGATTTAGTATTGCCTTTCACCCGCAGACAAATGGACAATCTGAAAGAACCATACAAACCTTGGAGTACTTGCTTAGGGCATGTGTCCTTCAATTTGTAGGAAGTTGGGATCTACACCTGAGCTTGATAGAATTTACTTATAATAATAGCTATCAGCACAATATTGACATGGAACCATATGAAGCTTTATATGGTAGACGTTGTAGATCTCCTTTATGTTGTTATGAAACTGGAGAATATCAACTTCTGGGTCCTGAGTTAGTGCAACAGACAACTGAGAAGATTAAAGTAATCCAACAACAGTTAAAGGCTGCACAGGATAGACAGAAATCATACGTTGATAAGCATCGTAGACCTTTAGAGTTACAAGTTGGAGACAGAGTATATCTCAAGGTCTCACCTTGGAAGGTGTTCTTAGATTTGGGAAGAAAGGAAAGTTGGCTCCTAGATTTATGGGTCCTTATCCAATCATTGAACGAATTGGGAAGGTAGCCTATAAGTTGGAGTTGCCACCTGAACTACATAGACTACATCCAGTATTCCATATCTCTATGTTGATAAAGTGTCATCCTGACACAGAGTTAGTCTTGCAACCTATGGGGGTTGAATTAAATGATGACATATCATATGTAGAAGGACCTGTGTTGATCCTTAGTAAAATAATTAAAAAGCTAAAAAAGAAAGACATATGTCTTGTAAAAGTTCTCTGGCATTATCGTGGCATTGAAGAAGCTACGTGGGAACTAGAGGAAGAGACGAGGAGGAAGTACCCTTCTCTTTTCTCTTGATGTTTCCATTGATGATTTTGGGGACGAAATCCCTGTTAGGGGTGGATAATTTGTAACATCCCTGACCTGGGTTAGGTGTTAGCCCTAGATTTTTTGCTTAAGTAAGTTAATTATATGCTTGCAGTTATCTTTTGAAAAGTAATTAAGGCTCAAGAGGAACTTATGTCTCAATTTTAGTCCTTTTTGAACAATGTTGAAATGATGTTTTGTCTGTTTTGGACTAAAGTGCAAATTACCCAAGTTGAGGGGTTAACTTACAATTTGTGCATGATAAAATGTTCCTCATGTGTTGAATCATCATGAGAATGAATATGATTCAAAGGTATGGCTTGTAAGAGCCTGAGTACCAAGAAAGAGTTGATTAAGCAATGTTTGTGCATTAAAACCTAGTTTTGATGTAATGTGCAATTTACCCAAAATCTAGGGTTCAACATGCAAAATGTCACTTCAAGAATGTCCCTAATGTTTCTTGCATCATGTAGAGAAAATAAAATGAGAGGGACATCTCATTTGAATCACTTTGGAGGAGAGAGAATCTTGATGTTAAAATAATCTAGATTTAAGCATAATTGAAACCCTAATTCCATTTAATGCAAAAATAAATATGTTAATTGAAGTGCCTTCAACCAAAATGGTAATGGTTGAAATTAGATAAGTTTGGACGTTCTTATGCCTGTCAAAGGCCATGAAAATATCTAAGTGAGTGGAGAGCCCACTCACCTTAGTTAATTAAAAGTAATATCCACTAAAAATGGGATATTAATATTATATGATTAAGGTGCTTAATTTGTTTTCCTTTAAATCATGGATAATTTAAGGGAATAAAAGGCAAGGAAAGAGGCTTCGCATGCAAGTAAGAGGACGGGGGAAGTGGAAAGGAAATGGAGGAATTATCTCCTACTTTCTCTCTCTTAAAAAGAAATTCAATAATACACATATATACTCATATATCCATAACTTGAAAGGGTTATTTAGAAACCACTTTCACTCATTGCTTGCAAAACGAACAAGGGAGCTTAGGAGTAATAGTAGGACGACCCCAACCTATAGGTAAGCTCCATGATCCTCTTTCACCTTGATTTCATGGTAAAAATCGAAAATCAATGCTTGATTTCTTATTTTCTCCATTCAATTCTCAACCTTGGCCATTCATTCCACTCAAAGTGTTGAGCACGAGCTTGGGATAGTTGAGAAATCTTCTTCCACCATTGAGGACGTGGAGTTGGAGCTTTGGAAGCATCTTTAAAGGTGGGTTATATAACTTGAACCCTTGAACATTGTTATTGATTTCATATCTTTATCAATTGTTGATTTCTTCTTTATTTCCGAAATTTTAATTGGTTGATTGATGGAATCACCATGGAAATCACAGAAATTTTCGTGGGTTTGTATCTTGAATATGATGATATCATCTCAAGCATACACCTCAATTAATATCCCAGGCAAACGGTTTCAAAAATTTGAGACCAATCGGTTTCAATGGAATTGGTCAAACGGTTTCATCAAACCGTTTGAAACCAAACAGTTTCAAACCATTTGGAGTGGTTGACCATAGTTCACCGTTTGGAGGCATATTCTGATGTAATTGGAATTTTATCCAATGGTTTCAATTAGTTTTATTTTAATGGTTTTAAATGTAATTGATCCATCAATTGAAAACCCTAATCGGGTTAAAGTATCAAAACCCTAATCAATTGGTTGATTGAGACCCTAATTGGTCCATTCGGTTTCAAGGACATTTGGACCAAATGGTCTTGAGACCATTTGATTCCAAACAGTCTTGAAAACCATTTGGCATCAAATGGTGTTAAACCATTTGGAGGTCCAATCGGTTTCTAAGTTGAGTCATCCAATCATTTTCAAAAATTGATAGGTCCATTCGGTTTCAGTTACAAAGGTTGAAATGGTTTTAAGGGACAAGTGCCCAAATGGTTTTAAACCGTTTGGAGGATATAGGGGTCAAATCATTTGAAGGATGAATGGATTCATGGATGAATGAATAACTAATGGTTATAATTGAATGATTTAATTGATGGATAGTTCAATGTTGAAACCCTGAATCAATTTGATTGAAGGGAACCCTAATTAACCCTTTCAGTTTCAAGGTGGTTTGGACCAAACGGTCTTGAGACTGTTTGAGTCCAAATGGTCTTGAAATTGTTTGGAATCAAACAGTTTCAAAACCATTTGGTGGCTTGATGGGTCAAACCGATTGAAGATTAAAGATCAAAATTGATTGAAGTTCAATATACCCTAAACCGTTTGGAGATTTAAGGTGAAGATAAATCAATTGATTTCTTGATTAATAATGATGATTATCAAACATATGTACAGTTTTTTTATTCCTAAGGTACTTTAGTGAATAAGTACACTTAAAGGGATTAACCTTTGATATTTATGGAAGCAATGACTCAATATACAATGCTAACCCTAAATGTATGTATTTGAATAGAGGATTGACTCAATCTAATCAAGATTGGAGTAATGAGCATCCTAAAGAGGATGAGAGAGATAAATTCATACATGTATTATAATAATGTAGAAATCAAGCCTCAACACATTCAAAATGAATTGAATATGTAATTAAGGTATGATCCTTGATAAAGAGATCATGAAACCCTAATTGAGGTGATTGATGAACCCAAACCCTAATTTAGGGCAATTCTGAGTGAAACCCTAATCTAGGGGGATGATGTGACCCTAATTATGGGTAATTGAATGTAAACCCTAATTAGGATGAATAGTAAACCCTAATTATGGGTAATTGAATGAGAAACCCTAACTGGAATGAATAGTAAACCCTAATTATGGGTAATTGTTGTAAACCCTAATTGGGATGAATAGTAAACCCTAATTGATAAGGAATCCTAATTGAGATGAATTTGGGAAATCCTAAACTCAATGAGTGAATAGTGATGTTATCCTTGTACTGCATGGTGATGACTTATATAATTTCTATCATGTGTACTAACCATGCAGGTATCATAAGATGATGAGCATAGCCAGGTATGAGATATGATGCTTTATTTTCTTGATAATTGTTTATGGGCCTTGTGAGCCATAACTTGCTCTGATTGTCTAGTGAGAGATAACAAGAGATGACATGGGCCTTGTGAGCCATGTGAGATGCTTGTAAAGCAAGTATCATGATTACCTTGGTCAGATGACCTGAAGGTATTAGTTATCTGATAAGTGGTGACAAATGTTCTATGTTGAACTAAGGGTTTGAATACCCATTTTCTATAATCATGATGATAAGTTTATGAAAGGTTGAAAATGCTCCTGATGAGATGAGGGACTGAGATCCCAATATGTTATTAAAGTTGAACAATATATGATGAAAGTATTACACTCTCTTCATAACATATATTATAATAATTATTGTTTGGAAACATGATTGATGCTAAAAGAATATGATAATGCACTTAATTAATCAAGTAATATCATATAATGTAGTTGCCCTGACCACAGATCCATCAACGTCAGAATTTTCTGAATGGTGAAACGAGTTTAACTCGGTGTGCATATTTTTTAATATGTGGGGGTAATTTGGCAATTATATCCTTATGCCCCATAGGAATGGTTGCGGGCCATATCCTATGTACGGGATTGGTTTCGGACCATACCCCAGTATGAGTATGGCTACGGGCCATGACTCCATGATATGATACCAGGAAGTGGCTACGGGCTATAACCCTGAAGAGAGTATATGTTGTGTGCTATAACTCTATAGCGAAGTTGCCAATATACCTGGTAAGCTATTTGCAATTTTACACATGATGTCTCTGCCAGATAATCTCATACTAATTGATAAGGTTGAGGTCTTGGATTCTGACTCTTCCATCGACCTTGTGTGGTATCGATGCTTACGTAATTTTGGTCAGTTAGAGTATGAATGGTATACTTCATCTCTTCAGGGCATTAATTCAGAATGATTGTAAAATGTAATCACTCGTGTAGTGTATCTGCTTAAGGTTGAAATATAAGAATCATTGATTGATGTTACCATGTTTAACATTTCCTAGATGTAATAATGTTATACATGATTTTCAATACCTTATTGCATAAGTGACATGTTGCTTAATAAATTTATAGCTGAATGCTTTGATTATGAATTTGTTCTAATTTTTTTAAACATTGATTTATCTGTTGTTGAATATATATAATTCATCTGCTCAGTTTTATTCTATTAAAATACAATAATAATGTTTTGGCGGAGAGTTATATCTCTCGCTGGGACATGGGTTTCACTCCGTTGGTCACCAATATTTTTAGGTGGACGCAGACGAGGAGGCAAAAACCCTTAAGTAGGTGAAGGACAGCAGCAACAGCAATTGTAAAGAATAGCAGTGATTTCTCAGGTGGAGACACTGGCTGTTATGTTGGTGTATATGTATAGAGAGTCCTATGTGTCGTCTCTGTACTCTCAAGTCCTCAGAGTAGTTGTTATTACTTTTGTTATCGATCTGATATTTTGGCTTGATGCCTCGAAGTTTTATGTTGCCTAAGAACAATGTTAATAGGGCAGTTGATATGTGTAATCCTCGAGAAGAGATAGTACAAGAAATGTACGTGTGAACTAGAATGTGAATGTAATACATTGGTTCTTGATGAAAGAGTGTTCCTATGATTGGATCTCCTTATAAATGGTTTTAATGTTTAGTGATTTTTTCGGTAATCTGCTGCTAACAAACTCTTCCGCATAAGTTAATGAGGTTTTGTCCGAATGGTGCACCACACATGCATTAGCTCATTGTGGTTATACTAAACATATATTCAAGTATAACCTTCAACATTGTTTGGCTAAGTCCAAAATGTCAACTTCCAGGGTAGGGTCAGAGATCTAGTATGTAACAACACACCACCCCTTAAAGGGATTTTGTCCTCAAAATCAAAACAATTATTTATAAGAAAACAACTTATTCACCCCCCTTAAAGGATTCATCTTATTAAGTCAAAACTATTCTTGAGGTATAAAAGGTTCAAGTATACTTCCTTACATCCGACTACATAAGCATCATGCAAAAAAAACATAACTTGTAAAGACAAACTATGAATTATGGGTTAACTTGCTTTTGTCAATCATCAAACAACTCTTTACACTTGAGAGACTAGTTTAACATATTAGGGTCCCTAAAGATAAATCATATAGAAGTCTAAGGCTACTATTGCCTAAAAGCATGCTATTTTGGATAATTCATATTAGCTCAGGCACGATCGATATCATATGGTATCGGGAGTCCTTCTAAACCAAGCTATTGGTGTGAAGGAAAATCTTGCCAGCCCCCAAAACCTGATCCTTTTTAGACACCTTTGCTTTCAACTTCATGTCTTAGTAGTTGCCTAAAGGACGAACTAAACAACCTCAAGTTACTATGGTTACTTATGCATCTTTTAGTTGTAAGTATTTTAGGGATCTATTCATCATTATTCTAATGTGAAACTATAGGATCCTAAATCAACCCTTCATCAACTATCGATCAACTTCAGGGTAAACATGTCACTTAAAGGTAAGGCAAGTATTCTAATTAGGGAGACAAAATTGAAATAGTCAGTTTCCGACTACCATGCTGTAAGGAGGCGGGATCACCCCCTTACTAAAAAAATTTGAAGAATAAAACATCCATTCCAAACACACTGAAACGTATGATGGAATAGGTGTAACATTTTCAAATTCAATAAATGGTATTCAAAACAACCAAAGTATAGTAGTGAAATAAAAATGTTGACTATATTCAATTTTCACAAAAGATTACAAAAGTACATCATAATATCCCATAAGGGTTTACATGTATGATACAACATAAGAATCTAAGTAGAGGGAAACCTAAACCATAACAACTTTGTCTCCAAGCTTTAACTCCTTAAGCTAGTACAAAACTTCATCCCTTATTATCCAAGTCCTTCACCTAGGGTTGGAAGCATACCCAGTAAGAAGAGAAAAAACATGACATCAGCAAAGGCTGGTATGTGCATACTAAATAGGAAATTGAGCAATATAAAGAATAAAGGACATCAAATAGTACCACCCAAATGGGTATCAAGAGAAAAGTAATTGAAATCATATGATAATAAAAAAATACTTTCCATTAATAAATCATATAGAGTAGCGATATCATCTTCCTTTCATCATAAGTATCATAAGTATAAGGTACCTATAAAACATATGCAAGTGGTACACGTCAGCACAATATATAAATATATTTTACTGAGTACACCTACATGTCATTTAATATACCTTTTTTCATACTTGGCAATAAGGATAAAAGTAAACTTGGAAGTGATAAGCAACTACAAATATATATCAATACTAAGTAAGAGTTTATTAACAAATGTGAACATGTATCTTTTAAGCATATTTCCATCATACATCTCGTGCGTCTGCCACCAAGACTTTGATGTCTTCAGGCCTTATGATCAACTCCCAAGGCGTTTGTAATCATTATACAAACATCGTATGATCTGCCACCAAGTAGTTTGTGATCATTATGCATGCGCTCTACCACCAAGTAGTTTATGAGCTATCTTATGATGGAACATCTATATTATGTTTGCATGTATTCAAGGTATGCATATATAAATTGAGACAAAGCATCAAAACCATACATATAACAATTTATTCAAGCATCATACAAGTTACATTCATTTCATTCAATATCTTATGCCAAGTGTTCTACTACTCATAGTTCTCAAGCAATAAATATAGTAAGCCAACAAGAGGTAATGGCGTACCTTCTACTCAGAAGTGGTGAGTCCTAAGATGCTCCTCACTGGTATCTTTGATTTCCTGAAATTATTGGAGATGTGGTATTTATTAATTATATTGTTCAAATCACCATTATTCCAAAGAATATATATAAAAGGCCCTTTTATAGTGTTGGAGTTTTGAGAGTTGAGTACGAGTCTTATAGTATGGATTTGAGTCCAAGATCAATAGTGTCGCATCAGAGTAGGGTTATAAGGTCAAAACCATGGTCTTTAGATCATATTGACTAATTATGCACCTTTTTATAAGTCTAAAATTGAGAAAAGAGTGATAAATAGATTTGGTTGATAATTGATTCACAATAATTGGATTTGATTGTTCCATAATTATCTAGATGCAAAAATGATGATGATCACAAGTTTTTGGTGATTTAATCAAGTTCAAGTATTTTCTAAATAATTAAATAAGATATAGACATATTTGAGCAATATCATTTATTCGAGTCAGATTTAGGGTCAACAGATATCAAATTCATGATCTTCTATTTTTCTGATCAAAATGGAGTACTTATTTGTATTTTTCTAATATTCCTACTATTTATAATGAATTTCCCAAAATTAGGCCATTTACTGAATTTCGAGTTAATAAACAAAATCTAGAAAAAGTGTGGACCGTTGGATGCTCAGATCCAACGGTCGAGATCTTGCACGCATAGTTTAGAATAGATTTGAAGTAGTTGAGGGGGATTAAGGGTTGCTTACTTGGTGATCTTTGATTGGTTCACTTGGATCTGAGTCAACCCCACGTGGACTCACGCTATTGGTCCATCTAGGCAAAGCGGGTCCCTCTCTTCTCCTTGCTCAAAGCTCACAGCAGACGGGGGGTGAACTACAGTGAGCTCGTGTGATGGTTGTGCTCCTCCTCGTGCATGGGTGATGATTGGGTTAGCTTTGTGAGGTCCTTCTACAGCTGGATGGCCAATCCTCGGGTCATGGCTCCCTCCCAGACGATGGGTCGGCTAGGAGACCGGTAAGTTGCACAGCTCACAGTGGAGGAAGATCGGAGGGGGAGCACCAAGTGGTTTCGAGGTGGTTCGGGGTGTCGTTGAGGTGGATGAAGGTGCCTTGAAGCTAGTTGGAGGGTTGTTTGAGGTGAGGTGGTAGAGAGCAGCCAGGTCAGGAGCTAGGCGGTGGTGGACAGGAAAGAAAGGGGTGAGCTTGAAGGCAGAGTCTTTTGGGCTATGTTTGGGAAAATTAAAGCAAGGGATTATGTAAAGGGGTGTTGGAGAAGCACTTGGGATGCTTAAGTAAGCATGGGATCGAGTGATCCACAAATGCCAATTCGGTTAGTGAAGGTAGGAGAGGGGGTGCTCACCGGTGCGGTTGTGGGAGCACTTTCGGTCGTACTCAAGGGATGTGTGAGAGGTTGGGCAGTTCGGGAAGGTGAGGGGGAGCCATTCCTTTGGACAATTTCTCATGAGATGGCGAGAAGTGGCGAGGAGTGGGTCACCTTTGCGCGGGTGGTTGTAGCCACGTTCTCGCGGGGTGAAAGGAGGTAGGGGATGATCAGATGGTCGTCCGATCCTCCCTGGATCCATGGACGTGCCATCCGACGGTCCAAAAAGTTTGCGAGGGAAGGTCCGTGGATTGCTAACACCAGCGCCGCATGACCAAAGATCAAAATCATAAAATAAGGTTAAATGGTTGAAATCGTGACAAATATTAGATAAACCTTAGTCAAAACTTGTAAAAATCATAGAGGGATCTAGGAATGTCCAAATGGCATCAAATTTGGACCATAAGTTCACCATAGCATACCCCACATGTTGGTAAAGTTTGGGATCGAGATTCCAATCTTTGAGTGGTCAATTTATCTTTAGGTAAATTAGGATTTTGAATTAAATTAAAGTACAGGGGCAAGGTAATAAAAGAATTAGAAGAAAAAAAATCACTTTATCACATCCTACTCATCTTAAAAGAAGTTTTGTCCTCAAAATTAAACTAGATGAAAGAGGTGAGGAAAACGTTGCTCGATATCTGCTCGTAACTCCCAGGTTGCATCTTTGGCACCATGATGGTTCCACTTCACCTTCACCATCGGGATCTGCTTGTTCCTGAGCTCTTTGACCCTGGAGTCGAGAATCTTTGTAGGTTGTTCTGGATAAGAGAGATTCTCCTACAACTCCAGAGGCTTGTGATTCAACACATGACTATCATCCTTCACATACCGCTTTAGATTGGACACATGAAAGACATTGTGCATCATGATGTACTGTGGAGAAAGAGCAAGCCGATAAGCACATCCACCAATGCACTCCAGAACTTAGAAAGGACCCACATATCTCGAACTAAGCTTCCCATTGTTCTTGTCTATCACACGGATAGGTCTGATCTTCAAGAAAACATAGTCTCCAGCCTTGAACTATCTATCAGACCTGTGCGCATCTGCATATGACTTCTGACGATCCTGGGCCCGTTTCAACCTCTTCTTAATCAAAGACACCTTATCAGCATAAAATTGCAACTCCTCAGACTTTATCATCTTCCTTTCTCCAGCTTCATCCCAATGGAGAGGGGATATACATGGCATACCATAGAGAGCTTCATAGGGTGGCATATCAATACTAGACTGATAGCTATTATTGTAAGCAAACTCTGCTAATGGAAGGTAGTAATCCCAAGATCCTCCCCAGTCTAAAACACATGCTATGAGAAGATCCTCTAAGATTTGGATAGTGTGTTATGACTGGCCATCAGTTTGGGGATGATATGATGTGTTGAAATTCAACTGTGTACCCAGCTCATTCTGCACCTGCTTCCATAGATGTGGTGTGAACTTTGGATCCCGATCTGACACAATAGATACTGGTACTCCATGAAGCCGAACAATCTCCGTAATATACAACTCAACAAGCTCAGGAACCTTGGTTGTAGTCTGCATAGGTAAGAAATGTGCAGACTTGGTCAACTAGTCTACTATGACCCAAACCGCATCATAACCCTTCCTGGCCCTGAGTAGTCCCACCACAAAATCCATGGTGATATTTTCCCATTTCCATTTGGGAATTGGTAAGGGTTTCAATAGACCACCGGGACATTGGTGCTCGGCCTTAATCTACTGGCAAGTGAGACACTTAGTGATAAACTCAGCTACATCATTCTTCATACCTCTCCACCAAAAGTGTCTCTACAGATCCTTGTACATCTTAGTAGATCCAGGACATATGGAATACTTAGACCCATGTGCCTCTTGTAGAATATGCTTCTTAATCTCCGACTCTTTAGGTACCCACATCCTATGCTTGTACCTTAGTCCACCGTCCATACCAACAGATAGATGTGTATGGGGCTTAGCTACAAGAGTCGTCATCTCCTCCAAGCTAGGGTTGTTCTTTTGGGACGTCAAGAGTTCAGAAAGAAGATTAGGAATAATGTTGATATTTGCCAGAATAATAGAGCCAGATTCTGCTTGAGATGACCCAGAAGATGAAGGTTCCAGACTCAGTGATGCAAAAATCGACTTCTTACAACTAAGAGCATCAGCTACAACATTGGCCTTTCCTGGATGATATGCAATAGTGAAATCATAATCTTTGAGATACTCCAACCATCTCCTTTGTCAAAGATTGAGGTCGTTCTGAGTCAAGAGGTATTTGAGACTTTTGTGGTTCATGAATATATCAAAAGTAGCACCATATAGATAATGTCTCCAGATTTTGAGAGCATAGACAATGGCAGCTAATTCCAAATCATGAGTTGGATAATTGACCTCATTAAGTTTCAATTGTCTAGAGGCATAGGAAACAACTTTACCATCTTGCATGAGGACACAACCCAAACCCATCTTAGAAGCATTAGAAAATATTACAAAGCCATCATTACCAAAAGGTAAGGTCAAAATAGGAGCAGAAGTCAAGAGATATTTCAATTCTTGGATACTAGTTTCACACTCAGGAGTCCAAACGAATTTGGCATCTTTTCTTGTAAGTTTAGTCATGGGTAGGGCTATTTTGCTAAAATTAAGGATGAAACAATGGTAATAGCCTACTAGGCTAAGGAAGCTATGAATTTTAGAAGCATTGGTACGGGCTTTCCAATCAAGGACAGTTAGAACTTTGGCAGGGTCAACATAAATTTTCCCACCCTAAATGACATGGCCAAGAAACATGACTTTGTCAATCCAAAACTCACATTTAGATAATTTAGCATACAATTTCTGGGCTCTCAAAACATCAAGGACTTTCTACAGATGCTCACAATGTTGATTGACAGAATTTGAATATATAAGAATATCATCAATGAAGACTACAACAAAGCTATCGAGAAATGACTGGAAGATAGTATTCATCAAATTCATAAATACTCCAGGAGCATTAGTCAAGACAAACGGCATCACCATGAATTCATAATATCCATATCTAGTTCTGAAAGCTGTCATTGGGATGTCACAATCCTTCACTCATAATTGATGATAGCCTGATCTAAGGTCAATCTTGGAAAACAAAGTGGCAGTATGAAGCTGGTCAAACAAGTCATCAATTCTTGGGAGGGGATATTTATTTTTAATGGTGGCTTGGTTGATCATACGATAATCAATATACATTCGCATTGACCCATCTTTCTTTTTAACAAAGAGGACAGGAGCACCCCAAGGAGAAGTACTAGGACGGATGAAGCCTTTATCAAGAAGTTCCTCTAGTTGTTTCTTGAGCTCTGCAAGCTCAACAGGTGCCATTCTATAAGGTGCCTTAGAGACTGGTGCAGTGCAGATTGCTAACTCAATTGAGAACTCAATCTCATGAATTGGAGGCAGCCCTGGAAGCTCCTTAGGAAAATGTCTAGGTAATCTCTCATCACATCCAAGCTCTCTAAAGGTCTCACCTTAGAATCAGGCATGGATACAACAACAAGATAGTCTCTACATCCTTTGTCTATCAAAGTTTCGTCTTTAAGATAAGAAATAATCATATTTTGGTTTCTTTATTTTCTCCCAAAAATAGTGAAAGGTTTAGAATTGGGTGCACAAAAGACTACTTTCTTGCCTTGGCAATGAAGCATAGAAAAATTGGAAAAGAGCCAATCCATCCCCAAAATTAAGTCAAAATCTTCCATATCAAGGAGAATGAAAGCAGATTGAAATTTATGACCACCAAAAGAAAAAGGCAAGGTTTTAGTTTTCTGAAGAGAAGTATAAATTTTTCCATTGGAAGTTGTCACATCCAAGATATAACCTAGATCATTAATCTCTAACTTGATCATGGAAGCAAGATTTCTAGATATGAAGGTATGTGTTGATCTTGAATTGAATAGGGCCACAACAGGATGATCTTGGAGACATATTATACCTACACTATGATTTTATACGAGATCATGGTTTTCAAAGATTTATTATAATAAAGAATTATAAACATTATTACCTTCAATCAGACGGTTGTCATTGGCCTTAGCTTCCTCTGCATCAATTGCAAAGACTCGACCCTGATGATGTTCTGGCTAAGCCTGATCTATAGGGAGAGCTGGCTGAGTAGGTGGAGCTCCTGTCTGAGGTAATGGGGCAGGATGGTTCTGAGGTGCCCCCTGAACCAGATTTGGGCAATTGTACCTCATATGCCCCTCATTCTTGCAGTAGTAACACACTGGTTTATCGAACTTGCATCTCACTGGATGTGTGCTTCCACAATTTTTACACCTGTTAGAACCTGATGACTTCCCTCGGTGTGGTCCACCTTTGTAACATCCCTGACCTGGGTTATAACCTAACCCTAGAAGTTTTGCCTAAATATGTAATTATATACTTGTGAATACTCCCTGGCATGTAATTAAGTTCCCCAGGAACATTTATTTTTCAATTTTGCTCCTTTTTAAACAAAGTTGTAGCATTGGTTTGTATTGCAGGGACCTATGTGCAAATTACCCAGTTCAAGGGGGGTAACTTGAAAATTCACAGGTTAAGATGTTCCTTTGATGTGGAGACATCATGAGGATGTTCATGATGAAATATGAGGGGTTTCCCAAGCTTGGGCACTAAGGTGCAGCTGTGGAAGCAATCCCTATGCTTGAAAACCCTAATTTGGAGTAAAGCGCAATTTACCCGTATTGAGGGGTGAAACTTGTAATTCTCACCTTCTAGAGCATCTTTTATAACTCTTGTCATCATTTAGAGTACAAATGATTAAAGGTACACATCAATGAACAATTAGATAAGAAAAATGACCTTTGTGATAAAAACCACCTAAAATGGGTATGTAAACCTTTCATGTATGTACCCTAGTTGAAAGTTGTCTTTCTTTACCCTTAGATCTTGAGAATTCATGAGCTTTGCATTAGTTTAGATGAGTTTGGACGTTCCCTTGAGCAAGGAGGGACTTGGATGTAATTTCCATACTTGAGAGGTCCTTATGGTGTAAAAAGGGCTAAAGTATATAAGCTTCTTTTCCCTCTTAGCAAGGGAACGATCCTTTCCCTTGCATTTCTTTTTCCCTTGCTCAAAACAACTAAGAAGCGCTCTGGAGATCAGGAGGACGACCAGGGGAGTGCAAGGTAGGTTTGGATCCCTCCTTGTTTCTTAATTCTTGGGAGAAACTCGAATTCAAGGGCAAATTCATGGCTAGCTTACTTAGTTTTATCTTTCTAGCCTTTTCTTCTCGACTTTCCTTGGAGGTTTCACCTTGGCCGACCTGTGGAGCTTCTTGGACGCCATTAGAGCTTGGAGCTTGGAAGCTTGGAGCTCTAGGAACAACCTTTAGGCGGGTTTTATAACTCTAAACTCTTGCTTTATGTGCATACTTTGTTTTTTTGCAAATTTAGCATGTTAGTTCTTCTTCTACCTCCCTTCTTCCTTGCACTTTTGCAAGCAAAATGGTGGGAGAACCGACCTTGACAGAGGTTGAAGATGAGGGGCATGATTCCCTATGTTACTTTATCAAACGACCTTGGACCTTTTGGTCCAAACGGTTTGCAAACTGTTTGAGGTCAAACGGTTTCACAACCGTTTGCTCCCAAACGGTCTTGCAAGACCGTTTGGATTCAAACGGTCTCAAGACCGTTTGATAGGGTTGACCAAGGGACGACCATTTGAGGGTCTGTTGGTAATATATTGAATTTCATTCCTGCAAAGAATCAAAGATTAATTCTTAACCAATTGAGAGTTGAAGGCACTTCAACGTCCAAACCCTAATCGGGTTAAAATTGCTGTTCTAAAACATAGATCTTGTTGAGTTTTGGGTTGAAGGACCCAAACGGTCTCAAGACCATTTGGGGGTTCCTCCAAACGGTCTCAAGACCGTTTGGGCACAACCAAAGACCATTTGGAGGTCTAGGGTTGAGATAATCTAATGGTTTGAAGGTCCAATTGCAATAAGTTGATGAATTGATAAAAATGCTGATTTTTAGACCTAATTGGAGTTCAACCCTAGTCCAAACGACTTGGTTCTTGGTCAAACTTTGGGCAAACGGTCTCAAGACCGTTTGGATGATGTCTAAACGATCTCAAGACCGTTTGGTCCAAGTTTGAGCCCAATTGGAGGTCAATTGATAGGTTCAACCTTGAATTGATTCACATTGTTGAATATTGATGACCATCCGATTTGAAACCCTAATTGAGCTTGTTTCAACCCAAATTGGCTTTCAATTGAGGGTCAATTTGATGACCAATTGTCTAAGTCTAACCCTAATTGACTCAATTTATAAGTGGTTAACATGGCTTTGGCCAATTGGGGGCTTCAACATACATATTCATGAACTTTTGTAACTTTTGAACCACTTTGGAGGTCCAAACGGTTTGAGCCAATTTGGACCAAACGGTCTCAAGACCGTTTGGATCCAAATGGTCTCAAGACCGTTTGAGGCCAAACGGTCTCCAGACCATTTGGGACCAAACGGTCTCAAGACCGTTTGGGCTCAAACGATCTCAAGGTCGTTTGGACCAATCGATCTCAAGGTGATTTGATCAAACGGTTTCCAAACCGCATGAGCTCCAAACGGTTTGAAAGTCAAAACGGTCAATGCACCCAAATGGTCTCAAGACCGTTTGAGGTCAAACGATCTCAAGACCGTTTCAGGGCAAACGGTCTCAAGACCGTTTGACACCAAACGGTTTCAAGACCGTTTGGTGGTTGAAGGTTGAACCCGTTTGAAGGTTGAAACCGTTTGAAGGTGAAACCGTTTGAAGGTTGAAATCGGTTGAAGGTTGAAACCGTTTGAAGGTTGAAACCGTTTGAAGGTGTTCAAGGTGAATTGTACTTAATCAATTAATGATGTAATTGGTTCAATGATGATCTAATATAAATTCTAATGGTAACCTAGGTCATTAAGGGGCTAAGTGATTAATGAGTTGACCCATGATGGTGATCATGAGGCAAATTACCAAAATACCCTTGAGGGGTTTAATGAAGTAAAACCTTTATCTAATCAAACCCTAATCACATGATAGTGATGCTTGGGCTTATGTTAGTCAATGAGGACTTAACCCAACCTGATCTAGAGTGGTGTTATCACCATCTACTAGTAAGAGGAGAAAGAAAGTATTCTAAGAGAGAGAAAGTACCCTTTTTATGGTGGAAACTCAAGTAAAATGCTTTCAATACACATGGGTGTGTATGATTAGGGGATGATCCACCTATGTGAGATCATGGAAACCCTAATTATGATGTTTAATGAATCTTAATCTTATTTAAGAGCTTTAATGATGATGTTTCTCTTACATGATGATGTAATGAGTACAATTTACCATGATATGCATAGTAAACCCTAATTCTAGGGTGTTGACATGAAAGATGAATAGTAAACCCTGATTAGTGAATTGTTTACTATTATCAGTTGAATTAACCTTGCAGGTTGTCATGAGATGATGATCATATCCAGGTATGGATTACAATACTTATTCATTGAAAGCATGTCTTAAGCTTTATGAATAAGTGAAGTATCTTGATGCATTGCTAGTGGCATCTATTGAGATTTATGGGCTGTAAAAGCCATAAATACCATCAAGGTCATGCTTAACAGATGACTTGTGATGAGGTGATTGAGAACTAATGATTGAAAAGAGTTAGGATCGTTACATTCTAGTATTCTCATTTATAGTTGTTATGCTAATGTTATTGTTTGAAGAACAATGTATGATGTTAAAAGGATACTGAATGTACCTAACTAATCAAGTGTAATGTAGAGCCCTGATCATAGATCCATCATTGTCATAGTCTAAATGATGGTGAAACAGGTTTTCCCAAGGGAACTCCTGGATCACATACTTTTGAGTATGTGGGGTATATGGATGTGTAGAACCTTACATCCTAGTGTAGGAATTGATGTAGATTTTTATAGTCCGTCATACCTTCACTATAGATCCCAAAATAGGTGAGATGTATCACTATTTTCCCAAAGTAAACACAAACACCGTATCGGTGAAAGATAAACAAGAAATCTTCCGATGACGAAGAGAGTACATAACGCCACTGTAACTCTAAAATAGTGAAGGACCAGTTTACCCTGGTGAGCTATAAATAGAAGACGTCCTGCCAGATGTCCTGCAAACAATCCTCTAACTGACTGAGGAAGATGAGGTCATAAGAATCCGGCTCTTTTAATGACCTATGTATGATACTGATGTGACTTCTTAGCGATCAGTTGGAGTATGAGTGGTATGCCTCATCTCCACAGGGCATAATAATGTTTGAAAAACATAATCAACATCATAGTATATCTGTTAGAGTTAACTACGAGTTACTTGATTGATGTTATATTAAATAATGTAGATGTCTTCATATTTTAGAAATGTTGGACTCTTGTTTACTATCAAAACTGCTATTGAATACTTTGAAAGCTTTTACTGCTTAAGTTATTCTTTGTTTTGCTTATAAAGCTTCTAGTAGAGAGTTATAACTCTTGCTGGGGAAATTATGTATAATTGTCTCACCCCATAGACTTCAACTTTTTAGGTGGACGTCGAAGACGGAGGAACAAGAACGCATGTGACCAATCCCAGCAACAGCAGCACCAGGAGCAGCAGTAAATCTCAGGTGGAGATTCAGCCTGCTAGATGGTGTAGTTAGAGTCAGTCCTATGTGTCCTCTGTACTCTCGAGTCTTGGAGTGTTTCGGTTATGAGTTCTTGAGATTTTTCTATCATGTTGTATATAATTTCTCAAGAAGTAATTTGACAGAGATGTATATAGTTTAAATCCTTTTTCTATGGAAAAGGTTTGTGGTTTCAAGCTCTTATCTCGAAAAGTTTTAATTTCCCGTGATTTTTGTCTTCCGCTGATTATCGTTTGCTTCCGCTTAAGTTTAAATCGGGATTATTTCGTGGTTTGGAGATCGGAGCCCACAATTAAGTGGTATCAAAGCCAGGTTCGCCGAGTCTATAGAGGCATAAGACTTAGGAAGTCGAGTCTATCTTTAGTATTCCTTCCTTATCTAATAAAATCTTCTGCTCCTCAGGAGAAGAAGATACATAAGAATGTCAGAGCCACATGATGAGAACGTGGTAGAAAGCAGTGCTAGTGCACCTCAAGGCAGTGCAGGAGTACCAGAGATAGAGCAACCTGTACCACAACAACCCGGAGAGCCACCCCAGTTCGACCCAGCCGACATGGGTAACCCATCAGTTCAGACGATGTTCGGGCAGTTCATGGCTGCCATGACACACATAACTGACAGAATGTCAATGCCTATACCCAGGGCACCTGTCCAACTAGAAGGTCAGGGTATCGGGAAGACGTTCGAGCGACTACGTCATGTCGGAGCTACCGAGTACCTTGGGACTGCTGACCCCGCAGATGCTGATCTGTGGTTGACGGAGTTGGAGAAGGCTTTCAGGATCCTCAATATCCCTGAAGCTGAGAAGGTCAGACATGCTGTCTATCTTCTCAAAGGAAGCGCTGGTCATTGGTGGACAATGGAAGAGCAGAAGAGACCTGGAATAGAGATCTCCTGGGAAGACTTTCGGCGGGAATTTTTTCATAGATATTTCCCAAAGACCTTCCTATACGAGAAGATCTCTTAGTTTGAGAGACTGAGACAAGGCTTGATGAACATTAGCGAGTAGGAAGCTAAGTTCATGGAGTTGTTGCGGTTTTGTCCGCACATGGCTGCCACAGAAGAAGAGAGAATCAGGAGATTCGAGAGGGGTTTGAATGCTGACATGAGTACCCCTGTATCTGCCTTAGAAAACCGAGAGAGATTCTCTACCTTCGTTGAGTCAGTCCGAAGGATAGAGAGATCTGTGGTTGAGAAGAGGCAAACTCAGAAAAGATATCCACAGTTCCAGGGTTCTTCATCAAGGGACTTTAAGAAGCCTAGATCCTCTGCACCTAATCCTCCACCATCTAGATCTAGTTCTCAGACTCATTGGTCTCCAAGTAGAGGTAGAGGACGAGGACAACCACCTCGGGAGACTCAGAGTTCTACATCAATGTCCGCTACTGGACCACCAAGGCCACAAGAGAGAAGCTGCTACAACTGTGGTAAGGTGGGACATTTGATGAAGGACTGCCGATCTAAGTCTGTCAGTGTGACACAGCCTCCGAGACAAGGACAACAGGGATCACAGAGAGGACAATCTCAAGGAGCAGCTCGAGGACGCAGGCAGGCGTCTCAAGCTGGATCATCGACACCACCTCAACAACAGGCTACAGCGGGGTTCTATGCTATGAACCCACCAGAGGCAGTAGTCGATTCACAAGTGGTGACAGGTCAAATGGAACTTTTATATTCTGATATGTCTAAATCTTATGTAATATCTGTTCTGATTGACCCGGGTGCTACACACTCTTTCATCTCTCGAAGAGTGATTCGTAACTGCAATATAACAGCTAGTCATAGGACAGATAGGTTGTTGTTGGAGACTTCGTTGAGTGGGTCTGCTGTTTTGCAGGAGGTATTCTCTCCCTGCATCCTCTTCTGTTCTAATCATCGCATTCAAGTGGACCTTATACCGCTTGATATGCAAGGATTTGATGTAATCCTAGGGATGGATACCTTGGAAAGGTATCGAGTTGTCTTGGATTGTGAGTCCAAGTTGGCAGTGTTTGCTGATGAAAGCAACACATGGATCTTTCAAGGAGAAAGAAAGATTCTTCCCACCTATCTTGTATCAGCTATGGTTGCTGATAAGTTGATGAGGCAAGGATGTTATGCATTCTTGGCCCATGTGGTAGATGTTACCAAGGAGAGTCCCAACTCTGCCGATTTTCCTATAGTCAGGGAATTCAAAGATGTGTTTCCTGAAGAGCTTCCTGGTATACCACCACCTCGGGAGATTGATTTTGAGATCAATTTGGTCCCAGATATGAAACCCATAGACCAGACCCCGTATAGGATGGCGCCTGCCGAGATGGTAGAACTCAAGAAACAGCTTCAAGAGTTACTTGAGAAGGGTTTCATCCGACCGAGTACCTCACCTTGGGGTGCTCCGGTTTTGTTTGTTAAAAAGAAAGATGGATCAATGCGGTTGTGCATTGATTATAGACAACTCAATAAAGTAACAATAAAGAACAAGTATCCTTTGCCGAGGATTGATGATCTTTTTTACCAGTTGCGTGGTGCAACAGTCTTCTCCAAGATAGACTTAAGGTCTGGATATCATCAACTCCGCATTAAGGACAGTGACATATCCAAGTCTGCCTTTAGGACAAGATATGGTCACTATGAGTTCACGGTTATGTCGTTTGGACTAACCAATGCACCAGCTGCATTCATGGAACTCATGAATAGAGTCTTTCGACCCTTCCTTGATCAGTGTGTTGTCGTCTTTATAGATGATATACTGATTTATAGTAAGGATGCTCAGCAGCATGAGCAGCATCTTCGCCAAACTCTGACCTTGCTAAGAGAACACAAGCTATACGCTAAGTTTAGCAAATGCGAGTTCTGGTTATCTGAAGTGTCTTTTCTTGGACATGTTATATCTGCCTCGGGAATTCGTGTTGACCCTGCAAAGGTGGAATATGTTCTACAGTGGGAACAACCGAAGACACCAACGGAGATTAGAAGTTTCCTGGGATTAGCTGGTTATTATCGAAGGTTTATTAAGAATTTCAGTTCTATAGCCTTACCTTTGACCAAGTTAACCCGGAAAGATGTTCCTTTTGTTTGGAATGATAAGTGTCAACAGTCCTTTCAGCTGTTGAAGGAAAGGTTGACAAGTGCACCTGTGCTTGTGCTACCTGAGCAAGGAAAAGGATATGTAGTCTTCTGTGATGCCTCCAAGAATGGACTTGGGTGTGTGTTGATGCAGGATAAACAAGTGATTTCTTTTGCTTCCCGACAGCTTAAGAAACACGAGGAGAATTATCCGACACACGATCTGGAGTTAGCTGTTGTGGTCTATGCCTTGAAGATCTGGAGACATTATCTCTACGGAGAAACCTTCCAGATTTTCACAGACCACAAGAACCTTAAGTATATCTTCTCTCAGCATGAACTTAACATGAGGCAACGTCGCTGGATGGAGTTAATCAAGGACTACGATTGTACTATTGACTACCATCCAGGTAAGGCCAATGTGGTTGCAGATGCCTTGAGTAGGAAATCAGCAACATCAACCATGGATAGAGCACTACTAAGTTCCTTAGTATGCTCTAGGAGAGATATGCTTATCTCTTTAAGGCAAGACAATGTGCAGTTGAAGGTGTCATTGTTAGCCGGTTTGTTAGCTGAGATACAGATTAAACCTACTTTAAGAGAGCAGATAAAGGAGGCACAGCTAGTAGATGTTGCAGTTCAGCAGATTAGATCTGAGTATGGTGATGAGAAGCGAGAAGGTTTTCATAAGTCAGATGACCAGGTGGCATACTATCATGGGAGGATGATAGTACCAGATGTAGATAACTTGAGGAAGTTAGTTCCGGAGGAAGCTCATTCTTCAATGTATGCTATGCATCCAGGGAGCACCAAGATGTATCAGAACTTGAAGGATATGTATTGGTGGCCTGGGATGAAGAAGGATGTAGCTGAGTTTGTTCTGAGGTGTCCTGTGTGTCAGCAGGTCAAGGCTGAGCACCAGAAACCTGCAGGAACAATGCAGCCTTTACCCATACCACAGTGGAAGTGGGACCATGTGACCATGGACTTTGTTGTTGGCCTACCCAGGACAAGCAAAGGACATGATTCCATTTGGGTAATTGTTGATAGGTTGACTAAGACAGCACATTTCCTACCTGTCAAAACAACCTATTCTGCTGAAAGGTTATCCCAGTTGTATGTTCAAGAGATAGTGTGTTTGCACGGAGTTCCTGTCACTATAGTTTCTGACAGAGGTCCCCAGTTTACAAGTCGCTTTTGGGAGCAGTTACACAGAGCCCTAGGCACCAAGTTAAGGTTTAGTATAGCCTTTCACCCACAGACTGATGGGCATTCGGAAAGGACTATACAGACCTTAGAAGATCTGTTGAGAGCATGTGTTCTCCAGTTTACCGAGAGTTGGGACCTACATCTGAACTTGATAGAGTTTGCATATAACAATATCTATCAGCATAGCATTAATATGGCACCATATGAAGCCTTATATGGTATACGTTGTAGATCACCCTTGTGTTGGTATGAGACTGGTGAGCACCAGTTGTTAGGTCCTGACCTTGTGCAACAAACTACAGAGAAGATTAAAGTTATACAGCAACAACTTAAGACTGCACAGGATAGGCAGAAGTCGTATGCTGATAAACGTCGTAGACCCCTAGAGTTCCAGGTTGGAGACAGAGTATATCTTAAGGTCTCACCTTGGAAAGGAGTCCTTCGTTTTGGAAGGAAAGGGAAGTTAGCTCCTAGATTTATGGGACCTTATCCAATTGTTGAAAGAGTTGGAAAAGTGGCCTATAGACTAGAATTACCTCAGGAGTTGCAGAAGTTACACCATGTGTTTCACGTTTCCATGCTGAGGAAATGTCACCCAGATACCGAGTCAGTTCTACAACCTATGGAAGTAGAATTGAATGAAGATATAACATATGAGGAGGGACCAGTGTCAATCCTTGATAACATAACTAAAAAGTTAAAGAAGAAAGATATAAGTCTTGTGAAAGTCCTCTGGAACCATTGTGGTGTTGAAGAAGCCACATGGGATCTAGAAGATGAGATGAGAAGGAAATACCCTGCTCTTTTCGCTTAATACGCCTTATCGATTTCGGGGACAAAATCCTTGTGAAGGGGTGGATAATTTGTAACATCCCTGACCTGGGTTATAACCTAACCCTGGAAGTTTTGCCTAAATATGTAATTATATACTTGTGAATACTCCCTGGCATGTAATTAAGTTCCCCAGGAACATTTATTTTTCAATTTTGCTCCTTTTTAAACAAAGTTGTAGCATTGTTTTGTATTGCACGGACCTATGTACAAATTACCCAGTTCAAGGGGGGTAACTTGCAAATTCACAGGTTAAGATGTTCCTTTTATGTAGAGACATCATGAGGATGTTCATGATGAAAGATGAGGGGTTTCCCAAGCTTGGGCACCAAGGTGCAGCTGTGGAAGCAATCCCTATGCTTGAAAACCCTAATTTGGAGTAAAGCGCAATTTACCCAAATTGAGGGTTGCAACTTGTAATTCTCACCTTCTAGAGCATCTTTTATAACTCTTGTCATCATTTAGAGTAGAAATGATGAAAGGGACACATCAATGAACAATCAGATAAGAAAAATGACCTTTGTGATAAAAACCACCTAAAATGGGTATGTAAACCTTTCATGTATGTACCCTAGTTGAAAGTTGGCTTTCTTTACCCTTAGATCTTGAGAATTCATGAGCTTTGCATTAGTTTAGATGAGTTTGGACGTGCCCTTGAGCAAGGAGGTACTTGGATGTAATTTCCATACTTGAGAGGTCCTTATGGTGTAAAAAGGGCTAAAGTATATAAGCTTCTTTTCCCTCTTAGCAAGGGAACGATCCTTTCCCTTGCATTTCTTTTTCCCTTGCTCAAAACAACTAAGAAGCACTCTGGAGCTCAGGAGGACGACCAGGGGAGTGCAAGGTAGGTTTGGATCCCTCCTTGTTGCTTAATTCTTGGGAGAAACTCGAATTCAAGGGCAAATTCATGGCTAGCTTACTTAGTTTTATCTTTCTAGCCTTTTCTTCTCGACTTTCCTTGGAGGTTTCACCTTGGCCGACCTGTGGAGCTTCTTGGATGCCATTAGAGCTTGGAGCTTGGAAGCTTGGAGCTCTAGGAACAACCTTTAGGTGGGTTTTATAACTCTAAACTCTTGCTTTATGTGCATACTTTGTTTTTTTGCAAATTTAGCATGTTAGTTCTTCTTCTACCTCCCTTCTTCCTTGCACTTTTGCAAGCAAAACGATGGGAGAACTGACCTTGACAGAGGTTGAAGATGAGGGGCGTGATTCCCTATGTTACTTTATCAAACGACCTTGGACCTTTTGGTCCAAACGGTTTGCAAACCGTTTGAGGTCAAACGGTTTCACAACCGTTTGCTCCCAAACGGTCTTGCAAGACCGTTTGGATTCAAACAGTCTCAAGACCGTTTGATAGGGTTGACCAAGGGACGACCATTTGAGGGTCTGTTGGTAATATATTGAATTTCATTCCTGCAAAAAATCAATGATTAATTCTTAACCAATTGAGAGTTGAAGGCACTTCAACGTTCAAACCCTAATCGGGTTAAAATTGCTGTTCTAAAACATAGATCTTGTTGAGTTTTGGGTTGAAGGACCCAAACGGTCTCAAGACCATTTGGGGGTTCCTCCAAACGGTCTCAAGACCGTTTGGGCACAACCTAAGACCGTTTGGAGGTCTAGGGTTGAGATAATCTAATGGTTTGAAGGTCCAATTGCAATAAGTTGATGAATTGATAAAAATGCTGATTTTTAGACCTAATTGGAGTTCAACCCTAGTCCAAACGACTTGGTTCTTGGTCAAACCTTGGGCAAACGGTCTCAAGACCGTTTGGATGATGTCCAAACGATCTCAAGACCGTTTGGGCCAAGTTTGAGCCCAATTGGAGGTCAATTGATAGGTTCAACCTTGAATTGGTTCACATTGTTGAATATTGATGACCATCTGATTTGAAACCCTAATTGAGCTTGTTTCAACCCAAATTGGCTTTCAATTGAGGGTCCATTTGATGACCAATTGTCTAAATCTAACCCTAATTGACTCAATTTATAAGTGGTTAACATGGCTTTGGCCAATTGGGGGCTTCAACATACATATTCATGAACTTTTGTAACTTTTGAACCACTTTGGAGGTCCAAACGGTTTGAGCCCATTTGGGCCAAACGGTCTCAAGACTGTTTGGATCCAAATGGTCTCAAGACCATTTGAGGCCAAACGGTCTCAAGACCGTTTGGGCTCAAACGATCTCAAGGTCGTTTGGACCAATCGATCTCAAGGTGATTTGATCAAACGGTTTCCAAACCGCATGAGCTCCAAACGGTTTGAAAGTCAAAACGGTCAACGCGCCCAAATGGTCTCAAGACCGTTTGAGGTCAAACGATCTCAAGACCGTTTGAGGGCAAACGGTCTCAAGGCCGTTTGACACCAAACGGTTTCAAGACCGTTTGGTGGTTGAAGGTTGAAATCGTTTGAAGGTTGAAACCGTTTGAAGGTGAAACCGTTTGAAGGTTGAAACCGGTTGAAGGTTGAAACTGTTTGAAGGTTGAAACCGTTTGAAGGTTGAAACCGTTTGAAGGTGTTCAAGGTGAATTGTACTTAATCAATTAATGATGTAATTGGTTCAATGATGATCTAATCTAAATCCTAATGGTAACCTATGTCATTAAGGGGCTAAGTTATTAATGAGTTGACCCATGATGGTGATCATGAGGCAAATTACCAAAATACCCTTGAGGGGTTTAATGAAGTAAAACCTTGTTCTAATCAAACCCTAATCACATGATAGTGATGTTTGGGCTTATGTTAGTCAATGAGGACTTAACCCAACCTGATCTAGAGTGGTGTTATCACCATCTACTAGTAAGAGGAGAAAGAAAGTATTCTAAGAGAGAGAAAGTACCCTTTTTATGGTGGAAACTCAAGTAAAATGCTTTCAATACACATGGGTGTGTATGATTAGGGGATGATCCACCTATGTGAGGTCATGGAAACCCTAATTATGACGTTTAATGAATCTTAATCTTATTTAAGAGCTTTAATGATGATGTTTCTCTTACATGATGATGTAATGAGTACAATTTACCATGATATGCATAGTAAACCCTAATTCTAGGGTGTTGACATGAAAGATGAATAGTAAACCCTGATTAGTGAATTGTTTACTATTATCAGTTGAATTAACCTTGCAGGTTGTCATGAGATGATGATCATATCCAGGTATGGATTACAATACTTATTCATTAAAAGCATGTATTAAGCTTTATGAATAAGTGAAGTATCTTGATGCATTGCTAGTGGCATCTATTGAGATTTATGGGCTGTAAGAGCCATAAATACCATCAAGGTCATGCTTAACAGATGACTTGTGATGAGGTGATTGAGAACTAATGATTGAAAAGAGTTAGGCTCGTTACATTTTAGTATTCTCATTTATAGATGTTATGCTAATGTTATTGTTTGAAGAACAATGTATGATGTTAAAAGGATACTGAATGTACCTAACTAATCAAGTGTAATGTAGAGCCCTGATCATAGATCCATCATTGTCAGAGTCTAAATGATGGTGAAACAGGTTTTCCCAAGGGAACTCCTGGATCACATACTTTTGAGTATGTGGGGTATATGGATGTGTAGAACCTTACATCCTAGTGTAGAAATTGATGTAGATTTTTATAGTCCGTCATACCTTCACTACAGATCCCAAAATAGGTGAGATGTATCACTATTCTCCCAAAGTAAACACAAACACCGTATCGGTGAAAGATAAACAAGAAATCTTCCGATGACGAAGAGAGTACAGAACGCCACTGTAACTCTAAAATAGAGAAGGACCAGTTTACCCTGGTGAGCTATAAATACCAGACGTCCTTCCAGATGTCCTGCAAACAATCCTCTAACTGACTGAGGAAGATGAGGTCATAAGAATCCGGCTCTTTTAATGACCTATGTATGATACTGATGTGACTTCTTAGCGATCAGTTGGAGTATGAGTGGTATGCCTCATCTCCACAGGGCATAATAATGTTTGAAAAACATAATCAACAGCATAGTATATCTGTTAGAGTTAACTACGAGTTACTTGATTGATGTTACATTGAATAATGTAGATGTCTTCATATTTTAGAAATGTTGGACTCTTGTTTACTATCAAAACTGCTATTGAATACTTTGAAACCTTTTACTGCTTAAGTTATTCTTTGTTTTTCTTATAAAGCTTCTAGTAGAGATGTATAACTCTCGCTGGGGCAATTATGTATAATTGCCTCACCCCGTAGACTTCAACTTTTTAGGTGGACGTCGAAGACGGAGGAACAAGAACGCAGGTGACCAATCCCAGCAACAGTAGCACCAGGAGCAGCAGTAAATCTCAGGTGGAGATTCAGCCTGCTAGATGGTGTAGTTAGAGTCAGTCCTATCTGTCCTCTGTACTCTCGGGTCTTGGAGTGTTTCGGTTATGAGTTCTTGAGATTTTTGTATCATGTTGTATATAATTACTCAAGAAGTAATTTGACAGAGATGTATATAGTTTAAATCATTTTTCTATGGAAAAGGTTTGTGGTTTCAAGCTCTTATCTCGAAAAGTTTTAATTTCCCGTGATTTTCGTCTTCTGCTGATTATTGTTTGCTTCCGCTTAAGTTTAAATCGGGATTATTTCGTGGTTTGGAGATCGGAGCCCACAACCTTGGCCTCAACCTCCCCGGTTTGGTCCTCCTTGTTATGATTGACCACTATGGTGATTTCCTCCTCCTCTACCCATGTCATGGCTATTAGGCTTCTTTTTATCATTCTCCTTCTCCTTACCCTTAGTGATGGATGCATCGGTTAGGCCTAGGTATCCCAAGCTTGGTGCTTTGTTCTTCCCTAAGGTTCTTTCTTGGGTAAGGGCATTGTTGATGGCATCTTCAAAGGAAGGATGGGTGGAGGTGCAAAGGTAAACTTTGATTTCTTGGTTAATACCATCTATGAAGTGTTTAATCTTTTCATCTTCATCAAGATTGCGAGCACAACACTCTAGGAGTCTAAAGGCCCTAACATAGTCAGCAACAGATAGGTTTCCTTGGGTGAGGTTATTGAACTGTTTCTTCTTCTCCTTCCTAATGGATATGGGCATGAAACGGTTGGTAAAGATCCCCTTAAACTCCTCCCAACCTATGGGGGCATATGGAAGTGCTCATGTATGGTAATAATTTTCCCACCACAACTTCACAGACCGCCTAAGTTGGTAGGTAGCAAAGGTGGCCTTATCTTCCTCAGGACACTTAAGGGCTATGAAGGCATTTTCAACAGATAGGATCCATGCATCAGCTTTATCTAGGAATTCACCTAAGTATTCTCCATGAAAGGTTTCGGGTTTGACCTTAAGGAAGTCACTAATGGTGGTTTCAGTGTTGGTCCTAGAGGATGAGGCACCATTGTTGGTTTCTTTTAGGGCTAGGGCATTCATACATTCCAACATCACCTTCTTTTGTTCTTCCCAATTGTCTACAGCCACGGTCTTACTAGGGCATGATTGAGATTCATCACTAGAGCCATCACTAGATCTTGTTCTCTTGGACCTAGTTTTTGGAGGCATCTGTAAGTTTGTATAAAAGATAGTTTAGATATTTATTTGAGATAGATCATAAAGAAATCAATAAAGATTTAGCAATCATTGCATATATTTTTTCAATTGTTCATGTCTTTTAGTTGTTCTCATTTCTCCTAATATACCCACATAATAGAGAGAGTATATCATTGATCATGGTCATGAGAGAGAAAGTAGACGAGAAGCCTAGTGTGTATCATTCACTAAATAGATTGGCTGGGGGTAGTCCTTAATTGAGAAAATATGAGGGGAAAGATTTTTCTTAGGTAAGGGTGCCCACTTTAACAATAATTGCATTAGCTAGGTAGATAGCTTGTGGTAGGAACCCTCACATCATGAAAATGAATGCTCATGGCAAGAGCTGAAGCAGATGAAGGCAAAGAGAATGTTGAAAACGGTAATAGGGAGAAGGGAGCACATGAAGGTATTCAGGCTGAAGGAGTTGCACAACCACACCATACTCTGATCTTATTTATAACTGGATGATTGATTTCATATGTTGGAATACAAGAGGGATAGGAGGTGATGGAAGGCACCAGACCCTCAAAGAAATTATTGCTAGTTGTAATCCAAGTTTGGCTACAATACTTGAATCTAGGATTAGTGGTGAGGTGGATATGAGAATTATAAAGCATCTTGGCTTCTCTCATTCATACTAAGTGGATGCCAGAGGATTTGCGGGTGGAATCTGGCTTTGCTGGAATGCGACCCAATGTAAAGTAGAAGTGATTTGTAGTCAGAGATATTTTGTAGCTTGCAAGCTGAATGAGGAATGCTACATAACGTGACCCAATGTAATGCGGCTTTGCTGGAAAGGGACTCAATGTAAAGTAGAAGTGACTTATAGTCAAAGATAGTTTGTATCTTGCAATTTCAATGAGGAATACTACATAATGTTTGTATACGTGAATCCTCAAATCATGACTATGAAGCTTCTATGGAAACATCTAATTTAGATGGGTAATCCATTCAAGAATCCTTATATCGCCTTGGGTGATTTCAATACCACCATTGACCCTAGAGAAAAAAAGTGGTAGCAACCTATACAACTTCACTGGAGAGGCAATATTTCAATAAACATTGATGGAGGCTGACCTCACTAATTTGGGCTACTCAGGTATGAGATTCACCTATAGGCATGGCTTGTTGTAAGAGCGGTTGGATAGAGCCAACACAAATAGTTCTTTCATTGTCAAGCACCCCAATGCCACTATTGAAAGTCTCCCCCTCTTTGGATCAGACCAGTGTCCCCTCCTGGTGAAATTCCACTGCATGCTCAAGAAATCCACACAATTCATTACAAGGGTGTCATAGCAAACTTTAGATACCTTCACCAATATGATGAGAAACAATTGGAACAACAGTATGGACTTTAATGAGGCATGGAAGGAGACAAAAGATTATATGCAGAACTGGGTTAGAAAACAAAGAAGAGAAGGTAGAAAGAGAAAGGAGTGTATCATTAGCAACATCTATATACTTCAAACTAATTTTGTTGAGTATTAAAACATGATCGTTAATAATCAATGTTCATATATGCAAATAGAGTTAGATAACATCCTTAAGGCCAATGAGGAGGATCTCAAGCACTAGAGTCACATAAATTGGCTAAAGATGGGCAACAACAATTTGAAGTTTTACCATAATTTCATGAATCAAAGAAAAAGAAGAACAAAATCACTGCATGAAAAGATCACAATGATATATGGATCATTGATGAGAATGATCTAAAATACATGGTCCTCAAAACTTTGGGATCATTCTGGTTGCTCCTACAAGGCATGTAGCATGTAACCTCGATGAATTCCCTACCTCATTTTCTCCGATAAGAAATGAGTAAAGGAGGCAAATCATCACTTGCCCCATGGAGTCAGAAGTGTAATATATTGTTAAATCTCTTGACACATTGAAAGCAGTTGGACCCAATGGGGTCAATGGTATGTTTATTCATAATAATTGGGGGATCGTCAAGTCATGTTTGGTTGACACTATGAAATAGATGACCACCACAGGGGTTGCCCTTGATGATTTTTGTGCCCTGGTCCTAATTTTGAAGATTGTTGAACCTGAATGATGTGCTACATCCCATTTCTCTTAACAACATTGCCTTGAAGATCATTTCAAAGTTTGTATAGGAAAGATTGAAATGTTACATGTCAGGTTGGGTGTATAAAGCTCAAAGAAGCTTTATCTTGAGATGACACATTACGAACAACATAGCTCCAGTCTAGGAGCTAATCCATACCATGAAAAGGAAGAGGGGTCCAAAACTATGTAGACTAATGTTAACTTAAACAAGGCCTATGATCAGATGGAGTGGTCTTTGTATATGGTACTCTAGAGAGAAATATGATTCCATAAAATATAGTCAATTACATAACGTTCTCAATAACTGAAGGGGAAACTACCATTTCCTAGAATGGAATGACGACTAAATCTTTTAGAGCCAGTAGAGGTCTTTGTTAAGGCAACCCACTTTCTCGATACCTATTTGTGCTCTGTCTAGAGAGGTTGAGCTAACTCATTCAGAAATGAGTTACAAAAGGTGGTTGGAATCCGGTGAATCTAAGGAACCAAGGCACACAGATATTGCATGTGTGCTGCACAGATGATATCATGTTGTTTGGGAAAACAAGTGCTTCCTAGCTGAGAACCATAGAAAATTGTGTCAAGGAATTTGAAGCTTCCTTTGGGCAAATTGTTTTCATTATGAAATAAAGAGTATTCTTATCCAAGAGCATATAATGACAGTTGAAGAATAAAATCTATAAAAGTAGTTAACTCCAAGTAGCCAATGACTTGGGGAAATATCTTGGAGTACCCAGTGTTCACAATCATGAAAGCAAATCTAATCTTACGACAATGTTTTAGATAAGGTGAAGGGTGAATGCCTAGGTGGCAAAAGGCCTCTCCCATGCATGACATATATGTTTAGTCAAAGTGACACTTTCAACCATGCCTACATATGTAATGTAATCTGCTATCTTTCCCCTTCAGATTTATGGCAAAATAGACAGTTTGATCATACGGTTCATCTAGGGTGGGTCACACAAAGCCCACCATTAGCCCTCATATCCTAGGATAAAGTGAAGTAAATAGAGATTTAAGAATGAAAACCATGTGTGAGTGGAACTAGGGACTCCTATACAAACATGACTAGGACCTCAGTAGAAAACAGAGTTCCCTTTCGTGCAAGGGCATGAGATCGAAATATGATAAGGGCCAACTAGGAAGGAGTGGGCATTGGTCAAAATTTGACAACGCGACTATCACTAGGAAAAGCTTCATCAGAGAGAACTCATACTGGATTGTGATGAATAACCAAAGCATAACTATATGGGACGATAAATGGTGGTGAGATAGACCAATACTTAAGAGGTGTGTTCTAAAAGCTATCCCAGATGAGTTGTTGGATCTGAAGGTTGGATCCCTTGTCGATCTCAATGGGGAATGAGACTTACAATTCTTGAGGGAGTGGCTTCCACAAAAAGTGGTGAAGCATATTATGTTTCTTAACAGTCTTTCTGATGTAGATAGTGAGTACATTAGAGTGTGGGCCCAAACTAGCAATGTGTTGTATTCAAAACAACCTACAACAAACTGAGGGAATGGAAAGTCATTTGTGTTGAGGAAAATGACCAGTAATCTAGAATTTGAGGAACTCAACTCAAACCAAGGTGTCTATGTTTCTAATGTTACATGGGCCCCTCCATACTAATCAAAGAAGGATGCACTGCAACATGACTACAAGTAATATATGCCCAAGATGCCATCAGGAGGTTGAGTCTGTCCTACATGCCATTAGAGACTACCGCTTTGCTAGGAAAATTTGGGATCGCTTGTTGATCGACAAAACAACAACCTCTTTCTATAAAAAAAATGGATATTGAGGAATAGTGCTACAAGTACTTAGAACAACCTAATGACTTTATCACCACATTCCTTGTGACCTACAGAAAAAATTGGGTGAGCAGAAACAAGCATGTATTTCAAGGACAACATATCCATCCCCTTCAGTAGATAAGCACAATCAGTAGAGAAGGGAGCTTATAGAAAGAGAGTTCACTATAGAATCAACAAGACAATTGTACACACATCAAGAAGTAGTGGACAAGACCTGTGAAAAGAGAGGTTAAATTCAATTTTGATGCTGCAATTAAACATAAGAAAGCATGATGTGTTGTTGTCTCTAGGGCTTCCCTTGTCTGATGGATTGGGGGAGTGGCAGAGAGATTACCGATGATAGATGTAGCAGAGTTTTATGGTATCCTTATAGACATGAAAGTAGCTAAGTATAATAATCAGGAGGTAGTCTCAATAGAATATGATTCCCTAAGCACAGTGAATATGGTGAAAGAACCTATAACTGAGAACCCCAGATATGTGAAGATATTTAGAATAATTTAGGGAAGCAAGAAACCATGATAGAAGGTGATGCCTTCCAGAAGGGACACTAATAATGTAGTAGACATTCTACCTAAGTTTCACCTAAAAAACCCTAAAAGTTTCAGAATATATGGACTTCCACCCTTGAGGTCAAGTACATGCTTACTAAGGACTTTTGTAATGGTAGTAGTACTAGCATGTTTCCATTTCAATGTTCAAATAGTGCTTATAATTTTAGGTTTTAGTTATCTCACCAGGGGAGGGAGGGATGAATAAGCGAGCCTCCTCACTTAACTAAAAAATAGAATTTGGTTATGCTTTCTGAAGAAATCTTTGTGCACTGATAGCATAGGGTAGGTTGTGATATTTTTTGGGAGATTATTAGTGATGTAGATTGTTGATATTGTTTGGCATGGATATTTTATATAAATGCATATGTTATAGAGTAATGAACTAATCTACAAGATTCAACAAGGATTAGTCTCAAGGTATAAAGAAAAAAAATCATAGAATGTAAAGCAAATGACAATCTTGAGACATTAATGTGGTAGATAAGAATTTGCCCTTTTAACCAATGAGTTTAAATGTGATTTACATCCTCACTCATGCATGACCTGTATTTTAGGGTTTAGTCCTTAATATATCTATGTCATGTTGGAACTAACACGAGGTAACCCAATTTATTTGAAATTGGGTATCACTTCCAATATACTTTGTGACTATAATGGTAGTATTTAGTTTTTAGTGAATGGAGGGTGGGGGGGTTCTCAAGTCAATCAGACATTCAACACTCATTTACATGTGTACATTTACTAACAATACCATGTGCCTTGTCATGAGGTCCAACATGAGTGTTGTCATATGTATAATACACACATGGGTTTTGTAGATGTTTAAAATGCAAGTGTGTGGATTTTATGTTATCATAAGATGCAATAATAGAAAAATAATGATTGTAGAGATTATGTGGAAAAACATAGGACATGCATTTTTTCACAAATTCTTAAAAGCAGTCAAACATGCATGCAAGAAATCATTATGTATCAGGAAAGAAAGCATCTAAATTATTATGGGAGACTTATTTTTTTAGTTTTTATTAGTTTTGGTTATGAATTAGGAAACCTAAGGGAAACAAATAGAAAATCATAGGGGAAAGGAATATCAAAAATAAAAAATTGTGAAAACAAAAGATCATTTTACCAATAAAATATATATGCAAAAGAGATAAGCTCATGATGTCACATCAAACTAAAAGAAAAGGAAAAGATAATAAAATTTTGAGTTACCACCTTATTTTGTGAGAAAAAAATATAAATGTGCAATAAAATAAATGGAAATGTGTAACATACCAAAAATGACTGCATCCAGGGGTGGATAAGAGTAGGAAAACATGGTCATGAGAAAGGATAAAGAATTATTAGTACATCTAGAAAAGGTGCATGTCAACCATGCATATTTTGATTTATTTCTTATTTCATTTGTAGTTCATGAAACCTTGTGAAATGGTTTTATGAAGAACATGAAAAAACATCATTAAGGTGTATGAATATTTGGGGATTTGAGATAAGTGCAAAACTTTCCTTCATAAATTGCAATGACTATAGTTTCTTGTAGGGATCTCACATGCCTTAAGGTCTCCCATGTTATAGATCCATCTCGGGCATTTGAATGATATGTAGGAAATGAGAAAGGAATTATTATAGAATATGGTTCATTTTACTATGTAGTCCAATTCGATAAACATAGAATGATCTAGTTATGACAATGTTATAGGTAAGTAAAATTATTAGAGAATATGGTTCATTTTACTATGTAAAGTAGTCCAATTCGATAAACATAGAATGATCTAGTTATGACAATGTTATAGGTAAGTAACTAGGTATGATAAGAAAAAAATGTTCAATCAAGCATGAAAATGTTGTTTTTGCATGTTGACCAAGTAGATAGATGAACATTTCATATGCTGGTTGTTCTAACATGAGTAATTTGAACGATCATAGATTCAATTAATACAATGTGAATATGTTGTGGGAAATCACTTTTTAATCTAGATCTAATAATATGAGAAATAGTTGGACCAATATAACTATAATTATACACCCTTGGTGCTAATTTTCCAATACTACAACCTCCCACCATATGAGAATCATCAGTCTTGAACAATATTCTTATAGACAACCATTGATCAATTCTAAACAAGATGGGGTAGTTCTGTCTCGAACTTCTAGATAGTCAAAAGGGGTAAATTTGATGGTGAATATGGGGTTCATATACCCAATTTGTGAAGTTCAGAGGGTTCTACGTAGAGACATGAATTTTTGGATGCAATTAATGCAATCAAGAATAGAAAATAACAAGATTTTTTCTTGTGAACATTATAGAGTGCTCTATTTCGTAGGTGAGACTCACATTATAATGTGGTATTCCACCTAGTAACAAAGGATTTTAAGTGTCTAAAATCTAATTTTATGGAACCTTTTGAGTTTATCTCAAATAGGGAATTCATCCTTTTGTTCGAGATTCTCTCATTCAGGACCACTTAAAAAAGAAGGGAAGCAAAAGAGGTGAAAAATTTAGTGTCAAGTCTTCCTTTTATTCTCTCTTTTTTAGAAACAATAATGAAGGGGGATGGCACATGGATTGCAAACTTGATAAGAAATTTAAATTAGATGACTTATTCATTAAAAAAATCGGCCTTTTGAGAAGTGGAAGAAATTTTTTTGACTTTAAATTGGATCAAAATTAATTAGCTTACTCATGAAAAAAATAAACTTGGAAATTTATAGAATAGTCTTGTAATATTCTTGATTAAAGTCTAAATTACCCATTAATCCAAAGAAAGGATGCTTTCTCTAAAAAATCATCAACCTATGCAAAATGAGTATAATAATGATTAAGTTGGTGAAAAAATACTATAAGATTGTGGAATAATATGAATCAACATCAACATCATTAGTTTACTGATCACTGCATCTTCCAAACTCTAACTTATTGAAGATATTATCCTACTTTATCTCTACTTAATTATCTTCTTAGAAAGGTAGACCATTTGTCTAGGGTATAACAACCCCATGAGTTATGGAAGTCTATATCCACAAACTCCGATGAATCATTCAAAGATGAGGATAATGATAACACGAGCTATTACTAATACCTGGTCTCACATCACTAAGCCTTACAATTCGTACTCATCTTAGAGTTGAAAACTATAAGAATGTGAGAATCAATCATGGTTGACATCTATATTATTGCACTGATACCACTTTAGTAGCATACCCCAAGTGCAATCCATAAATATCATCACCAAACCATGGACCATAAAGATCACACTCAGGAAAGTCACAAACATCACAAATCACTCATTGCAATAACAAATTTGACTACATTAATTTTCATTTACAAACTCTTTTCACAAACTTACAACAAAGAACATGATACATGATATAACTAGTAAGCTACTTAAACTCCTTGGATATTAATAGATGACACCTCATCACTTCTTGAAATTGTACATACTTCATCACCTAGAGAGGTATCCTATGTTGTAGACTACCTATGTTCATCCAAACATAGACATGCATTCGAAAAACCATTGTCAGTGGTTGGAGTTTAGTAAATATATGAACATAATTTCAGTAATGCTTAACACTAATATGGACTTACACAAAATTAATTATGATTTAAGGATGAATTATTTACTTGATTAATCATTCTTATTAGGGAACCTACTCAATGAACTTTATCTAATCAGATCTCACAATACACATGAGGTGGTACGCTTCTAAACACACTGAAAGTGAACAAAATTGGGCTTGGCCCTAATAAACAAAAACATAGTGAGCACACTAAAATTGAATAGATTTGGGCATGAACCCATAAAATGAAGGGGGCTCATGAGGCACGAATCTATAATAAAAAAATTATGACTATGGCCTAATTATTTGTTCGTAAACTGATTCGATCTTATCTTACTTAGAATTTTAACCCATAATTGCATTATTGATCTTAATCATGAAGATATATATTCCTTTAACTGATTTAATCATAACATGAATCTTAATGAAGTAAATGTTAATAACATGTGCATAAGATAAATACCACTTAAAAAATTAAAGTTCTCACATGATAACATATATAATATGAACTTTAAACATGATTATGTGGGCAAAACTAAATGTTGTATTATAACAAAATCCAAGGCATGAACCAATTGCCCAATTCAATTGTTATAATCTCTGCTGGATTCTTGATTTCAAGACTTACATTTCCTATCATTATCACCAAAAAATTTTGAATTAGGATCATAAACCCTAATGATACTGAATCTGAGATTTATTGTAGAACAAACCCCAATTAGGCCATGTATTCTAAATGTTTATTTAGATCTAAAAAAATCATTCAAACCCCATATTTAACTTGCACATTTTGAGCTATAACACATTTTCTATGCTTTGTAAAAGATATATGTATTATGTACAAATTAAGCATATTTTACATTGTTTGGATTTAATTGGATCATGGGAGTCCACCTTAGGCTTGACACACTTGAACCGCCTCCACAAATCCTTTTGTTCTCAGCACGCCATGTCTAGGAGGATTTATCTTAGTCGTTTCATGCAGAAAGTAAGAGAGCCCAACTGCGATCAGTCTTCTTCTCCATCATTGAGAAAGATTCCTCCGTTCTGCCCATACTAGTAGGGCATCAGCTGCAAGATGCTTGTGGTGACCTCTCACCATCTTTCTCTTCCATGTTCCAAGGCACACATCCACCACTGCTGCAGGCAATGCGGTAGCCTGCCGCTGGTGGGTCTTTGCGTCCGAACTGAAAAGTCGCGGCTCGACGACCACTTGGGTCTTCTTAGCCCTTATTTACAGCCTTCCTCCTTCCATCCTTAGATCCCTAAACTCCACTCGATACAAAGGCCCTCTCTGGCGGGCTCCACTTCCTCTTCCTCTTGTTCCTTTAAATACTAGAGTTACCACAAAAACCAATGCCTTCTTGGAAATCTCAAGGGAAGTCTTCAGAGGTTTTGTTTACACATGTAGGTTCTTCTCCTTGATTCAGAGATTCTTGGTCTAAAGGTCCCTAGATCCTAGCTCTGCTTGTTTCATCAATACAAAACCATGTATTCTCATCGCATAGTTGAACTCCCATGAGGAGGTGACTCTGGAGACTCTCTCAAACCTTACTAGTCAAACAATCATGAATGAACGACTACCCCTCTCGTTAGACCATGGTGGAGGTTCTCTCTAGTGGTCTGTCTCCTCCTATCCCATATGATCAATGATAAGGAAGTTTGTAGTAGTTTGTAGAGCCTAAATGCCACCCGATGACCTAAGCCGAACCTCTAGGTCTTTCATAAATAGCAGATATCCCTGATCCAAATATTTTTTTATTAAAGTCCATGCATTAATAGAAATAGCAATTAAAATGCTTACAAACATATGATGCCTGCATGCAAGTACTGAAAAGAAAGGATATAAAATCTAGGAGGCCATTCGATGTAGTGATACCTCACAACCATAGTTAACTAAAAGAAAACAAAATAGGGTGAAGTAGTTCTAAAGATATTGTTCGTGGGGGAGGCACCCCTTAGCATGGCCTCTGATCATTAGTGAAGAAAGTAGATGAAAATTATTGGATGACAGGTAACACCAAGCCTCACCAAGATCTGATCATAAAAAACATGTGTCATCTACAATGATGTCCTCCTGGGAGTAGCAACCGCCTTATGTATGATCACCAAAATTGCTTATTGGATCAACTTCAGCAGGTATCACCTAAGTTAAAGTAGAGGCATGTCCTGCAATATAATTTGTAAAGATAAGGTGTGGGTAATATCAGTAATCAAAATCTGGACGTGCTTATAGATGTTGTAGAATTTTATATTGTTTCTTTCAAGCCAAATGGTCCAGAGGGTATAGACAATCAAGTCCTCTGGATGATATCTAGAGTGTTGTGGGGTTTTAATCTAGGTATAGTCATCAATACAAGGAGGTTCTTAAGGTCAGCAGAAAGTGGGAAGATGAAAAGCAGAATGTGCATAGTGACTATGTAGTTTGTGAAGAGTTAAGTGTAGTTTCTTATTCTTTTAGTAGTCCCAAGAAACCTCGGTGGGTGAGGTTATGGTCAGTAAGGATTTTGTTATTTGTGAGAATCCAAAAAAAGATTTTAAGTTCTTGTCACCATTTTGTTTTCTAGAAATACACCACATTTGATATATCGCCTCTATAAGTGAGGTGGGTCAAAGCTGCTTTGGGTGTGTAGAGTGAACCCCATTTCAAAGAAATCTTGCCATTGATGTTGTATTCAAGTTCATGAATTATGTCTATCATATTGTTGTTGTCAATTGGTTTTGAAGATTTCTTTTGAGAGAATTTCTCCTAGTGCTAGTTAGGTATTTGAGTGCTTTGGCAACATTGATGTTTTTTTAGAGATGATGGGATTTGCATGTGGGAGTTTAGGTTTTTGATGGTGTTGTGATTGAACCAAGGGTCCTCCCAGAAACTGATATTCAGATGTGCATGTGGGGGTTACTAATGAGGTTCTTGATTGTATCTAGGTTTCTGTTGATGTATTTCCATAAAGGGGAGGAGATGTTTTGTGGGGTCTTATGTCATGGTGGTTTGTTTTTGTAATATTTCTAAAGGATAGGGTTTTTCCAAATTTTATTTCTGTTGTTAATAAGGATGTATATGATTTTTTTGACAAGGAAAATGGCATTAATTTTGATGTTTATGATGCCCCATCCCCATATTTGGTAGGTGTTGTGGTTATACCCCAATTGACCAAATGGAAATGTTTGTGCAAGCTATTTGATGTATGGTTGTTCCAAAGAAAGTTTCTTCTGATTTTGTCAATTATGTTATGGGTTTTGGTGGGCAAAGGGATGCATTTAAGAGTGTGAGTGGTGATGGGTGTTATGATGTTGTTAATGAGAGTGAGTCGGCCTGCCAAATTTAGGAAATTGATTGTCCAGGAGTTTAATTTGTTTTGAATTTTTTCGATGATAAGGTTCAAAATAGAATGGGTTATGGGGTGTGGTGTTATAGGTAACCCAAGGTAGTTGAAGGGGAAATCTTATATTTTCCACTTGAGGAGGTCTTTATATCTATACAAGATGGTATAATGTGTGTTTACTCCAATGATAGATGGTTTTTTGAGATTTATTTTAAGCCCCGAGATGTATGAGAATAGCCCTATAATACATATGGTGTTTATGACGGTGGAGTCTTCATGCTTGATAAGAATGATGGTGTCACCTGCAAATTGAATGATATTTTCCTAAAACTCATGTGGGGAGGCTATAAGGACTTGAGAAGTGGCAAGTTTGATCATATTAGTCATGATGGATGTAACGATGATGAACAGATATGAGGAGAGGGGGTCACCTTGTCTAAGCCCATTGGTGTTGAGAAAAAAATCGAAAGGTGATCCATTGATGATAGTGGAGAAGTAGTTTGTGGAGATACATGCATGGATCTAGTTGCTCCAAATGTCTGGGAAGCCGTATCCATCCATTTCATTGACGAGACAGTCCCATTTTGTTTAGTCGAAGGCTTTTTCAAAATCTATTCTGATAGCTAGAAGAGGTATTTTGTTTTTACGGCAAAGGTGCATTGTTTCATTAACAATGATAAAGGCATCATGGATGCTTCTATTTTTTAGGAAGGCATTTTGGTTATGTGAGATGATGTTATATGGATGGAGTTTTATGCGGCTTGAAAGAAATTTTGCAAAGATCTTATATGAAGTGTTTCTGAGGCTAATGGGTCTGAATTGTGAGATCTGGTCTGGATGAGTAACTTTTATGATGAGAGTAATGTTGGTGTGATTTATGTGTTTGATGATATTGTGAGTATTTGTGTTGAGATGTATGTATCTAAGGAGTTTCATGAATTCTCCCTTGATGTGGTTCCAATTTTCTAGATAGAATTTAGTGTTGAAGCCGTCAGGGCATGGGGATTTGTTTTTTCCAAGAAAGTGGACAGCCAAGTCAAGTTCATCAGTGGTGAAAGGGCTGATGATAGTATGTGGTGAGGTGATATTTCTGCCACATAAGTTCTTCCAATGGATGTAATTGTGAAGGATAGGCTTACGGTTAGTATGAAAAGTGAGTGGTGATCAGATGCTTGTTGGATGTGATGGTTCCATTTATGTTTAACTTAGCTATAATATTTTTTCGAGTGTTGTTGTTGCAAGTTTTGTGAAAGTATTTGGTGTTATTGTCACCCTCCTTTGCCCATTTAATTTTTTCCTGTTGCCTCTAGATTGTGTCAAGACAGTGTTTGATGTGATCAAGCTCAACTTTGACTGTAAGAACAAGGGCTGGGTCGGCAGTGGGGTCACTATCAACAAATAGATGTTGTTGTTCAAGGTCAGCAAGTTTTTGTGGAAGGCTCTAGATGGTTTCCTTTTGCTAACTTTTTAGTTTGTTTCTGACACTCTGATATTGCTGTGAATTTGATAGCCTATATTCTTGGTATGATTTTCAGCTTAGCCCAGTTCCTCTGGCAAATGTTTAAACATGTAGGGTCTATAATCCAAAAGTTTTCAAAGTGAAAAGGTTTGTGTCCCCATTTCATGTTTGGTGTTTATGATGATTGGGAAGTGGTCTAAGATGGGTCGATGGGCTATAGTTACAAAGGAGTAGGGGTATTGATCTTCCCATTTGATGGAGAAGATGAAGTGGTCAAACCTGGCCCAAGTTTGTTGGTGGGTCCAAGTGTAGCCAGCATCAGCAGGAGGGATATCAATCATGTTGTGGTTTTGTAACATATTTATAAAGGATTTTTCTGATGTGGTCATGTAGCATGTGGATGATGTGTGGTTGATTCTGTCAGAATGTCTAGTTGTGAGGTTAAGGTCTCCTCCTATAATCCAGGGCTTGTCATGGAAGGTACTCATGATGTGCATTATTTTTGCCATGTATTCAGTTTTATTTGAACCAGGTTCTCCATGGATACCTGTAAAGATCCAACTTAAGTTTTCAGTGATGTTTGTGATGTGGAGAGTGATTGATAAAGTATGTGATTCAGAGTGTGTGATGTTGAAAAGGCTGTTGTTTAATCCTATTAGAATTCCACCCTTAAAACTGTGAGGTGCAATTTGATGCCAAGAGTTTATATGTTTTCCTCCTATGGTTTTGAGAGCAAAAGGTGACAAGGAGGTTTTTGTTACCTGGATTGTGATGATGTTAATATTGTTTTTGTATATGTGTATGTGTATTTCTTTTCTTCTGTTTAAGCTTGCATCCCCGCAAACATTCCAGGATGAGATCCTCATTGTTATAGTTTATTTTTTAATTTATCAGAAAGGAACTATGTAAGACATGCTAGAAGATGTGCAAACCTCCTAGCTGTGAGTATGTGCCATGGATATTTATGTGGTTTTTCCTATTCATAAATTGTTCAATGCTATCAAGTGCTTGATGTGTTGATGTTTCATCATCAAACGTAATACCTAGTTTATCAACAAATGTTGTGAAGGATTGTATATCAGGACAAGAAGCCATGTCTTCTATTTTATCAATATTGTTATCTTCTAAAGCAGATGATGTAGTTGCAGAAAGTGAAACTTTTTCAATAGAATTATCAGTCGAAGATGATGTACCTGGATCTTCTGAAGAAAAATAGTTTCTTCTTGTTAATCCTTTTGGGGTGTTGGAGATGTTTTTGATGGATTGAATGATTTCACAACCTTTCCTTTGCATTTATGCTTCAGACTCTGTGACGAATAGATTTCATCAATGATACCAGTCTTTAATTTTTGCACTGTATCAAGGTCTAGATTCAGAGTGGCGTCCAGTCATTGTTGTGGAATGGGAATGGTTTGAAGGAGTTAATGAGGGTTTTGTTAGTGCTATCTTCTGAGGGTGAGGATTTTCTAGGCCATTTGTTGTTAATAGATCGGTCAGTATCTTTAGTGGATTTTGTAGTGATACTCTTTCTTTCCCTAACTAGGTTCCTTTCATTCAGTTTTCTGAGATTTGTGAAAGGTTTTTTTTGTATTGGCTGGGAAGTACCATGAGGGGGGTGGACACTAATATCAAAGAAGATGTTTTAATGGAATAAGTGTTCTCAATAGAAAGTTTGATTCTATATATTTTCTCTCCAAGTCAGATTTTTGAGAGATGTAGGGAGAGTGATTGCCTATTTAACAAAAAAACACAAAAAGCTTTGATATACTGGGTTGGTTGAAGAGTGTCTTGGTTGAAGAATTGTAGAGTATCTCCTACAGTTTGTACTATAGCTTTAAAAACACCAACCTCCCAAAGGTGTGGAGGAAGGTCGGTGATTGCTACCCATCCAGAACTGCTCGATCCGGCCAGGGATGAGCCTTGTTCAGGCATCCATCGAGTTATGTTGGCTTGAACAAAGCTAGTACCACATGGGATAGTCATTGCCTATCCAAAGAGATGGTCAAGTTTTGTGCCTTCTTAGACCGAATAGAGGAGTTGCGACGGGGAAATGATTTTTTGTTTCAAGAAAGTGTGGTCGGGGCGAAGCAAGGCAATGGCCCAGGTAACATCTAAGATATTGACGGTGTTGTTGTCAATATTTTTTGTAATGGAAATGAGAATGATTTGAGTGGTAAAGACTTTCAGAAGTCTCATTGGGTTTGTAGGTAGGTTAAAAGGGAATTATTTTTCCAAATGCAGAGATGGAGCCATTTCGAAAGGTGAAGGGATAATAGTTGTTGCAACTATAGAGGGCTTCAGAGGGGATCTAGGGTGAGAATGATTCTTTGGTGCAATTGGTGGTGGTTGATGGCAGTTTGGAGGTTTTATAGAGGGTTTTGAATGGTGGTGAATGTCTGCATGTAAAGAGTGTGAAGGGGTGACAGAGAGCTTAGTGGGGAAGAGACAATCAAAGGAGTTGTATGTACTAATCATTTTTCCATTGGGTTTTGGCCTGTAATTTGATTTATTAAATCTAGAGAGCCACTGTGATCTATTGGGAAGTGTAGACTATGCATGGGGTGATACCTTAATCATGAAAAAGTACCTGCTATGATCTGAGGAAGAGGTGTTGTGATGGAAGAAGTTGTGAGCTAAATGACTAGGTTTGTGACAAAAGTAGCATAGTTTGACCGATGTGCATTGGGACTGTGAGTGTTTACTATTGAAGCATCTATTGCAGTGCATCAAGAGAAAGTGGCATTTTGGTGGGGCTCGTTGCCATGCAGGGGGTTTATTGGAGTTTTTGAAGGTCTGAAAGGTGAGGTATGTGGCTGAAGGTTGTCCAAGAAGTGGGAAATTGACATCATACTTACTAAGGAGTGATGATGTCGTGTGTAGATAAGAAAAGTTTGATGTATTCAGACCATTTGATGATGTGGGGGGATGAACATGTGTGGGAAGATGTTGATACCTGTCAGCAATGGTGGTTGTCTTTCACATAGAGGAAGTTGTATCTTCTTCCTTGGAGCTTGAACATGATGTCTGACCTGAAGTGATCTCAATCGGATTGATTTTGGTACCTTTGATGGGATGATGCTTCTCTAGAATGAAGAGGTGATCTGCTGAGTTTGAACTGGTGGTATAGATATGAACCTCCTCCAAAAAGAAGAGAGAGTAGAGTTCATTGGGTGTCTCATTGTTGAGGTCTGTGACCCAGACCATCAAGGTTCTATTAGCAACTTACCTAATAAAGATAGTCCATTCTGGTTTAAGTTTGAGCTCATCAATCATGTCCTCCCAACTGTGGACAATGAAGATGTTGGATTTTCTATCGTAGTCGATAATAACCTCGAAGCTTTTGTTTCCAATCTGGATCGTGTTTATGCCTAGTGGGAGGTCTTACTCGTGATACTTCCAAACCCTAGGAAGCTAGATGATGGAGTGGTTGTCTAGGTCATCTAGCGGGTAGCTCATGAAAGGGAAATGTGAAGCCATCTTAGGTTCAGGAAGAGAAGGATTTTGCAAGGTTGAAGAAGATGAACTCTTTATGTTCTTATTGGCATTACAAAGAAGAAAAGGAGTACAAATCCTTCACTTGAGGCATTTGTTTTGACTCTGAGCTACCGAGAAGTGTCCTCTATTCTCATGTTTTTCTAGATGGTATGTTTTAGCCCATGCAACACTGACCTAAGTAGAGTATTTGATTAGTCGACATCTATTTTTTCACTATTCTTGGTTGGGAATCAAATATTGTCTATAGCTTTCAATGCAGGTGTGTACGCCAACCATTTTGTTGTCCCCTGTGTTTTATTGGTGTGTTGTCCACCCCGTGTAAATGTTGGGATTTTGAAGATAAGGATGTTTGAGATCAGTTTGTGCAATTTTTCAGTAGTGGGATGTTGGCTATGGAGAGTTATTATTGCCTACTTCACCGTCGTCATATGGAGGTTTGAAAGAGATCTAACACTCAAGGTTGTAGCTAGATGAGGAAGATTGAGGTGGTTTCTAGAGAGAGGTTGGAGCTTTCTCTCTTAGGGGATTAATCTATTTCTTTCCATCATTAACTGATGTTAGGGTAATCAGGGGTTGATAATGATTGATAAGAAGCCAGGCCTGTGTGCAAGTTCTACCATGATTTTGCCTCCTTCCTAGTAGATGAATATTTGAAAGGAGTTTTTTTCCCTGAAGGACAACACCCTCGTCAATGTATATATAAGACATGACATCTATAGAAACAACCCAAGAAGAGTCTTACACTTATCATAATTCACCCCTCGCACAACTCTTTGCACTAAGCCCTTGACAAAAAAGGTCTTCTGGAATTTCCCATGGATACGATTGCCACACACAACCCCCCGAGGATAAGCAGGTTTATGGATTAGGCCTAAAGCATTATTTTGTAGTTTTATCACACATATCTTGTCAAAAAGTTGCAATTATATATTTTCTGAAATACAAATATTGTTGGTATCTATGTGCAAAGTACAATAATTGTAATGGGAATCAGACACCTAATTTGATTATGATAAAGGTAATTCCATCTATCATGTTTGTCTCAATCATGAGATGATGACACCAACATATTACATGTCTAAACATTGACGCTACTCGATGACATATTCTTCAGGTTGAGGACCTAAATAAATAGATTATATGTAGGTTAAGAGTATATACAATTTTATTATGTCCCTAATTAGATATTATTGTGGTAACAAAATAGACAACAATAATACACAAGACTAGAGTGTGTGTTAGTTGATCATAATATCATCAATCATTATATGTGTTTTCAAATGAAACACTCGTGTATATGTTAGAGAATAGTAGACTAGACAGTCCCACCTTGAGAGTGATACACACAGACCATGGAGTGGCAATCAAAATCAATTTCATGGTAATAGTGGTGATAGTGGTTTTTAGACCTAAATTACTATACTCATCAACTATAGTTTTATGTAATTTCACCTCATTAAATGTGACCTTTTGAATAAGGGTTGCCATAAAATTGATGCTCAAATGTATTATAACACATTAGAGTTTGAGTATGAGTGGTGTAGATAAGATTTGTCCCTCGTACAGGAGATTCATATACTAGATAGTTGATAAGCGAGACTAAGAAATGTATGGCCATACTCGAGACTCAATATGTGATATGTGAACTCTCATGCATCTCAGACAATCTTCTCTAGTTTGAGAAATAAGGATTGAATGTTGAGACGGTAATGATTTCATGCCTCAAGTTCAATCCAGGTATCAAAGACAAATGAACTATACAGTCACAATAACACTGATCACGGGTTGTAGGTTGAAATTTTTATCTAACTTTCCAAATTATACTTGGGTAGTAATGATGTGTTTTTAGATACCAGACATTGCTTGTGATGTTATAAATTGGTTATGGATATTCACTTCCAATGTAAATTGGGACCTATAGGGTCACATGCATAAGATGCAATTGGAATAGGAGTTTATTCATGAATGTTGCTTAATTTGATTACTAAAGTGTTTGGATATTCAATTTAAAATACAATGGTTGAAAATTAGCTGACTTGACTATGGATCGACCAGTTCAAGTTTTAAACCAATCGATTTAATTGTTAGGTCAATTGACAAAAACATCGGTTGAACAATACCTTAACCAGGGCATGAACCGACTGGTTCACTTAGTGAACTGATCAACTCAAGGTCTAAAACGACTAGTTCAAGGATTGAACCACCCAATTCAATGATCAATACGATTGGATAAGGGATTAATAATGACGCCTAGGTGTGTAGTGATCATATATTGAATACCAATGTAATCGAAAAATAAGAAAGCTAGTTAATGGACCAGTTCAATGGTTAAATAGATAGATTCACCTATGAACCAACTAGTTCAACAAGGAATAGGCGAGTTCACTATTCAAAGAATTCATTAAATTGATCTCTTTGATTCATGCTCAAACTAGGAGTCTTGACCCTAACTTTCATATAAATAGAGAGGTAGTGGAGAATTTCTGGAGACACATTTATAAGCTCTGACTGTTGTTGTCCTCTCGTGTTGCGATAATCAAGAAATCTCGAACAAGTCCTACCCTAATAAGGGAGGGACAACAAGGGAGAGAAATTGGAAGAGAAAGTTGGTGCTAGCATACTGACTAGAAGGGAAAACTTCTTCATATCCATTCAACTAGAAGGATAAGAGTTTCTGATGGTCCTCATGGACTACTCTAGTGGTGAGGAGGCTTTTTCTACTGGATAGGAGGATTCATTCAACCACTGTCCATGGTGATCAACTAGGAGGTCATCACTGATATTCGTCCAAGTGCGACTTTAGAAAGTAGCATATTGTATCCAGCATTATATCTAGACTTTCTCTCGGAGTAGGTTTTTGATTTGCAAACCTTCATTCCCATTGTATAGTTGTTGAGATGATATACTATTTCTAGAAAATATGGTAAGTATATCTTTTTATTTCAACTATAGTATTTGATGCCATATTTCCCAACAGTGGTATCAGAGTCACGTCAATTTACTATGATTTGGGATTCAATCAATATGATCTCATTTCTATTTTATCATTTATATATTATATATGACATGAATACTCAAAATTATTATTATGGATATTTGAGTATAATTCCAATTAATATATAAATATATATAAATATATATAATTATATATAGCTTATATATAATATACATGGACTAATTAATTTCCCAGAATTATAAATGATGCATAACTACACAATCTATTATGTATAGAGGTGTTATATTAATTAATGCAATACACTATAATCAATGTTATTCATTTTTTGTTATCTTATGAATGAATCATAAATCAAGTTTAGGTTTGAATTACATAAATATAAATAATCGAATTCATATAGAGATAAATAAGATAATAATGAGATGAGAGATAAATAAGATATATTTCCTCATTCATTATTCTTATACTTGTTTTCTTGCTTGTTGAAAAAAATGATGATATGAGAGGGGAAGATTACCTTCTGAACTTGGGGATCTACCCAACTTGTTGGGTTTTAGGGGGAGGCAGAGAAGGCAATGGAAACAAAAATTTTCTTCTCCCCAAACCCAAAAAGGAAATGTGTCAACGTCTATACAATATGAAAGGATGGTTTGTAGAATCATACCTTGTCCTGAGGCTTGCTCAGTGACAATACCTCGTGCCTTGCATGGTCTTCACCTCCTATCTTGGATGGTGTCTGTGCAGCTCCTGGTCGCACCGAGACTGTCGACTCCTGGTCTCATCAGGACTATCAGGATTGACAGCTGTCCTCCGAGCAGCAGATGTCTCCCACCTCTGAACTAGTCCACACGGACCACCTGGAACTCCGATCTCCTTGTCCCACAAGGAATCGGAAGGAGTCGCACCCTCCTGTTAGCGTACTAGTCACTGACAAACTCTCCTGCCACCAGTCACTATCTACAGTTGTCTTTCTCTTGTTGTGCCTCCTTTATCGGGTAGCACTTGCTCGGGCTCTCTCGGTTACCAAAACCAGATAGAATGACAACTTTACAGAGCAACTGGTGTTCTGAGTTGTGTGTTGAGAAGCCCCCAATACCCCTATATATTGGAGGGTCATGGGTCAGGGTTATCTATCCCGGCCAATGCGGGACTAAAGGCAGGAGTACAAGGGTTTGAGATTTTCCACAAATCTGACAAGTTGCGGCAGCTGACCGATCATTTCACAACTGAACCGATCATTTCGGCATTGAGCCGATCGGCTGGGACATGAGCCAATCATTTGGGGTTCTCAACCGATCGGTTGGTACCCTGAACTAATCGGTTCACAATCCTGATCCAACTCAAATTGACTTTCCATATTTGTTTCCAACTAATCCAATATTAGTCCTTGTCCAAATTGAATTTATACAAGTGAAATAAATATATTTGCAAAATATTCTTCCTATTTTCCATACAATCTCAGTCGGTCACATGAACCGATCGTTTCAACGATTGAGTCGATCATTTGGTGACACATGAGCCGATCGTCTCACTGGGTGAGCTGATCGGTTCAATAACTTGAGCCGATCGGTTCATCGCATGAGCCGATCGGTTGGAGCAGTAGACATGTGCAAATCAGTCAATTGTAGTTTCAATCAATCTGATACTCTAATCAACTGGTCCAACACCATGAACACTATGATATTGACCTATCAATTAATTGATTGTTTACTTGAACTACAAAACTCCTTTAGTAATCAATCTAAACATCATTTGTGGATAATACTCCTCTTCCAGGTTAAATCCTATGGGTGTGACCCTGCAGGTCCATATCACGTTGGTAGTGAAAGTCCATAACACGTATGACTTCACAAGCAAAGAGCGGTGCCTAGTCACACATCAGTGTTACCCAAGTGAAATAGAAAGTTGGAGAATAACTTTCAATTCTACAATCTGTGTATGGTGTTACAGTGAATGTATAATTCCTTTGTCACTGATATCTCGAATGAACTCGAGGCATGGAACAGTCACCTTTCAACGTTCATTCACTTTCTTGATCTCAGAGTAGATTGGAGGAGATATGTATGATGTCAATATCACATATTGATTCACACATGATTGCACGCCTATCTCAATCCATACTCATCAAGTGGCCATGGGTATCAAGCTCCCTCAGGAGGGACAAATCCCATATCTATCACTCCCCCCTCAAAAGCCCCATGTGTCAAAGCCACCCAATCATTGCCTTTATAACAACCCATGTTTCAAGATTGTGTTTGATGATGTCAAAGTGTACCCAACGACATGTGTTGAGTGTAGTGATTTCAGGTCAAAGAATCACATTCACCACCATCACTGTGAGAACTAACTGTGACTACCATGTCATGGTTCCATGTTTCAAACTCACGGTGGGTATGTCCGGTACATTTGTTCTCTAACAAGTACCTATGTGTTTGGTTTGATATCTCCATATCATGACTAATGAGATTCTATCATCAATAAACACCACAATCTAGTCTTGTGTGTCATTGTTGTCTATCTACCTTCCACAATGACATCCGACTAGGGACATAATGAGAATGTACAAACTCTTAGCATCCGTATGATCTCTTCGTTCAGGTCCTTAACCTGAAAGCATACATCATTGAGTATTGTCATTCTCTAGACATTCAATCTGTTCTATTACTGTCTCATATGACTGAACCAGAAAGAATTGGAAGCTTGCCTTTGATGTTTATCAAATCAATCTCAATGTATCCCACCAATCATCCCATGATTGGCTCTCAGGGCATACATACCAACACAACTATTCATTAGTGATTATCCTTAGCACCCTAGGATTATTTCCTAGCTGTTAGACTTCTTGGAGATGAATTAGGATATTTTTAGGTGTTGGTCTCCCTTGACAGCAATAAGCAAATTTCATGTTCTGCTTTGGAGTTGTTAGTTCTCTAGAATAAAGTCCAATGTCGAGGAGTCCATGACTAGTGATCTTAAGGAGTGCAGTTCACCTAAATGAATCCTCGTCACCATCCTTATTATTACTCCACTTCCAAATTCAATTCATCAATGTCATTGTTTGAGGGATTTTTGTTAGATGTTGTGGGGTCAATATGGACATGTTGAAGATGTTTGTAGGTCATTAGATTCATTAAGCATGTGTTGTAAGTTGATGGCACCAGTCAGATTTGTGTAACAAGTCATTGGCCATAGCTTCAGGCTTGTTGGTCAAGTGATTGAGGTCAAGGATATTAGGGAATCCATAGTGTTGCAAGTACTAGAGTTATGTTTTGATACAATTGAGATTGAGATAGGTTTTTAGAGAATTTTCACATCACAGATCATATGGGAACCTCAGAGACCTAGCTATGAGTATGTTTGCATGTCTGTGCATTTTGGGATTAGGTTGTAGATGCTTTTTCAATGTTAGGGTTGACAACCTTTTTGGGTTCTTCCATTGGTGTTGGGTTAAGGTACATGCTCCAAGACATTAGATATTGTCTTTAGATGGGTGGTTGGCATTGGGATGGGTGGATAGAGGCTGAGCAGTAAGAGGAATTTGGTGTGATGTGACCTAAAGGCTTAAGGAGGTCAATGGTGGTATAGGGCCATGTGATGATTATGAGGACCTACATTAGGAGGGAGTCTGGTTTGTAGGCGATAGAGTAGCAAGAAGAGGAGTCGGGCATCCATAGATATTGTAGGCCTGAAGAGTCGACTACCGTTGTGAGACCCATAACCTTGCTTAATGTGTTGAACAAGCTTAATTATCATAATTGAATTCTTATAACCCTAATATAACCTTGTGATATGCTTTGAAATCAAAAGACAAGCTTAAGTTTCAAATTTGGTCCAATTTGGACACTGTTTGAGCAAGTTACGCAATTTTATGCGCATTTTGGACTTTTTTTACAATTTACCCAATTGAGAGGTTTTCTTTGAAATTTATTGCTAGCATTATGTTCCGTGGATATTCTATAATCCTTCTCGAGCTTGTTTATCCATGGGGCACCTGTTTAAACCTTGGTTTGAAGGTTTTTTCCTCAAGGGTATTTTAGGGTTTACCCCTTCGTGGATGAGCTACCTTTAGTAGCTATCAATTAATGAATTATTTGATTGGCTTGGAAATTCGACAAAGGAGAGCTAAGAAGATCTATATGGACATTGGGGGAGATGCTTGTGTGTGTTCTTGTATATTCTTAATAGTTTAAGGCCATGGACACTTGGAAAGATATTAGAACTTCAACTTTTATCTTTTTCTTTATCTTAAAGTTTCATATACTTATCCCTAAGCACCCCAAATGAGCCATTTTCTCTCCACCACTTCCCTCCTTATACGAACCATGTTCTCCCTCTATGCTTCTACAAATTTCCTGACCAAAGAAGAATAAAGATGAAATCTTCTTTGAAAAAGAATATAGGGTTGGAATTGACTTCCTTTTTGGGTTCAAAAAGCTTCCTTCTAATGATCTTGACCTAAAAGAGTAAGAATCCGCTTCTTTTCTCAATTTATTTATTTTTTATCCTTCCTTATAGCTTTATCCAGGTCGAAACCTTCTTTTTCCATGGTAGAAATTTCTCTAAAGCTCTAAAACCCTACCTTTCTTACTCTTTATGCTTAGGGTTTGCTCATTTGATGAAGAAAGGTGCTATATGGACGAGTTCACAGCTTATGCTTAGATTTTCTATCCTACCTGCTCAAGTTTGCTTCTTTTTGGGAGTTTATCTTCTAATTAGAGGCAAGTTTTATAACTTTATCCACATTTATTGCTCACCATAAGCTTTCTAGCTCATGTTCTTGCTTGAAAATGATGACCATGCACTAAAAAGCTATGCTTGACTTGGATTTCAAATTTTATAATGTTCCCTGTTCTAATTACAGTTATAGAAGAACATGTATTCATGTGTGAATTATTCCTAATGAATAATATGACTTGTATCAGGTTGTTTTGACAACCAATGGTGCTAAACACCTATCAACCAATGGTCAATTTTAGGGTTTAAAGTTCATTTCTTCTATAAACACATGACTCAATGGGGAACCATTGCAACAACCGACGATGTTGTCTTCATGGCAACTGATGGTGGTGACCAAGGGTTTCAACTGATGTTCACCCCTTAGGTCAGGTGTTGGCATAATTATAAGCTTAGTGATTAACAACTAAGTATCCTAATGATACTATCAATCAATGGTGATATTAGTTGATATTCGATGGTGATTAATGAATATAGTATTGATCTAGCAACCTATGGTGATTGAATGGTCACTACTGATGGTGTATCAGGTCTCCACAACATAAGGTGAGTTAAGCATGTATTTTTAACATCAATTAAGCCTTAAACCAATGGTTTCTTGGGTCATTTGATGCAATGGTCGGACCTATACTCCAATTGGTGGTTTTAATATATGAACTTGACCTAATGGTTAGGATCTAATGTTTCTTCATCCAATAAATTGGAATGATGTCTAATTGTAATATTTTGGTCCTAATAAAGTGATTTAAATGGTTTCTTTTATGAGATAAACTTAAGAAGCTCATTTATTGACGGTTTGCTTTAAATAAATAATCGCTTGAGGGTTTTACCCTACTCTCAATGGAACTTTTTATGTTGTTAATCAAGGGATGCCTAGGGTTAGTTGGTTACTCTTTCTAGAGCAAAACTTAATGACTGCATAGGTGGTTTTTTCAATATGTCTACTTATGTTAATGACCAATAGCTTTACCTTTTCAACATTTAATGGTTAGAAGTTGATGCCTCAATATTCCAATTATTTTGGGTGAAGTGTGTAGTGTAATTCTATGATTTTGATGATGAGAATTTGATGATTTAATACCTTAAACTTGAAGTATTACCCTTGCCCTCGTATGATTATGATTTATAATCACCATAACGAATTAATGGGTAACCCTAATGAGGTATATCTTGTTATACCTAACTTTGATATAACTAAATGATGGTAATTGGGTATGAATAGCCCTTGAATGACTAATACAATCATGGAGTACTCTCTTATTATTTTTCAAACCCTAGTATGAAATAACCCGATGGTTACAACTTGATTTATGTGTGGGTCCATACTTGAGAATATTATGGAATGTGATGGTGATGCTTCACCTTATGCTTCCATGATCCGATGGGGATGTCGTGAGTTAGGGTTTGGGTATGAGTGCTGATTAGTAACATTGATATAATTTATCTTGTTGAACCTAACTATAACGCAAATAGATAAAGATGAGTATTCATGTTTAACCTTCTTATATGATGGCATGATGGTGAAATAACCTCCTTAATATGATCATAACCTTAATGTGTTAATTGGGGGTTATCATAGCTACATGGTTGATACTTTCTTATGCTAAACATGTGCATTATGAATATGATGAGGGTTAATCATATCTAGATTCCTTGCATGCTGATGTAATAAAGGAATGTTCTTAATGTTAATATAACCCTGCAATGATTGTTTATGAATATCTCCTAGCTCATTAATGCAATATTGTGTTGATCTGGTGTATTATATGTAAGTGATGTTGTTGAGCCTTGTTATAAGGCATGCAAAGATAATGATGATCTTGCAGGGAATAGTATAATGGTCTTTATGACCTTTGGGTATGGTTGAGACCTGAATGTGGTGTAATCCTCTTATGTTGGTAAGGGTTGATACCCTATGATATTGTGAAAAGGATTTATATCTTGTGATTGTATGATTAATAGTGTAGTCTCATGAATGGCAAGTGAATAGTACTATGTGATGATGAGATGAGAAATTATGCTTCACATGTTTTATATCTTTTAAAGTTGTGATATTTAAATGCTTGCTAGAAGTGAATTAGGGTTTGTATGTCCACTTGTTTAATGTATCCTTAATTCACCCAATTGACATAACTAATCAAGTGCAACTCTAATCATGTAGTACCCTGTGCCGTAGAGCCATCTTCAGTGTCAGAACTTGTTGGATGGTGAAACAAGTATTCCTAAGGGAAACTCAAAGTGCATATTGTTGAGTATGTGGGGGTGGAAAGTTGAGGATATATCCTTATCATCCACAATGCAGGTTATGGAGGATGAATATGGTCATGCCTTAAACATTTGATATGATTATGGACAATTGTGGTTGTACCTCAGATTAGATGGTTTTGTATACCCTGGTTCTAGTTTCATGACCTGTACCAAGGAGGAACTCATGGTAAGCAACTTGACTATATGTCAGTGTAGTGGTAGCTTTAACTAATATGTCACTGCCCTTTTACTCAAACTAACTGAGGGGAAGAGATCTTAGGATATCAGCACTCCTAGATCTTGTACGGAATCGAATAGCCCATCACAGGGGTTAGTTGGACTTTAGGTGGTATGACTCAAACTCCCCAGGGTATATTAAAAGATGTAAGACATCCGTGTAGCATATCTATTTAGAGTTATACACAATACTTCATATTAGATGATAAACCTTGTTTGCTTTCTTTCCACTGAGATCATGTATACTACAATAAGAGATAATAGATATGTTTATGTTGTAGTTATGCTCATGTTATAAACATTCTTATGTTGTCAAATATACTGACATTGATGGTTAAGATGATGCTGATAGCTATGTTTAATATTGCTCGACATGCCTATGTAATTAGAAATGCTTAAACTATTGATCATGCCTATACAGTTAATTGTGCTATGATGTTAGTTCTACTTATTTGAGATCTATCCCCTTTATTTGAGATGCCAATATTGATAGCCATGTTATGTTACTAGACATATTTATGATGTCATGAATGGTTATGCTACTAGATTTCTTATGCTGTTATCAAGGAATATGATGTTAGTCAGATTAATGATAATGATTGTTATTAGATGCAATTTGATGATATTTGAGTAGAAATCTATCTAGATAAATGAATTTATTTGTTACATTTATATGCATTAATGATCATACCTATTGCTAAGATTATTTTTTTTATATGTTTAGCATACTTAAACTGTTCAATATGTTAAATTGATTATTAAATACTCGAACTGCTCAGTTATCTACTATATAAAATGTTGTAATCAATAAGTATTATTAGAGGTTATATCTCTTGCTGGGACATGGGTCTCAACCTTGTGGTTTGCCACATCTTTTTAGGTAATTGAAAGTGACAAAAACGAACATGTGGAAAAAAAGAGGAGCTATAGTAATGAATCTTTGAGAAAGTTGATTAGATGTTTAGTGTGTCCTAGAGTCATCCATGTACTCTCAGGTCAGGAAGTTTGTATATGGTGTTTCAAATGAATTAGAATTTTGTTAGCATGTTAATGTATGTTGTGTGGCATATACAATGTGATGAAGTGGACTTTTAGAGTCCTTAATCACCCAATGACATAAGTGGTTTCACACATGTTGAGTCATTTTGAGAGTTCCATGTGTTTTTGGTAATATTGAGTGTTGATGATGTTAATATAATGTTTTGGATCCATAATTTTATGCCTTCCTGAGGAATTTAATTGACTGGTCATATAGTGAGTTATGGTATCAAAAATTGAATGGCGAGTACCTTGAGTTGTGATAAAGTTATGGTTAGAATTTCATAACATTTGGAGAATCCTAGTGGAAGTTATTTAGGTTTGATAATGATGAAATAATGTACACTTTGGGATATTTTGGAACAAAGTATTCGATTCATAGGCTAAGTTGTAATTCTAAGCCGAGGTAACGTAGTGCAACGCGCCTTGAGAATAGGGTGGCCACGGATTCTGCTGTAGACCAGGACCCATCTCCACCGCACATGAAGAACCAACGTCCAGGATTGCTTCTTCGACTTTGCAGTTACACCTTGACCGTGAGAAACAACCACACACAGCATGGACTTCGTGATCGTGGCTTCGGAGTGGGTTTCGTGCGAGAAGAGTTGTGACCATGGGTGAGATATTTTCCATCGACCTCTTATTTAGGGTGAACAGCCATCTGAGGAGGGAGTTTGAGCCCCCGCTCCTCTCCACCTCTCCTCCGAGACGAGCAAGTCAGACTAAGAGGAAGGGAATGGAGCTAGAGGGGGAAGCAAAGGTCAAGGTCAAGGGATCGAACGGCGGTCATCGGACGAGCACACAAGATCAACGAGGAGCAGCAGACCAACGAAGCCTGCAGTCGCGCCCTGCGTTGCGTGAGAACTCGAGGACGGCAGAGCCTGGAGTAGAGTCGTGCGATGGTGCCCTCACGAAACGGAGGCGAGAAGCGCTGTGGACGGGAGCAGACGATCGCAATGTGTGCGGAACCCCGGTGGCATTGGGCAGAAGAACTGGAAAGCCAGCCCACTCAGAATAGGAGGAGGAGAGGCAGCCAGTCATTGCCTTGGCTGCAGTGGCTTTGTGCTGCGGGATCCTTGGAAGGTGAAGGAGAGGTCGGCGTCTCTGTTGCCTTACCTTCACGGCAGCGGGGTCGTGAGACAGAAGGTGGCGGCATCCCAGTGGTGGCAGGTCCCTTGCCGATCTCCCGGCCATGGCGGCGGCAGACGTGGAGGACGACCGGTTCCTCGCCGGCTGAGAGCCGTGCGACGTCGTCTCTGCAAGACAGGCGTGGCAGGATGCGTCACGCGAGAAGAAAGGGGAGGACGGGTGAACCAGGTCCCAATCTGAGAACCAGAACGGGTTCAAAACCTTGAACCGGCGGGCCGTCTGTGCCCCAAGCAGAAGAAACGCTCCCCTGTACGGACACGTGGCCGTTTTTGATTCGCTGAAAAAGGTAAAATCCTAGATATAACTCAGATCGTAGATAAATCATAGAAATTAGTCCGTATATCAGAAAAATACATATAATATACCAAAATTCTCAGAAAAATGCGTAGCACAAGAGAAAACAATAATATCAGGCTTTTGATGCATTAATATCAGTGATAATATGTAAGATGTAAAATGCTTAGTTCTTGAGTAATAAATAATAAACGAAGACCTAAAATCATGAGAACAAGTCATTAAGTACATAACCATGTTTAGAATGCTTATGATGTCAGATATGGCCTTGTTAATGAACGAAATTATGTAATTTGCTCCATATGGCTAATTAAGGCTAATACCCTAATTAAAATGCAATAAATACATGCATGTTCAATAAATGATAAGATTTACTGAAAACCCTCATATCCGTATCTGGAAGATGTTATGTAAATTTGAGATCAGTTATATACACAAGATTCATGTTATATGAAGTTGACCTTTAATACATGGTTTAAAATCCTAATTTATGTTAATGATGTAACCTAGGGTTAATATGTGCACCAAAAAGGATATGGAACCTAAAGTTCAGATAATGAAGCATAATCTAGAAAATGACATCAGTAAGATAAATCTAAGACAAGAAGACAAGTAAAGATGGGCACATCCCAATGATCTAAGTGAAACCCTAATGAACACGATTAGGGTTAAGATGAAATATATGAGGATGAGAGCCTGATGATAGTATATGATCTTGTCTTGATCAGGGTCTGACAAAGTTATGGACGACATGAGGAATATATAATTAGGATGTCTCTTTGGAAGGTACGCCATTACCTCTTACTTGGCTTATTATACAATATGCTTGTGTTATATGCATAATAAAATACTTGGAATATGGTATTGGATGAAATGATTGCTCTTGTATGATATGTTGCTTGATTTTCTGTACTTATTGCTATGAACACATGAAACATAATATATCTGGTCCATTATATGATAGCACTAAATCTCTTTGGTATAATAGTGCATTGACGAAACTACTAAATCTCTTTGGCAGAATAGTACATGTGAGCACTAAATCTCTTTGGTAGAATAGTGCATTTATGAAGTACTAAATCTCTTTGGCAGAATAGTACATGTGAGCACTAAATCTCTTTGGTAGAATAGTGCATGTGGTTGATCAAGTTTACATATAATGGAAATGTGCCTAAAATATATGTTCTCTTCTGGTAACAAATATCTTTGTGCAAGTATACTCTTTTCTTATATTCTTCTATTACTGCCAAGTATATTAGTTTTATCTTATCGCCAAGATATGATGAGAGATATATAAAAGACACGTAGGCGTACTCAGTACAATATTCTTGAATATTGTGCTGACGTGTACCGTATGTAATCTTTTGTTTAGGTTGTGGTTATGCTCTTGAAGATCCAGGATAGAGAGAGTTGTGAAGCGAGCTGATGTACAGGTGGACTTGTTGTCTTAAGATCCTATAGTTTAGTGGTAGTACATGTATATGTTTAATTTTGATGTTCAATATGTAATATCAAATGTTGTAACAATTCATGTTGTAATTATATGTTGAATGGTGAACATGTGTGTATGGTTTTATTATTGTTCATGTACATGTGCTACTGATGGTTTTCCTTTTGACTCCCTTGATTTTCTTCTTCTTAGCCTAGTGTGGGATGTTTAGATTGGGATTCTCACTGAGGTGAGGGTTTCAATTTGGACGCACACACCAGATTAAGTAATGTGAAAATCCGGGGACGTCACATACAAATATCATTCTCCTATGTATATATGTTGTTGCTAAAGTGATAGAACAATTTGTATCAAATTCTTGGTATTGCATGGATATAAGAAAGATATTAGGATCTTATGCAAATGTTTCTGAGCGGGTGTTAACGTTGAAATCGGTTTTAATTTACCCATATTTTTGGGTATGTGGATAATTGGTGATTGATTGTTTTTTTTAGTAATCTCATTTAGTGTAATGGGTTCTCACAACCTTTGATATGGTCGAGCACAACGGTTGTGTCTTTGCAAGTCATCATTGTTGTTGAAGATATGGTAGATTTATGCAATCAATGTGATGTTGGCCTGTGGTGATCAGTGGTGGTGAGGGATTTGTATTGATGTCTAGATGGTTGTAGGTGTGTGGTTGAGGAGGAGAGGGAGTATGGATCTTGAGAGGAGAAACAAAGGGGTTTTGGTGATGACATGTCTACGGAAGATGTGTTGCAGGTCTATCGTTCCTATAAATTATGTATTATATGGGTAGGGAAGGGAATTTTCTAGGGTTTGCAATCAATTAAAGTGGCACCTAGATTGTTAAGAGGGGAATAGAGGGTCATATTAGGTCTATTTCTTGCCTTCATTATTTTTAGATCAGAGTAGGGATGAGCATTGGGTTGGGCCGGCCCGATCTGACCCGCAACCCAACCCACATAACCCAATCCAGACCCGAACCCGATTTATAATATGGGTGGGCCGGGCCCAAACCTTAAACCCATATTTTATTTGGGCCGGGTACGGGCAGAGGTAAACCCAGGCCCGAAAACTCGAATGCCCAGATTAGATTTTTATGTACATTATCTACGTATACATCTATCTTTGTCCTGAAAGAAAAACATACAAATTTCTTGATACAATATGTAGTATGTACCTAACCATTGGCAACATGGATTCTATGTAATCAATCAACATGATTAGTGAATTCATACTAGTAAGATAACCATCATTGACATCAATAAACGTACTTGATTTCTTTGTTTTGATCTCATTGTGTCCACATGTAGGAGACAAATGATATTTTGCTCAATGCATAGTAGATTATGCTCATCTTTTTGCTCATATGCCCACATGTAGGAGAAAAATGATCTTTTGTCCTTCCAAAACCCATTTCATTGTATATACATATAGGATGAGGAAGCAAAATGACACAAAATTGTGGACTCCATTAATTTTTTAAGTCTCATACATTCTCATGTACAAGAAAATGATTTGTCACCTTTTTAATATCCTTTTCGTTGTTGTACGGGATCACACAACTAAGGTATACATATTTCGGCTACATATCCAAAGTGTATATACATTCTTTTGAAGATTTATCACAAAATCCATATCACACTAATTCAGTTTTCATGATAGCAAGTTAGATCTAGCAAAATTTGGTATGCTCATTCGATGTTATATGGGAAAACTCGAATCTGGCCCGAAACCCAGCATTCTTATATGGGTCGGGTATGGGCTGACATTTTTTAATTTTATCCGGGCCCGAGCCCGACCCATGGCCCACTTTAAAATGTGGGTTTGGATTTGGGACAGGCAAAACCCAGTATAACCCGGCCCGATGCTCATCCCTAGATCAGAGGAACGAATGGGTCATCATTCTCCCATTAATTGTGGGTTTTGATGTTTGGGGAAGAGGGTAATTTTGCATGTCTATTAACTTCGCTCAAATTGATTTATTAAAGTGTTATATATTTCCATTTTTCCAATCATTTCAATAACTTAGAAATTCTATTTAGAAAATCCAATAGCCATGAAATTTTCATCATTGCTTCACTTCCTATCATAGTATTTTTGAAAAATAGTAGTTGCTCGAGGAAAAACGTGTTGATTGCCAAAGGCAAGTGAGTTTCAAATAAATTATGTACTCATTAATCACTCACAATTATATGGGATCAATTGTAGTCGAAGCCGAGCTACAAGGAGCTAGGCTACTTAGGTGCAACTTTGCTAACTTTCAACAATCTAAGTCAGATTACAAAAGTTGAGTTTTCTTTACGATTAGCAAATTAAAAAGAGAAAGAACTAAAACTAAAGGATTTAGATCATATTTAAGAGATCTTAGACATAAGATTTTACTTCCATACTATTACATAATATGCAACTATGAAATTAGACATGCTAATTAACTTGCAAGGAAGGTCACCATGATCATGCACCTCCCAGTGGCATGAGATGGTTATGTGTTTATGTTTAGATTCAAAAACAACCTTTGATCCACGCAATTCCCCTACCACTCCCATGGTCAAGGGTTTGTTGCTAAGAAATCTACTCCATACCCCCTCATACATTCTCCCGGATAGCATAAAGAAACATAAAACATGCATATTTGATAACCAGCCAAGCATACAAGAAATAAAATTCTGTAGAAATTCTTGGAGAAGAAAATTAAATAACATTAGATATAAATTATGAGTTTACATGAGTAATAACAAGGGAGATACTCTCCCATGCCCAAGAAAAAGGATTCTACTTGTACATAATGAAGAAACACATGCACATGTAAAAATTTATAGAATTTTCCATGACTGGATAGAAGAAAAGCTAAGAGAAACCAAAGAGTGAAAAGAGTAAAAATCCAACTTCAGGATGAAGTTCCATTCTTGCAACTGTCAAACTCGGGAGTTCTTCCCTCCCAAGAAGCTTTTCCGAAGTAGAGAAGCTATGTTGCACCCTTGGAGAAGAAAAGGAGAATAAAATGATGAAGAATGGAGGTTCTTTCCCAAGAAACCTCTCTTTCTTCTCTGAAATCTCCTATCTCCTGCTCTGCAACTCTCTGGTCATCAAGTGCTTCCAATGATGAATGATAACCACCCCATATGACTGGTCTCATCTTTAAAACTAGGGGTGGTTATTTTCAAAAGTCTACAGAAACTGACAATGACACGGCAGGTGTCTTTTGGAAGACACGGCATGTCGCTCAACGTAACCGTCGGGCAATGTGCTTTTTGCAAAGAGTACATGATGCTTTACTGAAAAGACACACCGTGTTGTTGTAACTGGAGTCGACCTAAGCGGATGGTACATGTTGTGTGTTAATAAACACATGCCATGTACTTCCGCATAACATAGAATTTCGGCTTTTGAACCTCTGGATGCACTGTGTCGGGAAAGCTACATGTCTTGTCTATTGTTCTGCAGTTTGAGATGAAATATTCTAGAAAATTCACACATTGTGTGTTAAATAGCACACATCATGTGATTTGCTTTGCATTGAGGGCTACTCGTCCTGGAAAGTTACATGTCGTGTAGAAATAAATACACAGTGTGTCTTCTTTAATTTCTTCAGGATCAACTCTATATCAAATGCAAATCAGTAGGGAATCCAACTAAGGTCAGATTTGGGTTGGATTAGCCCCATTTCATCATATTTATTGTGTACATGTGATCACAGTCATGTAACATAAAAACAACTAAAAAGATGGCAAATTAAATATGATTAAAGGACAAAAGGAGAGAAAAATGAATTGAATTTGTGTGACAATGTATGCAAAAGTAGATATGAAATGGACACATCAAATCCTTCTAATCTTGAACTATTGCTTTTCCTCAAGCAAAAAGTGCATAGAAACACGAATGAAGGAACTGTCAAGTTCATGCATGGATCAGATGAAATGAAAGATGAATATGAGACCAAACCAACTATAATCAATATGTTTACACTCATAGCCTTGATTTCAGCATAAACACCCACAAAAGAGATCTTTAGTTCAGTAGGGGTGGTATCAAATTAAGTGAAACTTATAACTTGGAAACACTAAATGGAGCTTCAATGACCAAGTGAAACAATTAGTGAATCTTCAACCAAAACTCTTTGCTATTAAGAATGCAAATGAGGGAATCTTAGTCAATGTGAAGAAAATTTTTAGCTTTCTCTCCTTGTTTCTGCCTTATGGGTTCCTTCACTCAGTTGCTAATGTAGGATTATGTGCATGTAGAGTGTCAGTTGGGATATTTTACCCTCTTTTAAGACATACCACCTAACCGTCATGGCCATATTGGGCTTACACTAGGCTAGTATGACATGTGGGAAGTTTAGCCATCTTTTATGGGTTAATTAAGTTCAAGTGAATCAAAAGATATTTTTATATGAGATTGAGTTTCACTTGTTTTCCCCATAAAATAGGTGAGTTAACTAAATTGCAACATTAGCTAGATTCCATTCATTTGATTTGAAAAAAATTCAATGAAAAAGGGTGGTTGAAAAAGCACTAAGAGTTTGGCAAGGGCATCCCATGTTCTAAGTAGTGTTTTAAAGTTGATTTATTCACAAAATTTCACCATTACATGTGTTAGGAAATCAAGGATATGAAAGATGAAAGTTCAGGCTAAAAACATAAACCCAAAATTAAGCACATGTTGGTGGCCATGAAGTTTCATTTGATTTTATGGAGCCTTTTACAATTTCCACAAATGACAGTTCTCAAGAAAGAGAACAAGATAGTTCAAGACAGAAGGAAATCAATCTATTATACAAGATAGGCCTTATATCATACTAGATTTTCCATAATAAGATCAAAAACTAAAACAAGTACTAAGGAAAAGATGATGAAACAAAACTAAAGCTACATTACCGACCGGTTGCAACGCCCCTAAGCTTGAAATATGTAGTGTCCTCACTACACCAGTCAAACTCAAGGTGATAGCAACCTGATATTTTTCAGGGAGGGAATCAATATGAAGGGCCAACACCCTCATGACTATCTGGGAAGTACTGGTTCAAAAAATCATCATCGTCAGGAATCTCCACATGCATCACCTCTGTAGGAGTGGGCTCTAGCTAAGGCTAGGGCGGTGGAGGTGCAAGCTACAGAGGTTGAGGAATGGGATAGTGGCTTTGAGAAATGTTCCAGATGTCCGTCCATTGGACTTTGTCATGCATAATGGAATATTGCTGACTCATAAGATCAAGGCAGTTGTCTAGATGGTCAAACCTCTGTTGGACGTAGTCGTACATGTGTTGGACATTAGGCATGGACTGGATGTAGTCTGTATATGTGTCGGTGAAGGGAGGCGGTGGAGCGGCGAAAGCTGAAGTAGGTGCACCTGGTGCATCCTCATGCTTGTCAGAATCAGAAAGAGTCCATTTCTAGTTGACTTTATTTGTCAAAGTCATTGCATCCAAACCAGACAAGTCAATATTTTGGTAATTAGTGAAATATTATCTAAATTTGGATTCGTCATTGGCAACCTAAACAAGTAGACCGGAAGATATGAGTAGTTGAATGTCCAACAGGATCCTCCCAAGAGTAGCCTCTAGACTAGTAAACTTAGCACCCACCTTGCGAGCAACATGGGTAATAAAACCTCCACACATGATGTCACCAGATTCTCTCTTTTTGATCTTTTTGATATCAAAGAATCTTTTGAGAATAAAGTATATTACATTGATCTTGTACTCATTCACCATTTCCCATAGGAATAATAGATGTTTCTTCCCGCATACCCCTTGAGTTTCCTTCTTAGCAAAACTGTATGTGCTAAGCAACTGATGGACATATTGGAAAATAGGATTATGGATGCTTCTTGCCCTAGCTTTCTTAGATATGTGCCTTGTCTCATCAGTGATTTCATTCTAGAACTCATCACTATTGAACTAAGGAGGGTAAGCTAGGACACCCCCATAGTGGCATTGGATTGCCTCATAAAATTTCTTGAATGTCAATTTGTAAGCTTGACCCAAAAGATAGAAATGAATAATATCATAGGGCTCATGATGCTATCTTGGGTCATCCTCAAATATGAGAGCAGTAAGGAATTCATAAGTTAGTTTGGGATAGGTTTTTCTCGCTGTGTAGAAAGTATACCTCACTCCAACTCTTCCAGCAAACCAAGGACTTCATTCTTGAACCCCAAAGCATCCATAGTCTACTAACAAACAAATCTTATAGGAAAAACCCTATGAGAAATTAGAAATTTATATGTGGGATCTTCTTCTTCAGTGATGCATAATTGGGTGGTGGAGATATAGGTTGGTGTTGAGGAAGAGTGCTCCCCATGATGCACTTTGATGCCTACTTGATTGGATCCAGTGGAGCTGAGCTTGAGCCTCAGAAATCTGGGACAATATGTGTCTTTGTCCATACACGATGTCTTCCTACAGACCGGGATCAAAGGAAATGCATAGTAGGACACAACATGTTTTGTAAAACACATGGCATGTCTTCTGGACATTGGAAAAAATTGAAGGTTGGGGAAGACAACCTTACACGATATGCTCTTGCTTGCTCACGACGTGTTCATGCTCCGTTGATGAACTCTAGATCAATGATGGTGGTGGATCCAACTCGGTGTCTTTGCACTTCTTCTTACGGAGGTTGAGCTTACTTTGGTAGTGTCTTGGTTGAGATCCTCTATGGTGTTGCTGGTCTTTTTGGGGGTGACGAAAGTGGAACAAAGGGGAAAGGAGGTGGAGAGCAGCGACTTCGGATCTAGGGCACTCACATCTACTTATGTGGCCAGGATAGCCAGTAGATTTAATGGAGGAGTGGCATCACACTAGACTGGATCTGGTTTGCACATAGTTAGTAGAATGTGTGGAAGTGAGGCCGGTGGTTGGGGATTAGGGTGAACATGATGTGATTTTCATAGTACACAGCATGTCCAATGTATAATATGTCTACACCCCTTTAATATTTACTTTTATTAATGAAGACACAGTATGTACAAATAAAGACACTTCATGTAACTTTCTACAGGGATAGACTGAAGTTTCCTAATTGATAACAACACATAGAGTACAAATAAAAACACGCAGTGTGTTTTTCCAAAAAGTTTGTGGCATACAGATGGAACTATAACACACGTTGTTTGATTAAAAACATGTTGTGTAAGATTCCAACGGACTTGTGATGCTCCCAACCTAACAATGACATGACATGTTTGAATTAAGACACATCGTGTTTTTGATAGAATTTTTTTTGTTACGAATGAACCATCTAACATGGTGTGTTACTTTACAGACACATCATGTAACTTGCTAGAGATATCTAGGAAGTTTCTATAGTGATAAGGGCACACCATGTACAAATAAAGACAGTGTGTCTTTTGATAGATAACCTCAGCATTCGCCTGAACTATAGGGCACACCATGTTTGATATTCTACACAATGTGTAAGGTTATAGCAACCTACATATATAGTTGAACATGTCATGTTTTATAGTAAACACGCAACGTGTTCTGGAGTTTTTCTTGAATCAATTATCTGTGAATCTAGACACACCATGTGCGTCGAATGACACGTCGTGTTTTTATGAATTTCCATAGAACTTGTCATTCTTTTGTTCAACACCTAAAAAGATGATGATATATGTCTATGAGGGCCTAAATTATTACATTAAGCCATGACAAAAAAATTTGGGGAATAATAATGTTATTAACTGAATGCTAATAAAGAAATCTATCCTAATATGGGTCAATTCCCACAAGGTCCTCCATTTAGAGTCCAGAGTGAGACTCTTCAAGTTCTGCAATCATACAACTCAGAGGAAGCAAGAGGCTTCCTGGGTAATCTTTTCACCTTCTTATATAGCTTGCACCGCTATCCATTGACTTTGAAGGTGGATTGCTTGCCTTGTAACTCTATTGCCCCTTATGGAAAATCCTTCAGGACTAGGAAAGGCCTAGACCACTTGCATCTAAACTTTCATAGAAAGAGTTTCAACCTTGAGTTGAATAAAAACACATGATCACCTTCAACAAAATCTCTCTTTATAATCTTCTTATCCTACCATGCCTTAGTGCGTTCTTTATAGATCTTTGCATTCTCATATGCGTCGAGTCTGAGTTCCTCAAGCTCTTGGAGTTATTATAGTCATTTCTCACCTACTTTCTTCATATCAAAATTTAGGAATTTGATTTCCGATAATGCTTTATTCTCCAGCTCCAAAAAAAGATGGTAGGACTTGCCATAGATAAGTCAGGAAGGTGTAGTCCAGATTACATTCTTGTAGGCTGTACATAATGCCCAAAGAGCATCATCTAGCTTGATTGCCTAGTCTTTGCTTGATCTTGAAACCGTCTTCTCTAGAATGTTCTTCAGTTGTTTATTTGATACTTCATCCTGTACAACAGTTTAGGGGTGGTAGAGGGTAGAAATTTTATGTGTCACCCCATAATTGGAGAGAAAATTATTGAATTGGTTCTCATTGAAATGTGTCCCTCCATCTGATATAATGGACCTTGGAACTCCAAAGTGGGGAAAGATAATCTTTTGGAACAACTTGAGTATATACTTTTCATTCGGGCTTTGGATAGGAATAGCCTCTACCCATTTTGACACATAATTACATGCAACCAAAATGTATTGTAACTGTAGGAAGTTCGAAAGGGGCCCATCCCCATACATCAAAAACTTCAATCTCTAAGATAGAGTTAAGAGGCATCTCATCTCACCTTGATATTCCGCCCATCCTTTGACATTGGTCACATGATTTGACATGAGCGTGAACATCTCGATACAATGTAGGCTAATAAAATCTAGCTTAAAGGATCTTGGTAGTTGCCTTCTCTCCCCCAAAGTGACATCTGTAGGAAGAAGAATGATAACTAGATATGATGCTTGGTATCTCCTCTTCAATTACACATCAGTGAATCAGTCCAATGGTTTGTTGTTTAAATAGCAGTGGATCATTCCAATAGTAGAATTTACATCATGTAGACATTTATTCCTTTGATGTTAGGTAAGATCACGTGGATGGTGTCATGTGACAAGGAAATTTTCTATAGCAACAAACCAGGGTGTTTGTGTTGCATTAGCAGCTTAGAATCTTTCAATGGGAAAGTAATCATCAATTGGTATTGTGTCTTTAGCATCTGTGGTGACTCTATATAGATGATCAACATCATTGTTCTCAGTTCTGTTCTTCTCCTTTATCTCAAGATCAAATTCTTGGAGCAGCAATATACATCGAGTTAGATGTGGCTTTGCATCCTTCTTGTTCAGCAAGTACTTGATAGTTGCATGGTCAGTGTAGACTACAACTTTGGAGTCCACTAGATACTGATGAAATTTGTTGAAAACATAAAATATGGCCTCATCAAGTGTCTTGATGGCATAGTGGATGGCATGAAGCTTGTTGTCCTTTCTTTGTCCAAGGGCTGCTCCTATGGCGTAGTTACTCGCATCACACACATGTTCGAATGGTGTGTCCCAATATGGTGGTTGAGTTATAGGAGATGAGATGAGTGCATCTTTGAGTTTTCTAAAAGCATCTTGACATTCTTCATTAGAAACAAATTCAAGATCATTGGCAAGCAATTAACATAGAGGTTTGGCTATTTTGAAAAAATCTTTGTTGAACCATTTATAGAAACCTACATGGCCAAGAAAACTTCAAACATTCTTGACATTAGACGGAGTTGACATCTTCTCAATTGCTTCCACTTTTGCCCTATCAACCTCAATATCCTTGTTAGAAATCAAATGCTTTAGTACCACTCCAGAGTGTACCATAAAATGGCACTTCTCACGGTTTACTACTAGGTCAACCTTTATAAAGTACTCAAAGATTTTAGATAAATTAGATAGGCAATCATAGAAAGAATTCTCATATATGCTGAAATCATTCATTAAACTTCCATTGTTCTTTCAATGTAACCTAAGAAAATAGCCATCATGCAATGTTCAAAAGCCGTTGATGCGTTGAAAGACCAAAAGGCATGCGCCTATAGGCATAGGCAACATATGTGCATGCAAAAGTCATCTTTTCCTAATTGGGTAGATATTGATATTTGGAAAAATCCCAAATAGCCACCAAGACAATAGAAATAAGAATGATCGGCTAGTCTCTCAAGCATTAAATCAAAGAAAGACAATAGAAAGTGGTCTTTACGGGTTGCTTTGTTCAATGTTCTATAATCTATATGTTTCAGACATCTTGTGGCAACATATGTCTAAATCAGTTCATCATTGTCTCATTTAATGACAATTGCACCCCCTTTTTGGGTACTATGTGAATAGCACTCACTCAGGGGCTGTAGCTAATGGGATAAATGATCCCTGCATCTTTTAGTTTAAAAATATATTTCTTAACAACCTCAAGTATGTTCTGATTTAAATGTCTAGGAGGTTCTACACATGGCTTGGCATTGCCCTCTATATTTATTCTATGCAAGCAAATAGAGGGGATTATGCCTTTCAATCATCAATTGAATAACCACTGACTTCTTTATACAATCACAATTCATTTACCAATTTTGATTCTTGATCATCAATAAAAACAACATTTATTATCACATGAGAAGTGGAATTAGGGTCAAGAAAACCATACATTAGCCCTGGTGGAAGGGGCTTAAGTTCTACCTTATTCTCCTTGGTGGATGTACTAGAGTCATTCTTCAATGGTAAAGTATCTTCAGGAGACTGAGGTGGCTTAGAGATGGAGATAACTTCTAAATCTTCTATGGTCATGGCAGTGTCCAACTTGGTTAGATCACAATAGTCAACAAGAAAATCAAAAAAATCTTCACTTCCTCCATAAATTTATCAATATAATCTACCAGACATATATTCTCCATCTTGCTAGGGGATTTCATTATGTCTAGGATTTAGAATTCCATTATCTCTCCTCCTACTCTAAGAGTGATCTTGCCTTTCCGTACGTAGACTATACAATTAGATGTGCGGAGAAGGGTCTTCCAAATAGAATAGTATTGGATGAAATCTCATTCATGTCAATAACAACAAAATCACAAGGGATGAAAAACGTGTCTGCTTGAACATGCACAGGCATCTTCAACAATTCCTCTAGGATACTTGATGGTGTGATCTGCTAGTTGACTGGCCATTTTGGTTGGCTTCAAAATTCCAATAACAAGTTGATCCCACAATGTAAATGAAATAAGGCTTATGTTGGCCCCAAGGTCAACTAAACAATTATTAAACATTGTGTCATCAACTTTCATGGTAATGTGAAGGCACCTTTATCATCAAGTTTCTCTGATAACCTATTTTGAATGATGCATCTCGTCCTTTCAGATAGCATGACAGTTTCTACATGATCGATCCTCCTCTTCTTCATTAGAAGGCCTTTTAGAAACTTTGCATAGGAGGGCATCTCAGCAATCACTTCTGACAAAGGAAGGTTGAAATGCAACTTGTTGAGTATGTCCATGAATTTGTGGAACTCTATGTCATCATTTTTGTTTGTCAATCTCTGTGGAAAAGGGACGGTTGGCTTGTAGGATGGTTTTTCTCCATATGAATTCTTGTTCATTCATTTTTCTTCACTATCATCCTCCTTATTATCATCAGCTTTCTTTTCTTCTTCCTCCAATGGTCTTTTTATGAAATCTCCACTTATCACGGAAATGGACTTGCATTAACTTGGGTTCATCTTCATCTAGTTGGGTAGTGAGCTAGAAGAGGCTTATTGGTTGGCTAAATCATATTGAGCAATTTGATTCTCAAACATCTTTGTATAGGTAACAATCCCATCAACTTTAGAAGAAAGTTGGGTGATGGCATCCTTCAAGAGTTATTATGTGCACGAAAATCATCATTCTGCTGAATTTGTGTAGTCACAAATGTCACAAGAAGACTTTCAGAACTAGACTTTTGTTGGGGCTAACTCATTTGTTGAGGCTAATTGAAATTCCTATTGTTGTTGTTGCTAAACCCTGGTGGTTGTTAACGATTGATGTTCATGGATTGTCGGTTTTGTATAGGTTGTTGATTCTAAGATTGACCCTACTATTGTTGATTCTGAGAGTTGTTATTTCTATGGGAAAATTTTGGATGGTACCTCCACCATGGATTGTAGGTTTCTGTGAAAGGGTTGTAGGCTTGTCTTTTCCCAAAATTGCCTACTACATTGACCTATTCTGGCATCTCTGTTGTGTTCATTTGTAGTGAAAAATGAGAAGACGAGTTATGGCGTAGGGCTTCTCATGCTTCACATACTTGTTCAGATGCTTGAATAGAATGAGTGGTTAACTTTTCAAATTTTATAGTCAAAGCATCAAGTTTAGCGACAATGAGATCTACTGCATCTACAGTGTGCTTCCCGCTAGATTTTTGAGTTGAATTGCTTGATGAGAAGGGTTGGTTGGTCCTTTCAGTGCTCCACTGGCTATGATTGAGCGCCATCTCTTCAATATTAACATATGCTTTGATGTAAGATTTGTTCATTATTTACCTACAAATGCAATAATCAAGTGAGAATCACAAAACTAAAAGGTATCACAATATGAAGGATGGAAAATGGTGACTTTGTCTCGAATTTAAACTAGTTCTTTTACTATAACTAAGATTATTGTATCTCCTCGGCATTAGAGCCAAAAACTTGTTGATTTCCAAAGGCCAGTGAGTTTCAAATAAAGTCTCAACTCATAATCACCTACAAGTATACGAGATCAATTGTAGTCATGGTTGAACCACAAGGAGCTAGGCTAGTTAGGTGCAAAATTGATAACTTTCAACAATCTAAGTCGGATTACAGAAGTTGAGTTTTGGTTAAGATTAGGTAACTAAAAAAAAGAAAGAACTAAAGTATATAGACTAGATTTAAGAGATCTTAGACATTAGATTTTACTTTCATACTATTCAATATGTGCAACTACAAAACATGCTAATTAACTTGCAAGGAAGTTCACAATCATCATGCACCTCCCGGTGGCATGAGATGGTTCTCATCTTCACATAACACTCTCATGTCTATGTTTAGATTCAAATGAAACCTTTGATCCTAAGCATTCCCATACCACTCCCATGGTAAAGGGTTTGTTTCCAAGAAATCTACTCCAAACTCCCTCATACATTCTCCCGAATCACATAAAGAAGCATAAAACACACATATTTGATGGCCAGTCAAGCATACAAGCAATAAAACTCCGTAGAAACTCTTCGAAAGCAAATTAACTAAAATTAGATATAAACTATGAGTTCACATGAGTAATAGCATGAGAGTTACTCTCTCATGCCCAAGAAAAAGGGCTCTACTCGTACATAATGAAGAAACACATGCACATGTCACAATTTCTAGAGCTTTCCTTGATTAGAAATAAGAAAAGCTAAGAGAAACCAAAGAGTGAAGTAGAAAGAGAAAAACTCTGGCTTGAGGATGAATTTCCACCCTTGCAACTACTCCAACTCAGAGTTTCTTCCCTCTTGAGAAGCTTTGCTGAAGTATATAAGGTCTACTGCACCCTTGGAGAAGAAAAGGAGACAAAAATGATGAGGAATGAAGGTTCTTTCCCAAGAAATCTCTCTTTCTTCTCCAATATCACTTCTCTCTTGCCATGCAACTCTCTTTGGTCATCAAGTTCTTCCAATAATGAGTGATAACCACCCCATATGGCTGGTCTCGTCTTTAAAAGGAGGGGCATTTGTTTTCAAAAGTCTATAGAAACTGACAAAGACACGGTGTGTTGCTCAATGTAACCATCGGGCAATGTGCTTTCTGTGAAGAGTACACAACATGTCGCTAACAAGACACATTGTGTTGTAGAAATTGGATTCAACATGGGTGGATGGTACACACCACGTGTTAATAAACATAGGTCGTGTACTTTGGCTGAACTTTGAATTTTGTCTTTTAAATGTGTGGACGCGTCGTGCCGGGAAAGTGACATGTCGTGTCTTTTATTCTATAGTTGGAGACAAAGTATTTTGGGAAATTACACGTCCTGTGTCAAATAACACACAATATGCTTTGATTTGCATTGAAGACCGCCCTTCCTAGAACATGTCGTGTACAAATAAAGGAACGACGTGTCTCCTTCAATTTCTTTAGGATCAACTCTATATCAAATGCAAATCATCAGGAAATCCATCTAAGGTTGGATTTGGGTTGTATTAGCCCCATTTCATAATTTTTATTGTTTATCTATGATCATAGTCATGTAACGAGTAAAAAACTAAAAATATGGCAAATTAAATATTATTAAAGGCCAAAAGGCAAATGAAATGAACTAAATTTGTCTATGAGTCTGTGCAAAAAATATATATATGAAATGCACATCAATAGCTCTCTCTTCTAAGTCTCTAACTAGCCTACTAAATTTTCTCATTAATATACCATTAATCCACATCTATAATTATAATTAATATAAATTTTATATTTCTTCCAAAATCGTTAATTTGAAATTTAAGAGTGATCTACGATCAGGGTCAATTTGAGACATTCTGCATGATTGATTCAAATCAATACTCAATGTCAAACTGGTTCATAGGACAAAATTAGAGGGACATATATGTAAATTTTGTCAAAGAGGGTAGAAGGGTCTCATTTAGACATAAGAAAATCAAACCAAGGACTAACTTAGTATCACATAACATGTTGATTGATCTAATTAATTAAGTGAGACTTCAAATGAAGGAATGTTTTGCAACTGTGATCACATTTATGAGTTATAGCTCAAGAGAGATCTAGTACCTAAAGTATATTACATACACCCTTTCAAACATATGGCATTGACCCCATTAAGGGAAAAAGCTCTTCTTCTACTAAGACATCTTGATGCATAAGCGCCATAGGGAAGGGTCTAGAGTAAAACTCCAAAAGGTGTGCTTCTAACAAACAAACACACATCTTCGTTGTCTTTTAGAACCATTCCTCATGGGATCTCAAATTTTGGAACAGTCGGGTTACCATTGTGGTGTTCAACTCATGGGCAGAGGACAATCCCCTTAGGCACACTAAGTACTAGCATTCTGGCTAGACCTTTTGTTATAGGATCATCAATATGCTCTATAGATCTTATAAATTGTAGAGATATAACATCATGGGTAATGAAGTCTCTCACCACGTCATACCTCAATCTCATAAAGACCTAGGTCACCCTTCAATGATTTAACTTTTCCTATCGATGACCTACTGCCATAATGGATTGGTATAAGAAGCAGCAGCTTTGAAACTAAAGATAAATCAAGTAAAATATTTTAAATTTAATCAGCCTAAAAACACTAAATCTAAGACTATAAACTCATCCTCCATAGTGGATCTAGTCCTCACAGTTTTCTTGGATGATTTTTAGGAAATTGTGATGTCACCTAGGCAAAAAAATAACCATTAGTTTCTTGGTTTCATTAGAGTCTTCAATCCAACTTACATTCAAATAACCTTATAACACAGTTGGGGAACTAGTGTAATGTAGAATGTAATTCTTGTGATCTTTATAATATATAAAAACTTTAACCAAAGCCTTCTAGTGATCATCATTACGACATATATTATACCTACTTAACCTACTTACTACATAAGTAATATCTGGTCTAGAACATTTGAATAAGTGCATCAAGCTTCTTATAACTTGGAAATATCTACTTTGATCCACATGATTACCTTTATGTACCTTAAGATGTAAAGATGGGTCATAACAAGTACTATCGTTCACACACGTGTATGTATCAAATATATGTAATACTTCTTACACATAGTGAGCTTGATTTAAGGAATAAGTAGAAGCAAACCCACTCAATTATATATCAAGAATAACATCAGTAATTACAAGATATTTCATATAAAAATTCTTGGAAAGAAAAGATTTACTTTTGGAAATAATGTCAGCATTGGATCCAAAGATTAATACATCATCAACATACAAGAACACAATCATATATGCATTATCGACAATCTTAGAATAAATACATCTGATGGGTTAAAGCAATATTATCACATTTATCATTCCACTACTTTAGTGCTTGATTTAGACCATTCAATGATTTTACAAGTCTACAAATTTTGTGTTCTTGTCCTTGCATAACAAATCCCTCAGGTTGATCATATAGATCTCTTCCTCAATATTGCCACAGAGGAAGGAAATCCTTACATCCATTTGATGGATTTCAAAATTATGGATTGAGGCCAAGGAAACAGGGATACATATAGAGGTGATCTTTGTTACAACATCATAGGCGTTGATATACACAATTTCTTTTTGTTGTTTGTAATGGTTGGCTACTAGCCCGACCTTAAATTTATGTATGCTACCATCTCCCCTAAACTTCTTTCTGAAGACTCATTTGCATCAAATGATTTTGCAACCTAGAGGAAGTTCAGTTAGAATTCAAGCATTATTGTTCTTAATGGATTTTATTTCACTATGAACAAATTCTTTCCAAAAACCAGCATCTATAGAATTCATGATATCTTCATAGATCTTAGGATCTTATTCCTTTACAAAGATGAAGAATTCATAACCAAACTTATTTGTTACTTAAGCCCTTTTACCCTGACTAAATTCAATTGGAGGGTCAACTACTTCAAGGTTCAATGGTTCAGGTTCAGGTATGGGTATGTCAGTAATAGGAGTTTAATATATAGGTTGGTTTCTGAAGGTTTTGAAGTTTCAACATTTGAAAGTCCTTCATCAGCTTGTTTGGAAACACTAGGTTTGAAGGGAAAGTGTTGGTATGTATGACTAGAGAGACAATCATATGATGATTGGAGGGGGGCATTAGATACCTAATTTGATAATAATAAAGGTGATTTCATCTATTATGGTTGTCTCAATCATGATATGATGACATAGATATAATAGATGTCTGGAGAATGATGTTACTTGATGTTGTATGTATTCAGGTCGATGACATGAACAATGAGATCATATGTATGATAAGAGTGCAAACATTCTTTTTATGTCACTAGTCTGATATTACTGTAGTAGTAAAATAGATGACAATAATACAAAAGCCTATGTGTTGTTGACGGATGACAAAGTCTCATCAGTCATGATATGTGATATCAAGTCAAGAACACAAGTACATGTTAGAGAGCAATGTAGCAGACCGACCCACCTTGACAGTGATACATGGATACCATGGAATGCTAGTCAAAATCATAGATTGTGGTTCTTATACCTAAAGTCACTATAATCATTACATGTTGGTCAATGTACTTTGATGACATCCAACTTGACCTTGAATAAGGGTTCCCATAAATGTGATTCTCGGGTGCATTGTGACACATAGAGATTGAGTGTGATTGATGTAGATGGGATTTGTCCCTCCTACTAGAGATTGATATATAGGCCTCTTGATAAGTGAGACTGAGAAATATATGGCCATACTCATGTGATTCAATATGTGATATGTGAACTCACATACATTTCAGACAATGTACTCTAATTTAATCTAGATATCAGAGACAAAGGAATTATATGATCATTGTAAAATTGATCATGGATCGTAGGTTGAACATGTTCTCAAACTTTCTAAATTAGTTGGGTATAAATGATGTGTTTCTAGATACCTCTCATTGCTTGTGATGTCATAAGTTGATTATGGGCATTCACTACCAATGTAATTTTGGACCTATAGGGTCACACACATAGGATACACTTGGAATAGGAGTTTATTTATGAATGATGTTTAACTTGATTACTAAAAGTATTTAGGTATTCAATTAAACAACTGAGGTTCAAAATTGACTGACTGAACTTTGAACTAACTGGTTCAAGTGGTGAATCGATCGGTTGGAGTGTCTGGTCAACTAAAAACAACATTGGTTGAATCCTAAGTTGGGAATATGAAACGATAATTTCACTTGTGAAATGACCATTTCAAAAATTAAATTACCATTTACTGATGTGAACTGATCAGTTAATCATCTGGGTTCATTAATTCAATGGTAAATTTGATTGGATCAAGGATTTGATGTTGACATCAAGTTTTGCACTAATTCAATATTGAATGGAAATTTGATTCTAGGAGGAAAGTACATGAAGTGATCAGTTCAAGATATGAACTGACCCGTTCACCTCTGAATCAACCGGTTGGATAGTGAATCTGTTCAATGTTCGCAATTTCCAAAAAAATTGTGAACTTCATCTCTTTGACTACCAAACTGACTGGAAACCCTGACCCTATCCTCTCCTATAAATAGAGGGGTACTAGGAGCTTCCCAGATGCAACAATAACCTCTGACAATTGTTTTCCTCTCTAGTAGTGATTACCAATAGAGAGCTCGAGCAAGTCCTACCCGATAAAGGGAGGGATAGCAAGGGAGAGACAATTGTGGGAGAGTGAATCGGTACTAGTACACTAATGTTTAAAGGGACAACTCTTTCATGTTGGCTCTGGTAGCGCAATGTGGAGTTACCTATGGTCTATTTGAACTACTCTAGAGCATGGTGGTTTCACCCTCTAGGAGGATGCCTTCAACCACTGTCAGTGGTGTTGAACCAGGAGGTTGTTGCTGACAATTGTTTGAGTGATGTTTCCTAAAGATGAAGCACACTGTAACTTGAAGAAATGTGCATGCTACTGCATGGGTATTGTCTCTAGACTTGCTCTAGGACCATGTGTAACCTTGCAAACCTTCTTTCCTAGATACATTGTTGTTGAGCGATCTTCTACTCAGTGAATTGGGCATTAAATTTTGATTTCCACTTCCTTAACTATCACCCTGATTTCCCAATAGAAATATGTTCCCATATTATACAACATCTACAAGTCTAACTTCTAGTATACAATTTGTTCTGATGTCTGGGATGTCAAACTTTGTTACTAGAATTTTGTTTGCATTGTTATTTTAAACATATATTATGAAATAGGTATCAATAGTTTCAGGAGAAATCTTTTGCTTCTTGTTTTCAGGAATTTTAATTTTGGCCAATCACCCCCACATTTTAAGGTACTTTAGAATATGTTTCGTATTAAACCAAAGTTCAATAGTTTTTTTTCCTTAAATGCTTCAAAGGGATAGGATTCAACACATAGTTAGTGGTTAAAAGAGCCTCCACCCATATTATTTTATATAGACTAGATTAAACTAACATGGCATTAAGTATAACGGTCAAGATTCTATTCTTTCTTGGCAACATCATTAGATTTTGGATTTTATGGGGTAGTGGTTTCATGAATAAGGCCATGTTCTTCACCAAACTATTTCAGTTCATTATAAGTATACTCATCTCCTCTGTGTGATCCCATCCTCTTAAGGTTCTATTTGGTTTGATTTTCTACGCGTGACTTAGAAATTCTTAGATTTTTCATATGTTCATCTTTAGATTTTAACAGCTAAATACAATTGTCTTTTGAAAAAAATCAATAAATGTCACAAAGTAGTGCATGTCATCACGAGTAAGAATACTATTTAGATCATATATATTAGTATAAACAACCTTAAGAAAATCTTTGTTCATTTCCGCTAATTTATAGGATTTCTTAGGTAATTTAGCTTGAATACATATTTGGCATCTAGCATTGTTGGAAAGGGGAATATTGGGAATGAAGTCCATGTGAACCATACATTTAATAGTATTCTTATTCACTTGTCCTAAATGAGAATGTCAAATATCACAAGATATAGAAGCAGAAAGGGTACTCAAATTGTTGTGATTAAAAAGAGAAGTTCCATTATGAGAACATACACTGAGCTTAATTAAGGCCCTACAAGTGTACTTGACACCTATGTAAGAACCAAATCTAAAAATTACAATTTTTTTCCCTTAACACAAAAGAGTATAACCGGACAACGTGATTCAGACTTCACTAACTAGGTTCTCATTTAAACTAAGAACATGTAAATATTTGTAATCTAAGAACTTACCTAGATGTGAGATTCAGATCCACACATCCACAACCTACAATCTTCTTCATGAACACATCATCATACCAAGAGATCACATGAATGTTGTCTTTCTTCTAGGCATAAAAAGTAAACAATCATAATAGATGTGAGAAACTGCTCTAGATTACATCCACTAATTATCAGTAGAAGAAAATTTAACACTATAAATAAGAGAATTATTGGCATCTAACATTTCATAAGAGGATGCATCAGCCCCCATATTAATCATGATTACTTCAATATTCTTATGGCCTGATTAGTTTACTTCCTTTGACCCCTATGGTCCCTGAAAACATTGGAAAGATGACTAGTTTCACCACATGCATAACAAATGTGTTGGCCCCCATAATTAGAGTTCTTGTTATGATTAGTCCTCTTGCCTTTCTTTAGATATTACTTTGACTTAGGATTGATCTTATATAGTTTCTTCTTGGGTTTCACATCAACTACTAGGTTGATAGAGGTATTGATCTTAACATCCTTTTTCCTTTGATGGAATTCAAAATGAAGGGATATCACTAAGGAGGACATGGTTAACCTATCAAGACTATGAAAAAGAGACTTGGCTCTTCCAAGATGAAGGGAGCTTTTCAATCAGGATTTCCACTTAAACATTCTCTTCAAGATTTAAAGTTGCTAGTAATAGATTTTGAGATGAGGATTCGGTACTCAAGGGCTAGGCTGGAACAAGATTTTTTCCACCATATTGCATTCACACCATCTCAAGAAAGCATATTGTACCCATCGTCTTGTATTCCAAACTTGTCATCCAAAGCTTGCCAAAGCTCAAGGGTAGAAGGTTATTTGTGGTAGAGTGTCTTAAAACGCATCATAAAGTACAAATAAGATACTACCATTACAAATGTAGTGTATTTCTTTGCGTATCTTAACATGATAATATGGAGAAGATGAATAGATATAGGTCACAATTAGGGAATCAATAGCATTAGGAATGGAATTGATATATGGTTCATGTTCCTCAGTTGGTGTGATAGCAGATCTAAACATAAAGAAGTGAACCAAAATTTCATCCTTTGTTGCCAACAACAAAAGTAAAACCATATTAATTTTTTGGGCCTAAGACTAGCTATGTATTCTACAGTCATAATGTTCCAGGGTCCATAATGTATAAATTGTAAAGTAAATTAGATTAAAAAATATATGAAATAACTAGAAATGTGATTTTATTTTCACTAATGTTGGAAATATTTTGATTTTTAAGTTTCTTTTTAGAAATCTTATACTAGATTAAGACAGATGGATAACCATATCATAAATGAAGAACATAGATTATGAGTTTAAATATTTTGTGGGTGAAGGCACATCACAACAATCACAATCATAAAGACAAAATTCATCACTCCTATGCATGAGCTTGTTCAGTGACTTCCCTCCCATATTCAGTCACCCCCAGCTCAGGTACCGCCTCACATGCTAGCAAGAGAGTGGTTTTGAATAGTCAGTTTGCCCTCAGACACCATTGGAAATATATGTCATAGGAATCTCACTTAGATGCACATAAGCGGGTAGTATTGGTGGATAATAAAGAAAAAAAACAAGTTGGAAGAAGGTGATGTAATGGGTTGATGGCAAGGTGATGGAGGTTGCATACAACATCTAAAAACAACACATATAATAGAACTAGTCACTCACACATCAATTCTCTCACACTCAATTATTTTCAATATGTTTCTGTATATCTTGGTTGTATTTAGAAATGGCTAAAATATGTCCATATTATATAAAGACGAAACCCAAAAACAGACACCCAAGATAGCCATTTTTCCCTCAAAATTTTATAGGTTAATGACTTTAAAAAAAATAGCTTGTTGGGTGTACCCAGAAAGAGTCAAAGGGTCTCAGACCATCCAACATAAAGTTTGAGGAATCTGGATGGGAAAATGGTACAGTTTAATTCAAAGAGATCTATAATGTGTGTGGCTCAAGGTGATTGCAACAATAAGATAATAGGAACTTGTTCATATATATATTTTTGAAAGAAAAAATGCCTTTTAACAAAACAAAATAAAAGAATTTCTTTTTCTAAAAATGTCAAATCACATGTAGCTGAACTAAATCAAAATGATTTTGGAGGGACACGACATGAACACGTGTGTGTTTTTATTCATCAAAAATCAAATTACATACAAGCTCAATCAGCCTTAAGTACAAAATCCCCAAGCTAAAAACAACACACAACATAGAACTAGTCTCGCACATATATGTTCTCTCACACTCATCTATTCTCAATATCTTTCTAGATGTCTTGGTTGTGTTCATAAATTGCTAAAATATGTCTATTTTTAGATAGACAAAATCCATAGATAGAAACCCACCATAGTCTCTTTTTCCTAAAAAAAACTCGTCAGTTAATGAGTTTCCTAAAAAATAATTCATTGGGTGTACTTAAAAAGAATAGAAGGGAATCAAACCAGACAACTAAAAGGCAAACAAATCCATATTGGAAAAAGGATATGATTTGGTTCAAAGAGATGTATGATTTGGGCAGCTCAAGAAATTGTAGCAACAAAGACAATAGGAAGTTGTGCATCTTCAGATTTTTGAATGAAAAAATTTAATGCAACATTTAACAAAACAAACAAAAGAATTTTTATTTATAAAAATGTCAAATCACATGCAACTGAACTGATTTGACAAGCACATATGTGTGTTTTAATTCATCAAATCCCAAAGCACATGCAAGTCCAATCAATCTTAAATTTAAAAACCCAGTATAAGGCCCACACATGTATGATATTAATTGGTTGAAAGAGATTAATGATTTGGGTGGCTCAAGGCAATTGCGGTAATTAAGATAATAGAAAGTAGTGCATCTTCATACTTCCAAATGAAAAAAAATTAAAAGGCCATTTAGCAAAACAAAATAAAAGAATTTCCATTTATAAAAAAAATTAAATCACATCCATTCAAACTCTAATTCATCAAAATAGAAATCACTTATAAGTTCATTCAGGCTTAAATTTAAAAACCTGAGTACCCATACACCTTTAGACTCCACCTTACTAAAATGGATCCCTTTTACTTTAGAAGTGAGCAATATAAAAGTAAAGATGAGTGAGAAATTTGAAATACAACTAAAACGTGACTAGAATACAACAGTGCAAATAGAAAACCACCCTTTGACCTCTCACATTTACGTCACTCGACGATTTGCATCTTGGTCAAAACGATGAAGTGGATCTCATGTTGTGTGCTTTACATTCACATTCCCCCACCAAACATCCACAGTTCAACAGATGTAAAGATTATGGCTCTCATGCGCCTATCCCTTCTCCACATCGTGCTTATCTGCATCGTCACCTTTCTTCATGAGTTTGAATGGACAAGTACTATTAAGCTACATAATTTATTACAAGTACTATTTATCTACATAATTCATTACTAGATTCTAGTTACATATTGTGAGTACATTATACAAGTTTGATCATGTACACTAAGAAAGATCTTATGAAAAGTACAGCTTGAACACTTTCTCACAACTAACTAGCTAAAAACCTAAAATATATAAAAAATAAGAGGGTCAACACACAAGGTGTTGAGTACCACAAAGAAAGATACATAATTTAAGGTTGTCATAATTTAAAAGGATTTGTAGAAGTAAATGAAGAAGGGTTTAGTACTTAGAAAAATAAGAAAATTATATTTTAGAATTTTTTTCTCCATTATACTAATGACATAATGTATCATAAGGCATCAAGCATATTCCCTTTCTAGGGGTCCATTGGGGTGCCTAATGATCAAAGCTATTAGCTAATATCAACATTAACTTATATATTGGCATATTATTCTTATCCATTTACATTAAAGATGCAATTATTATTCTATTTTATATATTAATCACATCATACCTTTCATTAGACATATTTTAATAATTATTATGCAATTTTGAATAGGGAAGTCTATGTGACTAAGTATAAGGGTTTACCTGCATATTATGCATCATTTAGTTTATTGGCTCTAATCTTAAGCTTAATAAGATATCTTAGATTATTATATGATATAATTATGCTAATGCATCATACGAGGTAACAAACATGACTAGGTTAGGTTATCCATTACAAACTGGGGTTTAGATTCCATATATTGATTCCATCATCATGTGAGGATTTATAGATCTAGGGTATGATTAGGGTTATGTGTAACCTTAGCAAGGCATTACACTATAGTTTATTAATGTATCTACATTAATGTTCATCAAGGTTTACACAAGTATAGTAGCATCTATATGAATCCTTATTGGGCCAAGATTATAAGATCTAAGTACAAGACCATATCCAAGAGATTAGGGTTTCTAGAGCCAAGATGCTAGGTTTTGGTATGTTACAACACTCCACCCCTTAAAGAGGATTTTGTCCTCAAATATAGCCATACTTACACTACTAAATAAATACTCTCCACTCCTTAAAAGGTATAACCTAATAAGCCAAATTAAACAAGTCTTGGAGACATCTGGGCTACATATGGATCTTTTAGTTGTAAACAATTTAGGTGTTTATGTTATTTATAGGTCATGCATCCAACTAACAAGTCATACCCACCCAGGGTTGAACTTTTGGTCCTTGTGCTTCTAACCTAACAACCCTAAGAGAAACCAAAACATTAGAGGATACAAAAGGGTAGGTCAACATAATCTTTAGCACAAGCAAACACTTTTCTTAGTCATCTCTTCATAGTAAAAACTAGGGTTTAGATTTCTATTCTGAATAATTCTAAGGACTTTTCTACTATAACCACATACATTCTTTTATCGTAACTTAATTTGAGAAAATCCCAATAAAATCTGAAGATTTTTTTACTTGTACATCTTATATTTTAAAGAAAGATAATTTTATGTCCAAACTTTGCCATATAAAAGTATAAGTAGGGGCTAAAGTTAATGTGAGAACCGACTCATAATTTTCCAGTTGAAATATTCTTACCTTACCACTTTAACATCCTCGTTATTAACCACATCCTAAAATTGAAACTCATATCATTCAAAGGGATATGCCACAACTAGCTTGTATATCGGGGTATGAACTAATGGGTTTGATCATATCAGGGTTTACTCATCATAATCCTTATGTGTTCCTCAAATGATCCTACATCTTGATTTCATCAACTCATAAACATTATAGTTAAATTCTATGGTAAAGATCTATCATTGAGGGTTTCCATGTAAGGTAGGGTGTCTACTTAGTGAATAAAATTTTGAAATAATCATATTATGACTTTCATGGATCTCATACCATCTTGTATTGGGAGGCACCCGAGAGGCCATACACTCCCTACCAAATTAGAGGAATAAACCCATCTAATACAAAAACACTAACAAGTATGCTAGAATAGGTGTAACTTTTTTAGTTCTTAAAGGAATGGTATACAAGAATTGAAGTGGAACAAAATAGCATCATATATTCAACTTTACAACATTACATAATAATATCCCACTTGGGGTTTACATAAAAGTAACAACTCCAAGATCTAAGTAAAGGGATTTACAAACTATCTCAAGTCTATCTTTTAAGAGACAGCTTCACTAAGACAAGTCCAAGTCATCATGTCAATCCCTCTATATTCTCCACCTAAGTAGTTGGAAGCATACCCCACATGATAAGACAAAGTAGAAGTTTTTTGCATAGAAATGTCGGTATGCGCAGATCAATAGGGATTGAGTACATCAATAAAGTTTACCAAGGCTTACTAAACCAAGAGGGAAAAAGAACATACAAATGGATATCAAAGAGATATAAAATATAATCATCAATAATAAAGTTTTTGTTGTGTTAAAACAATTTCGAAATAAAATGTCACACTCATAAATATTGTGTGTTAAAACAATCAAACTAATATCATTTAAGTAGGATTGATGCCCATAAAATATCAGGCCTAAGTTGGAGGGAAAGGTACACCATGGCATAAAGGTGTGTACAATATATATAACAAGAGTGGAAAGGTACACATAGGATGGAAAGGTGCACACAATAATATTATGGTGGTATAGAGGTACTGCTACTCTGAATAATGTTAGTCTATCGTACATGCACAAATATAGATGAATGAAATAAGTTTAGTCAATATCAAATAGAGGGACGACAAATATAAGTAAGGCATCAATGTGTTTTTATATGACAATACTGGAATAATATAAACATGTTGGTAGGTGATAACACATATACCATGAATATGGGGTGACCATGAACATATACACATCTATTGCGAGCAGGACATGATACATGTCTGCCCTAATAATTTCACTTACAAGAATTATCACCTAATATCAAGTGTTGTAATTTACAAATTCACAAAAATACACATGTTAATTATCCTACTAGTCACTACATGATGCATATTGAAGAATAGAAAATTTATTTCAATATATGGAAGATAAGAAGATTCATTCAATATCAAGTGGGGTCAGCAGACCTACAAAGTAAGAACTAATAAATTTTGTGATGAAGAGAATCTAGTAACAAAAGGGATCTTCCCAATAAGAATAATTCAAGGAAATAACTTCATTAAGTACATTAGGGTTTTAAGTTCCAGAAACACCAAGTGAGAGAAACACAAGTCATTTGCTCAAAATACTAGAATGAAGATACCTAATATCAAGTCTACGTATGTTCAAAGTAAATCCTAGATCTTCAAGAGAGTTTCAAAAAACATATTAAGCATATATGTAGAATTAGGGTTAATATATCCTTATTCCATGAACCCTAAAAACCACCTTATTACTCCTAATGAATTAGGTTATCAAATTGACATTATCATGTAGTTTATACTTTTTTTATTCCATATCATATTTTATTTTATTTTTCTAATTTATAGATTATCATATGTAATGATAAAACCCCAAAAAACATATTTGTTATATTGAAATTATGCAAATGAAAAAGAACTATTAGATGGAGAAAACCTAAAATTTCAAAATATATTAAATATCATTTATATGACTTATGGTTCATTTATAGTGAATATAACAAAATTTATCCAATAAAAATCTTCAAGAATTCCCTTGTATTACTTCTTATCCTATTATATTGGAGAGGACCTAGTTGAGGTGGCATCTTAAAAACTAGAGTTGTGGCCCTGGCCTATACAAAATGAAATGTGACCACAAAGATTGATATGCTAAAGGTTGATAACCCCCTTAGATCGAATACACAAACAAAATCATTGAAAAGGGTATACTAATTAAATATTGCAAGTGCTTCTTCATCTTCATTCTTGTGAGGAAGCAGAGTATAGGAGATGAGATTTAGGAAATGACCTTGTCTGTGTAAGCATCTCAACACCAGTAAGTTTGGTGAAAAGATTCCCCTATATGTCCTAAACACAATAATCCTAAGAATTGGGTTGTGCAATAAGAAGAAGGATAAATGCTACTCCTGCCATTACCCAGCAAGGGATAAAGGTAAAACTTAGCAAAAATCAAATTGTAGAGAAACAATACAAGTGGAGGGAACTTGGTGAGCCTTTGTAGAGGAACCATATTGACATTGGAGACTCAAATCATCATAAACCTCAGTTCACAATACAGATCCCTAAAAAGGAAGTAAGACTGCATGAATTGGACAAAAATTTTCAATACCTTTTTACACAGAATTTATTACCTAATAAGTTCCAACTAGCATCCCCCAAGCTGACACAGGCCAAATAGACTACAGAAACACCATGTCCCTTTCATTGGTAGTCATCACGGATTATCAAATTAATAAGATTGGTATATGATGCTATGCGATGAATGAGATAAGAATATTATAGGGAAAGGCCTTTGGGGGTGTATTCAGAGTGGTTGTATTCGGGTATGAAGAGTCAAAGATGTAAGGGGAAAGAAAACTTTAATAATATTGAAACCAATTTAAAGAATATAAAACTTAAGAAGATTGAGATCAAAAAGATAACATTGAACCTATGGAGGAAGATAAGTAATAAGAGGAAGTACAATATTTTATGGAATCTCAAGTCCCTATCATAACACAAGAAACTTGATGGTTTAGTAGGGCATGTCTTGAGCCAGAGAGATATGGATTTCTAGTGACTCAAGAAGATGATGTGTTTGTCATTGAAGATGATGAGCCAACTACCTACAATGAGGCTATTGATGGACCAGATTATGAGAAATGAATTGAATCCATGAGATTTGAGATGGAATCCATGTATAAGAACAAGGTAAGGACCTTATTGCATCCATCTAAAGGGGAAAACCCCATAGGGTACAAATGGGTCTTCAAGAATAATATCAAAATGGATTGTAATATATAAACCAACAAAGGTAGATTGGTTACAAAAGGTTTGAATCAAGTACAACGGGTTGAATATGATAATACTTTTTCATCATTTGACTATGACAATACTTTTTCAAGAATAAGACCGACATGGATGGTAATGTATAAACCTACAAAGTTATATCGGTTGTAAAAGGTTTCAAACAAGTTCAAGGTGTTGAATATGAAGAAACATTTTCACCGGCGGCCATGGTTAAATCCATTAAGATCCTTCTTGCAATTGCATCTTATCATGACTATGAGATTTAGGAAATTGATGTCAATACTCCTTAATAGGAATCTTCTTAAGGATGTGTAAGTTTCACAACCTGATGGTTTTATTGCTCCAAATGAAGCCATGTTTTCAAGCTACAAATGTTAATCTCTATTTTGAAGCAAGCATCTCAGAGTTGAAATCTTCATTTTTATGAGATAGCCAAGGAGTTTGGATTTATTAAAATTAATATGGATATTGTGTTTACAAGAACGTTAGTAGGAGCATAATTGTATTTCGTGTATTATATGTGGATGACATACTATTGTTGGGATATGACAAGCCTACACTAGTATTGGTTAAAAATATCGTTGGGAAATACCTTCTCCAAGTAGGACTTTAGTGAAGCATCCTATTTCCTAGGAATAAGTATCTATATAGGTAGATCTATAAGGCTTCTTGGACTAAGCCAAAGTACATACATTGACAAAGTGCTAAATAGGTTTAGCATGCAAAATTCTAAGGGAGGGAACGTACCCATGTCTCATTGAATAAGTCTACCTAGAACTCAATGTCCCAACTCTTTGGAAGAGTGGGCACACATGAGTAAGATTCCATATGCCTCGCCAATTGGATATATCACGCATGTAATGATATGTACATACCCAAATGTCTTGTATGCTTTGAGCATCACTAGTGGGTACTAGTTGGATCCAGGTAATGGTCCTTGGATAGTTGTATAGAACATCCTTAAGTAATTGAGAAGAACTAAGGATAAATTCCTAATTTATTCTGGTGAGGAAGAGTCAGTTGCAAAAGGCTACATTGATGCAAGCTTCCAAATCAACAAGGACAATAACTAACCACAATCAAAATTCGTGAATTGTCTAAACTGTGGAGATATAAGTTGGAAAAGTTCCAAGGAAAAGATAGTAGCTACTTCCATGATAGAGTATGAGTACATAACTTCCTCTAGTATAGCAAAGGAAGTTGTATGGATCAAGAAATTCATTCTGACTTGGGGCGGTTCCAATTACTGAAAACTTGTTATTGTTGTACCTTGACAATAATGGAGCTATTGCACAAGATAAGGAATCTAGATCACATTAGTTTTCTAATCACATACTCAAGTGTTACCATCGCATACATGACATTGTATATTAAAGAGATATAAAGATTTGTAGGGTACCAACTAAGAAAAATGTTGTTGATCCTCTAATTAAAGCACTTTTACAATAGAAACATGATGGTCATGTTATATAGATTGGACTTAGGTTCATGAGCGACTGGCTCTAATGCAAGTGGGTTACTGTTGGTTATATTCCCATAGGGATATAAGGTGATGATTGAAAATTTTAGATTTTGTATGTGATTTTTTTATTAATTAAAAGGATGTTCCACTTATTATGTTTGTTTCTATATTAACATCATGAATAAATTTAATAAACTCCTAAATATGTTTTAACTCAATGGCTATGGTGTGGGTTAAAAATTTAAACATGATCATATGTATAATAAGATAACTAATTCTTGTTATAATCCTAGTCAATTATTATTGGGGATAGTATAGGACAACAATAATACACATGACTAGCATGTTAGTGAATGGTGACCATGTCTCTTTAGTCATGATATTAGATATTAACTCAGATGCATGGGTACTTGTAAGAGAACAAGTTGTACTATATAGACCCACCATGAGATATATATGGGGAAGTCATGTAATGACATATTAAAGTCATATCAGAATGTCATAGTGGTGACTGTGATCCTTAGACATGAATTCACTATAGTAACAAATGTTGTTATGCTTACTTTGACACTAACACAGCATGCTATAAAATTTGAGGCCCCAAAAGGTGGTGATTGGGTGTAGTGTGCACATGGTGCATATTGTGAGTGATATGGATGGAATTTGTCCCTCGTTTGGAGTGATATTCCTAGACTCTTGATAAGCGATACTACAAAATTCATGCACATGCTCATGTGAGTCAATATATGTTTTTGAGCTCACAATATGTCGAATAGTTTTCTCTAGTTCAAGGAAAAAAGATTCAACGTCAAGAGGATGACAACCCATGCCTTAGTTTCAATCTAGATATCCACAATAGAGGAATTGTATAGTCATGGTAACATTGGTTACTTTTATAGGTTGTTGTTTTTCTCCAGCTCATTCCTATTACTTGGGTGGCAATGATATATGGATACGCACCAATGTTTGCTTATGCTATTTTGAACATCACTAATAATATAATTAGGAATATGGCAGGTCACACGCATAAATCATCCATAAGAAAATTGAAGTTTGGAATCAAAGAAATGATTAAAATGGTCATGAATCATAAATATGCTAATTTCCTATCTGGTCAGGTGACCAGAATGTCTTGTAGATCAATTAGATTGGTTTGGTCAATGGATCAACTAATTGTCAATTGGTTGATTGAGTATTTCATGGGATTGTCATGATTGGCCGATCAAGCAACCCAATTGGGTGATCTTAATGTAATAGGAAAAATCTTAGCAACTCAATTCCAGATCTAAATTGTCCTCATTGATCGATCAGCTAACTTGGTCATGTGACCAGAATTTGCAATAAGAATGTTCGGTCGATCAAGTAGTGTGATTATGTGATCAAAATCCATCATCATCATTACCACCTAAGCCTCAATCCCAACCATTTTGTGGCTAGCTACATGGATCTACATAGATCCTTCATTTTCAATCAACTTTGTTATGGGTCATACCCTGATCAAGATGCAAAAATTCAAACTATCTCTTTATAAGATCTTTCCAAGTTAATCTAGGTCTACCTCTACTTCTTTTAATTATGCTTGACTCAATAACCTTGCTTCAAATTGGCACACTCGTCGCTCTACGTTGCACATCTCCATACCGTCTTAGAAGACCTTCAGATAACTTGTCCTCAATGCTGAACACCCTCACTTTGTTTATGTTGTAGTCATTCCTCAAATGATCTTTTTTTGTCTTCCTACACATCCATATCAGCATACACATTTTAGCCACATTCATCTTGTTGAGAGCTTGTTTCTTCACTGCCCAACATTCATTCCCATATGACATGGTTGGTCGTATAGTTGTTCTATAAAATTTACTTTTTAATCTGAGAGGGATGTTTTGATTTCATACTACTCTAGTAGCACTATTCCACTTCAACCTCTTGGTATGTATGCCCAGAGAGCCAATCATATTACGATTGTAATTGTATAATATGTAAATGATTTGATTAATAAACAAAGGCAAGCTTCCAATTTATTCTATTTTACTCAGTTATGAGATAATGAAATAACATAATAAATGTCTAGAGAATGATATTACTCAATGACGTATGTCTTCAAGGATGTGACTTGAACACTGAGATCATACGGATGTTAAGAGTACATACAGTCTTGTTATGTCCCTAGTCGGGTGTCATTGTACAAGGTCGATAGACAACAATGACACATAAGACTAGAATTTGTGTTGGTTGATGAAAGAATCTCATTAGTCATGATATGTGATATCAAACAGAGAACGTAGATAATTGTTAGAGAACAAAGTATTAGATAGGCCCACCATAAGAGTGATACATGGACACCATACATTAGTAGTCAGAATCATGTCTTATAGTGTTCATGGTGATTGTGATTCTTAGACATAAATATCACTACACTCATCACATGACATTTAGTAAGCTTTGACATCATCCACAGTGATCCTGAATAAGGGTTCTCATAAAGGTGATGACCGAGTACACTGTGACACATGGGGATGACTGTGAGTGATGTAGATGGGATTTGTCCCTCCTAGAGGAATATGATATCCCAGGCCTCTTGATTAGAGAGACTAATAAATGCATGGCCATGCACATGTAAGTCAATATGTGATGTTGATCTTACATATATCTCAAACAGTTTGCTCAAGTCCAAGAAACAAGATTGAATGTTCAAGAGTGTGAATACTCCATGCCTTGAGTTCAATCTAGATATCAGTGACAAAGGAACTATACAAACACTTTAACACTAAACACAGATTGTAGGTTGAAGTTGTTTTCCAACTTTATGTGTACTTGGGTAGCATTTATGTGTGACTAGGCACCACTCTTTGCTTTTTATGTCATAACTGGTTATGGATACTCACTACGAACATAATAAGGGGCCTATAGGGTCACACACTTAGGAATTGATTTATAAGAGGAGTTTATTCATGGATGATGTTTAAGTTTATTACTATAGATGTTTAGGTATTCAACTAAAGAACCAATTAACTGATTGGACTCAGAACCATCAAGTTCAAGTGTTGAACTAACTGGTTATAGTGTCAGGTATATTAGAAATTGAATTGGTTGATTTCTAGAAGAGTTAGGGCACCAACTGATCAACTCACAGGGTGAACCGGTCCACTCAGGTTGGTGAGACGACCAGTTTACCTAGTGAACCAATCGGCTCGGTCATATCAATCAAAGCTTCTGGTGAATTTCTCAATTCATCAGTATAGTAGATTGTTTCACCTTATTGAATTTGAAAGGAATAAGGATTAATGTTGGATATTAATTGGAAATGAATTGTGAATTCAGTTGAGATTAGGAAACATATGAAAAGATTGGTTCAGTGTATGAACCAATCGATTAGTTCACCAGTGAACTGACCATTTCACTTGTTGTAGGTTGCAAAATCATGAAAATTTTGGACCCTTATCCTCCCGCACAGACTGGGAACCCAGACCCTAACTCCTCCTATGAATACAGGGGTATTGAGGGCTTCCCAACACAAATAGTTCAGAATCAGTTACTTTGGCAATTGTTGTCCTCTGTGGTTGTGGCAACCAGGAGATCCCAAGAAAGTGTTACCCAAATAGGGAGGGATAGATAGGGAGAAAACAATTGAGAATAATTGTGGGAGAGCAATTTGGGGACTAGTATGCCTACAGATGGGGACAACTCCTCCCTATCTATTTTAGTAGATCGATAGGAGTTCTAGGTGGTCTGTGTGGACTTATCTAAAGGCGTGGATACTTTTTAAGATATGAGAACAACGACACCATGTAATCCATGGAGGATTTGTTGCAGACGTTGTGAACATATGTTGTCTATGAGGCACAAAAGATGAGTCCTAGTGCAACTAGAAGACAGTTGCACATCTACGATGATGAAGAGATGTCACTAGACTCGCTCCAGGACCAGTTATATCCTCAAAACCATTCTTTCCATTATATAGTTGTTGATGCAGTCTACTGGTTTAGGGAGGAATGCGGTAGCAATTTTTTTGTTTCCGCTTCCTATTTCATCACCATATTTTCCAACAGTGGTATCAGAGCCAACATCAATCTAATATATTTTTGGGTAATCAATATGATTAGATATTTGATTTTATTGTTTATTAATTTCATGTAATGTGAATAAATTTTGTCCAATCAAATACAAATCATAATCCAAAACTAATATATATGTGATATATGTATATATATATGCAATTTACATGTGTCACCTAAAAGTGAGTTTTGATGGTGGATGTGTGGCGTGGTTATGGCCAATAACCCTAATTATATGTGCATGGTTGTTTGTGATTGGTTAATCCTATTTTATCTCAATTTGCATACCGAGCCTCTATCTTATCTTCCAATTACAAAGGTTTAATTCTCTCCGACCTTTGTTCCCCTTGAATGTAACTCGAGGTTTCTCTATAATTATGTAATACTAGGATATTTTACTTTCTTGTGATGACAAAGAAGAAGATGCTCATATGGGTGATAAATCATTTTTCCTATATTAGAATATTTGGGGCCAAGAAAATATAATATTTAATTTAAGAAATTGTTGTTACCTTAATTATTTGGGGATTAATTGTACATATTTATCATTTTTCTATAGGTGACCCTAGTTTGAAACTCTTTATTTCATACTGAGTTTAATTGCTGAAGAGAGATATAAAACTGTAAAATAATGTATTGAATTGATTAAGAAAGGCAAGAAATACATTCTAAGTGTTAAACTTAAAAATGATCATATGAATGACTAAATGTTTTGAAAAGTAAAATTAATATTAATATTGGGTTCATTACACTTTAATTAGTATACCCATCAAATTTTGGGTAAATCAAATGTTGGCTACCCTCTTAATTAATTTTATAACTATACAAACTTATATATATATATATATATATATATATATTAGCACATTGTAAACTTAAAAAAAAAAACCAATCCATTTAGGTGTAACGCCCCACAACTTGCACTTCCTCGCGCTCCACGTTGACCCAATTTCTACCAACGACTGGAATGCCAGGGAAATGACGCCCCATTTCTCTCCTGGATGTAATACCTCATGTGTTACTCCTACCCCATGAGTGACACTACCCTAGCGTCAGACAGTAGCAGCCACAACGGAGGGTGCCCATCTTCCTCTCCCTCCTCTTCTTCCCCTCACCTTCCTTCCCCAATTTTATTCCTTGCCTTTCATCACTCGATGATTCCTCACCTCCCCTTCCTCTCTCTCCTTAGCACCCCAAACCCTAGTAGTGCCCCCATCTCCTTGGAGTCCAGCGTCACCTCCACCTTGCACCACCAGTTGCACAGTGCCAAGCCACCATCTGTGTTGCAGAAGGGAGTTGACAGCTTTTGTACTCGTCTATATGGTGCCACACTTTCCCTGCATTCACCTTCTACATCATCGCCACTTGTGTCTCATCTTTGGTCGTCATCTTCTTCTCTTGGCCTAGCAGATGGTCATCTGGTAGAGGCAGATCTAGCTTCCCTACACTACACCAACAACCTTGGAAGTAGGGTGTCAGAACCACCTAGTGGTGCGGCAGCCATCCACCACCCCATCTCCCTTCTCACCCCATCCTCCCTTAATAGACCTAGCTGGCCTACATCATCGCCGCCAACAAATCCATCACCACCAGACCTATAACGTTGGGAAACCTCCATCTCCAGTTCATTGATATGTTCTCAGACTTGAACCATCAGCCACAATAGGAGGTTGTCAGCTACTACCCTTCTCCTCTCCACCATGATAACGAATGGCCTACAACAACTACTATGTCTAGTTGCACCCCTGTATTGATGCCCAGCCATGTAACGGCCTCCCACTTCACCCTTAAACCTATCTGACATCACGACAACCCATTGCGGTTCGAAGTCCTTCCTTTGCCTTGTGGTGTCTACTGTTGAACCTTAAGAACGTGCAACCATGAAGATTCATCAATGCTACTGCTCACGACCACCACCACTATGAAATGCATATATTCTATCCTCATTGCTCCTTCAACCTACCTCCATGATGGTCTGACGTTGTCTCCACATGCGACAAGGCTGCCAAGCCAAGATCGGTAGCTTCATTAGCCAAGAATGTTACACCTAAGTATAAAGGTCAGTGTCTTCACCTCTTTTTGATTTAATTGGAAACACCAACTAATGATGACCTTCAATTACTAATTGATGTTATTACTAGACATTATTATATAACTTAATCATACAAATACCAAATAATTTTGACCCATCACTATACATGATGGCATGCATATATATTGGTGTATGAGTAGTACAAGCATATATCGTAGTAGATTCATTTCATGTAACCCTAATACTATCCACTTAATTAGTACTATACTAAAGAATGGGTATTTATGTATGACAATGACTTATATCTGATGATCATATGTAGGTAATCACATGTGAGTGTTTGTGGGACTTAGATACTGGATATTCCTTATAAGGGTAATTTGACCCAACGAAATCTCATGTAAAACATGTCCCTAGCCTGATTGACCATTTGAGCTATATGATATTGAGGGAGAAAATGGTGTTAAAAGACCTAAAATGGGGATAATGTGTATTATTACTCACTCACATATGTAACCTCAACACTTTTTGACTTATGTGATTGAAACTTGACGCTAGAACTAAAAAGCATATTAAAGGAACCACGTGTGCAACTAATGATGTTAAAAATCCTAATATGCCACTAGGTGATCAAAACTAGGATAAGAAAGATATAGATCAGTAATAGAAATATATATACATGTTTGATTTTTTTACTAAACATAAAATAATATACTTCTAGGAGGAAGATGGGACATAGTGGACCGAAATACCTTATTAGAGTTAATTTTTGAACACACATGGTATGTACTCGTCCCTATTTATAATTGGGCATTTATATGACTAAATTTTCCCATTATGAGGCAAATTTTGCAATACTTGTTCTTATTCTATTTGTTGGAACTATTATCATGTTCAATTAGGTCAATGACCCCAGCTGCTATCGTGCTTAAATCATGCCAAGTATGCTTGTGAAAGATGTATCTTGCCACTCTATTTATGCATGTTAGATAATTTGACTAGTTTAACTATCGCATATTCTTATGCATTTCTACTCGGGGTATGCGTTTCTACCCTTATATGTACAAAGTCATACTTTTCTGCCTAGGGTGTGCTTTTCCACCCATTATACTTAGGCCAATGACTCAGTGGTGTCATGGCACTACTATAATTACTGTAGTCCAATATATTTGCATGCAAATTTTTTTGTGATACTAATTATTTATTATGGCAAGAATTTTTGTTTAATGTTTTACTAATATTGCCTCATTCGTTTGGAAATTCCTTCTGGTGTTACTTCTTATTGAAACTTACTTTTCTCTAATGGCCCCCTCTTTGATGGGAACATCCTACTTTACTTTTGAAATAAATAATTCACTAGTTAATATTTTCATGGACATACTCCGTTTTTACTGATACATACCTTTTTCATATTTTTATGTGTGTTCCCTCCACCCAAATGTAGGTTCTTTATCGGATAGAGACTCGTGATGACTATGAGGTAACTGGTGGACATAAAACAACTTGAGATAGCCTTGTTACCCTCTGCATATGGGTGTATGTGTATATAGATTTAGCATTTTCATCTTATGTACCACCCTTATAATGAGAAAGTTGTGTACATGGTAACATTTTATACTATTGTAAATAGTTGTGTTTTCAGATTCTTAATTATTTCATGGCTCCTATATATATCATTAAGTGGGCCCACTATCAGGTGTCACTCCTTACATAATGGTATTAGAGCCTAACCAGTTGGTAACTACACTAGTTCAAGTTATCCTAGATTGTTCCTAGTAGGTAGATGACCCTTTAGATGTTGTTATCATAACTACACCTAAGTCTTATTTTCTAGTTAGGGTTTCACCCACTATGCGATTTTGTGGTATATATGTATCACAACCAAAGTATGTGGATGACCTAGTTGTAGATGAACTCTTATCAATCCCTCCCTATCTTTATAGGCATAGCTTTATATACATAAAGGTTGACTCTCCAAGGAAGTAGCCTCTACCTCCCTCCTTAGGAGAGGACAATTCATCTACTATAAAGAGTGGGTGGACTTGAACTCACATAATTGTGTGTAACCTTAGTATAAGTCATTAAATGTTTTGCTTTTGTTGTTTTCTAGCATGCCTATGATACACACATTATGTGGACTAATAATGTGTGGATATAAACCTAGAATATTGACATGAGTTTTAGATTTTGAGATGTTCCATGATGGTACATGATGATATGAACTAGATCCTTTAAGGTTAGACTTGTCATACCTTTAACATGTAGTTATCTCCACATAGTTTTTCTTGAGACTCACCGTTTAAGGTTTGGATACTATCCTAGTTGAACTTGCAATATATCATAAATGAGGGTTTATTGAAGAAAGATATAGATTTCTAGTTTTGATACTTGGGATTTCTTCCCTCACATACTCATAATGTAGGAATCATTCTTATCTCCCTTGTCCTATAAAGTGATGGTCACATAGTCGGATAATATAATAAAACTAATGCTATATTATTTTTCCTCGAGGATATATATGAAGAATCGTGTTTGGAATCTATAGTGGATACTCTTTTTCATGAAACTTTGGTTGTACACCGACATTTAGGTTATGTGAGGTAGGTACATATAGGGTTGATCCTTAAAGAGTTTACCACTCACTCATCACCACCATGTAATTAGGGTTGTAATTACACCATGGATGTAAACCAACTATGGTAATATACACCCTAATCTTTTCTTATTATGGTTACATGATCTTATAAAAAATAAATGATGTTTTAGGATATGATGGCCTAATTCATGATTAAGTGAATGGTGGAATGATGAAGGACCTACTAGAAGTTAACTGCATGCTCCAAGGATCATGTTACCTCTCCTAATCTAGAACTTAGAGAAGCCTCTTTTGCAAAGATGAAGTGAAGTTAGGATGATAGTATATGTTGTATGTGATAGAAAGTGGTTGACTTAGTTCTTGGAATTATTTTGTCGCCATTTTGGATCCTCATCGCAAGGTTTTCATCGTCAAACTTATTTTCATTAATATATATATCTTAAAAAAAGCTTTTTTAGATTCCATTGGTGGTTTTGGAACCAATCCACTACAAGGAAGTTGTAGTAATAGATAGGCTCCTTAGTGTAGAGTACCTTGCGCAAAAACCCTATCACTAGTTAGGTCTAACATGTAACTAAAAACTAATTAAGAAGTTGAAAGTATGAAGAATAAGTTTAGACATGAATGACCTAGCTGACCTACCCTATTATATCTCATAGTTAGTTAGATTGTAGAGTAACCCTCCTAAGGGAAGATTCTTGTATGCTTTAATCATTAGGAATACAACTTAACTTAGGGACTATATCAACTTAACATTGTATATAACATGCAATGCTTGGGTAATTTCCACAACTAAAACTCATACACATATGATTACTCCCTAATTAGGGTGAAACCTATCTAAGAAGGATATATTGAATATTAATTGGATAACTTAAAATAAATTGATACAAAAATTTGTTCTCATATGTTAGATAATCTCTAGCTGAGTGAGCCCTATTAGTTGATGTTTGCCGTAATGGTGTTTTAGGACATGATTGAGTGGATTTTGGGGATGAATTCTTTTTTAAGGGGTGGAGTATTATAACATTCTCGATCTAAATATATAGCTTGGTATCCCCTTTTCTTAGGTCTACCTTTTATAATATGAGTATTAAACCATTTTATCTATATTAGAATATTTGGAGCCAAGAAAGTTTAATATTTAATAAAACAATTGATGATACCCCAATTCTTTGGGGATTAATTGTACATATTTATCATTTTGCTATAGGAGACCCTAGTTCGGAAATCTTTGAGTCATACTAAGCTTAATTGATGAAGAGATATATGAATGTAAAATAATGTATTGAATTGATTAAGAAAGGCAATAAATACATTAATTGAGTGTTTAACTTAAAAATGATCAAATTAATGACTAAATGTTTTAACAAGTAAAATTAAAATTAATAATGGGTTCCTTACACTTTAATTAGTATACCCATCAAATTTTAAGTCAATCTTATGTTGTCTACCCTCTCAATTAATTTTCTAACTATGCCAACTTAATATATATATTATCACATTGAAAACTTATAAAAAACCTATCCATTTAGGTGTAACGCCCCGCCCCTTGTGCTTCCCTGGTCACGCTCCATGCTGACCCAACATGTGCTAATGGTTGGAACGCCAGGGAAATGATGCCCCATTTCTCCCGTCAATGTAATGCCTCATGCATTACTCCTACCCCCTAAGTGACGCTACGCTAGTGTCAGACAGCAACAACCACAATGGAGGGTACCCATCTTCCTATCCCACCTCTTCTTCCCCTCACCTTACTTCTACTATTTCAGTACTTTCCTTCCATTGTCTGGTGATTCCTCATCTCCCATTCCTCTCTCTCCTTGTCTCCCCAAACCCTAGTAGTGCTACCCTCTCCCTGGAGTCCAGTGTCGCCTCCACCTTGAGCCACCAGTTGCACAGTGCCAAGCCGCAGTCTGTGTTGCAGAGGGTGTCAATAGCTTCTGTGCTCATCTATATGGCACCACACTTACCCTGCATTCACCTTCTATATCACCACCACTAGTGTCTCATCTTTGGTCGTCATCTTCTTCTCTTGGCCCAGCGGATGGCCGTCTGGCCGAGGCAGATCTAGTCGCCCTACACTGTGCCAACAACCCTAGAAGTAGGGCGTTAAAACCTCTTGATGGTGCGACAGCTGACCACAACCCCCTCTCCCTTATCAGCCCAACCTCCCTCAATAGACCTAGTTGGCCTGCACCTTTTCCACCTACAAATTTGTCACCACCAGACCTGCAATGCTGGGAAATGACCATCTCCAATCCATTGATATGTTCTTAGACCGGAACCATCTACCATGATAGGAGGCTTACAGTTTCTACCCTTCTCCTTGCCATCATGAAAACCAATGGCCTACATCAACTACTATGTCCAGCTGCACCCCTGTCTCAATGCCCAGCCATGTAACGCCCTCCCCCTTCACCCTTCACCCTATGGACATCATGACAACCTGTTGCGGTTTGTAAGTCCTTCCTTTACCTCATGGTGTCTACTGTTGAACATTGAGAATGTGTAACCATGAAGATTCGTCGATGCTACCGCTTACCATCACTATGCAATGCAGATATGCCATCCTCATTGATCCTTCCACCTACCTCCATGATGGTCTAACGTTGTCTCCACATGTGACGAGGCTTACAAGCCAAGATCTATAGCTTCATTATCCAAGCATGTTACATCTAAGTCTAAAGGTTAGTGTCTTCACCTCTTTGTGATTTAATTGGTAACACCAGCTAATGACAATCTTTAGTTATTATTGATACTATTACTAGGCATCATTATACAACTTAATGATACAAATACCAAAGAATGTTGACCCATCACTATACATGATGGCATGCATATATATTGGTGTATTGATTGTACAATAATATATATTAGTAGATTCATTTCATGTAACCCTAATACTATCCACTAAATTAGTATTATACTAAAGAATGTGTATCTAGGTATGACAATGACTTATATCTGATGATCATATGTAAGTAATCACAAGTGAGTTTTTGTTGGACTTAGATATTAGATATTCCTAATAAGGGTAATTTGATCCAACGAAATCTCATGTAAAGCATGTCCCTAGCCTAATTGACCATTTGAGCTATATGATATTGAGGGAGAAAATGGTGTGAAATGACCTAAAATGTGGATATTGTGTATTGTTACTCACTTACATATGTAACCTCAACCCACTTTGACTTATGCGATTGAAACTTGACCTTAGAACTCAAATGCATATCAAAGAACCACATGTACAACTAATGAGGTCAAAAATCCTAATATGTCACTAGACAATTAAAACTAGGATAAGAGAGATATAGATCAGTAATAGAAATGAATACACATATTTGGTTTATTTTGACTAACATAAAATAATAGGCTTCTAGGAGGAATATGGGACATAGTGGACCGAAGTACCTTATTAGAGTTAAATTTTATACACACAAGGTATGCATTGCTCCCTATTTATAATTGGGCATTTATATGATTAAATTTTCCCATGATGAGGCAATGTTTGTGTAATGCCAGGGCCTATTACCCAAGGCTCTAGTAGAGTTTCAGGAATGATGAATGTCCCCACAGACCACCACTAGCCTTAAATGCGTGATTTGTCCTCACTCATGCGCATGCCAGGATCAACTTATCAATAGGTCACCCATCCTAGTACTACTCCAAGTTGAGCATGCTTAACTATGGAGTTCTTAGTGATGGGCTCCCGAAAAAGGAGGTGCACCTTGGTGATGTGATAGTCCAATCATTCCTTTTAAGATCATGTTATCTGAGGCCTCAAATATTGGGATGTTACAATCTCCCCTACTTAGGCTCTTGATGTCCTCGTCAAGGCTCAATTATAAGGCCTCATAATCTCTTCCCCATTTCAGTGCAGGCCCACAATGGTCCATGGACACCCAGCTCCCGATCATGGAATACCAGCGCAAGGGTGGCAAAGTCAACCATGGACAGCCCTTTCCTACATGCCTGGACTGCACAGCTCAAGACTTGCATGTCATGTCTATGTGGGCCCCACCTACTGGAGGGGTTATGGCTCTGATACCATTTGTAACTCCAGGGCCTAGTGCCCAAGGCTCTAGTAGAGTTTCAGGAATGACGACTGTCCCCACAGACCACTACTAGCCTTAACTGTGTGCTTTGTCCTCACTCATGTGCATGCCAGGATCAACTTCCCGACAGGTCACCCATCCTAGTACTACTCCAAGCTGAGCATGCTTAACTATGGAGTTCTTAGTGATGGTCTCCCGGAAAAGGAGGTGCACCTTGGTGATATGAGTAGTCCAATCATTCCTTTTAAGGTCATGTTATCCGAGGCCTCAAATCATGGGATGTTACAGTTTGCAATACTTGTTCTTGTTCTATTTGTTGGAACTATTATCATGTTGAATTGGGTCAATGAACCCATCTGCTATTGTTCTTAAATCATGCCAAGTATGTTTGTGAAAGATGTATCTTGCCACTCTATTTATGCATGTTAGATAATTAGACTAGTTTAACTATCACAGACGCTTATGTGTAACCATTAGGGTATGTGTTTCTACCCGGGGTATGCGTTTCTACCCTTATATATATAGAGGCCTACTTTTCTGCCAAGGGTGTGTTTTTCTACCCATTTTACTTAGGCAATGACTTAGTGGTGTCATGGCCCTACTATAGTTACTGTAGTCCAATATATCTGCATGTAAATATTTGTTGTGATACTCATGATCTATTATGACAACAATTTTTGTTTAATATTTTACTAATACTACCTCATTTTTTTAGAAATTCCTTCTCTTGTTACATCTTATTGAAACTTACCTAGATCTAATGGGCCCCTCTTTTATGGGAACATGTTAATTTACTTTTCAAATAAATAATGCCTAGTTAATCTTTTCATGTACATACACAGTTTTAATTAATACATATGTTGTTTTCATATTTTTATACGTGTTCCCCCCACCCAGGTGTAGGTTCTTTATAGGACAGAGACTCAAGTTGATTGCGAGCTAATTGGTGGACATAAGGACAACTTGCGATAGAATTTTTACCCTCTGCATATGGGTGTATGTTTATATAGATTTCACTTTTTCATTTTATGTACCATCCTTAGGGTGAGAAAGTTGTGTACATGGAAAGATTTTTTAATTTTGTAAATAGTTATCTTTTCTGCTGCTTAATTACTTCATGCCTCATGTTTATATCATTGTGTGGGCCCACTATCGGTTCCTCACTCCTTACAGAATGGTATCAGAACCTAAGTAGTAGGTAATTAGACTATTTCAAGTTATCCTAGATTGTTCTTATTAGAAAAAAGAAATCACACTGAGTGGGCACACTAATGGTGTATTAGAAAGAAGAAATCACACATTATTGGATGTGGTGAGATCAATGATGAGTTTACCTAAGATTATGACTACCATCAGGGGTTATTCTCTAGAAACCACGACATTTACACTAAATTGAGTACCATCTAAATCGGTTCAAAAGACACCATCTGAGATATGGACTGGGAAGCGTCCCAAAGTGTCTCTTATGAAGATTTTACGATGAAGCTTATGTAAATAAAAAATTTCCTAAAAATCTTGTCCCTAATTCTGATAAATGATATTTTGTTGGATATCCTTAAGATACAATAGGATATTACTTTCATTCCCTATCTGACAACAAAGTGTGTGTTGCCATGGATGTTGCATTCCTAGATATGGGTTTCATTTCCAAAGGAATTAGTGAGTGGAAAGTGGAACTTGTAGAGGTTCAAGACCAACAAGAGAGCATTGAACCAATAGATGTACAATAGGAACGAAGAGAATCACAAAGTGTTGTGCAATCTCAAATTCCTCAAATAACATAGGTACCTCATAGATCTAATAGGACATGCCTTGAACCTAAGAGATTTGGATATCTTGTGACTCAGGAAGGTGGTGAGTTGGTCATAGATGAAGTGCTAACAATCTATCTAGAAGTTATTGAGGGACCAGATTCTGAGAAATGGCTTGAGGATATGAGATCTGAGATTGAATCCATGTATACTAATAAGGTATGGACCTTGATTGATCCACCTGAAGGGGTAAAACTCATAGGGTGCAAGTGGGTCTTCAAGAAGAAGATCGACATGGATGGTAAAGTACAAACTTATACTGATAGATTGGTTGCAAAGGGTTTCAGATAAGTTCAAGGTGTTGACTATGATGAAACCTTTTCTCTAGTGGCTAAGGTTATGTCCAACAAGATCATGCTTGCTATTGTATCTTATCATTACTATAAGATTTGGTAGATGGATGTTAAAACTGCATTCCTTATCATGGCTATCACAAGTCACCACTCTTTTCTTTTGATGTCATAACTGGAAAAACAACATTGAGATTCATTACAGTTGCATTTATCTCTTTCTAGGTTTTTCGATTATTTAATGCATTTAAAGATGTAAAACCCTATACTTTTTTAATAGAATACAAATGTAGGCTTCAAACATAATGTATTTGTGTTCCTCTCGTTCTGAGGATCAATTTTCATATATGACTTGTTTTAATCCAAGTTCCCTAGAATTAGTTATGATTTTAGCAAATAAATCATAAAGTAACCAATAGGGAGGTGCCACGTAGACAACAAACTCCCATGCACGTACCTCGCGTGCGCCCAACTTCAGTTTATAACAAAAAGATGTTTTTGGCCATGCGTAAGCAATTGCTTCTACAACCCGCGGAGGGGCAATCTTGTCCAACGACCCAAAGGGTAGTCTTCCACCTCCAGCCAGCCCTAGCGGCCGCCGTTGGCAGCCTTGCGTCGGCTCTCCCTCTCTCCCTGGGCCGCCATCTTTGCCGGAAGTTACTCCTCCACCTCCGCTGCTCTCAGGAGCACGCAGGGTTCCCTTAATTCCTGACCAAGGTGATCGTTATTGCGCTCATCAGGCCATGTACTGGCGGCCTTCAGTGTAGCCTAGTTGCTGCTGCGGTGTGAGTTCCTGGGCACAGCCTCAATGTTCGTGTTACTCCTCGGCACCGGGGTACTCTTGGGTTCCATCGAAACCATGTGTTGGCTCCTTCTAACCTCGTTCTCATGTCATTTCTTATAGATAGTGTTTATGGATGAAAATGTGGAAGAAGAGAAGAGGAAGATGCGTAGGATCCTCTAGACTCGACCCAAGGTCTTACCCCTTATATAGGGGAGGGTATGAAGCCCTAGGATGTCTGTTCACGACTCAAAGAGTCCCTTTCCAAGTAGGAAATCAATTCCTTCAATGAGAAGTAATATTCTCTTTATTATTTATCCTTTGTATATTCTCTATTATTTGGATATTAGGAATTCGAAATTCCTCTTTCATTTTCTTTGTACTTTCCCTTTTTAATTCATTAGCCATGAATTTTATATTTGCTTAAGTAGAAAATACCACTTTTTAACAAAACCATGAAATTCAATAATCATGCATCATATTATCCTTTTATGTTCTATTATTGGTATTTTCTCTTTCTTCCTCTCTATTGGGGTTCCTTGAACCCTAAGAAACTCTATTACTTCGAAATCCCTTTTCAAGGATACTTATTATCCTTCTAGATGCATTATTTCACATTATCTTATTTATTAAAAGATCTCTTTTTGAGAATTTCTTTTTATTTCTCTTTATTTTCCTCATTGGCATCCCTTTTAACATTAAGAATCCTTTGGATACGAAAATCCATCAAGGATAACTCGATTATACTTCTTTCCACTTATTTTCCATATTTTATCATTGTTTTCAATTTCTTTCTTAATAAAGAAATACTTATTTGATCTTTTCTTTGCTTATTGTATTTTCTTTGCAACTGTGGACTCCTTGGGACCCAAGGAACCCAAGAGGTACGAAATCCCTCTTTGGATTTGCCTTCTCGAGGTTTCCATCTCATTCTTTTCCTTAAAACTCAATTATTCATTTACTAATTGAATTTTCTTGTGATTTGGGCCCAATAGCCAATAAAGCCCACAACACAATCATCAAGGCTATTGTCAATGAAATCCATGTATTCAAAACAAATTATGTCATTATTTGTTCAAATATCTTTAATATGAGAAATTACATTTCTCACCAAATGAACCCAAAAATTGGGGTTGTAACATCCTTCCCCTCTTATAGGAATTTTGTCCTCAAAATTCTATCAAGCAAATAAAAAAATCAGAATAAGACTTTTCCATGTCCATCATTGGCCCCTATGTGGCTTTACCTTACCCATGGAGCTTCCAAAGAACCTTTATCATCTCATATTCTTCTCTTTGAGTTCTTTCACTCTGCTGTCTACAGACTGCACAGGTGACTCAGGACATGTCAGCCTCCCTTGGGGCTCACTGGGTTTATTGTTCAGCACATGGTCTGGGTACATCACATAGTGCTCTAAATTGGACACCTGGAACTTATCACACGTTACTTTATCCTGAGGGGTAAGATCAAACTTAACCTTCTCCACCAATCCATCTCAACTGAACCCATGCATCGGGGACTTATCTCTCTTAGTTGCAACTTAGAGGGGTCAGATTTTCATGTCACATATTCTCCCACAGTGAACTTCATGTCAGTCTACTTTGCATCTGCTCACGACTCCCGTCGTCTCTAGGCTCCTTTCAGCCATTGCACGATCAAAGCGACTTCATCTACACACACTGTGGCCCCCTTTCCTAATCATCACGTGGTCCTTTCACCAACATCACCTTACTGATGTGGTGACCGACACAACCTCCCTTATGGAGCTTCTTTAAATCCTGACAATGGCTATGGTGGCTATCATCACATCTTTCATAGGACAAGAACTTATCTCTAGATATCACCCTGAATGAGTACACATGCTCTCATCGGACCCTTTAGTCTGGATTATACTAACCATAGTTAGGGGTGATGAACTATACTAACATTGATTCCTTCATGTACCTATTTCCACCTTTTGGAAGGGAACCTTTAGGTCAAACTCCAGAACCTTTGAACTCACTTCATGTGGTAGTTGAACCATCTCTCTCATATGTAGTTCAACCTGATCTGTCCCTGGACAGTACTCTTTCTTTCTCATGTCATCAAGGTAAGGCAATCTATCATAACCCACATTGCATCTTGACCTTCCTTGGTCTAGGGGAGACTTATCATAACATCGATGGTGATGAACTCTCATTCCCTCTCAGGAACTCTTTATCCTCTATATCAATACAATGGGTTATTGGTGTTTGTCCCTCACCTCCAGCTTGCATGGCCACATGCCACATGCAACTTCATCTTAAGCATCCAAAGTGCTATTGTTATTTACTATCTTTGAAGTATCATGGTGTATGATGATCTTAAAATTATGATTTCCTGCATTGTCATGATTCCTCCAGCTTGATACCTCAGAAACCCTAAACCACTCTAATCGAGGTTTCATCACCTTCCTTTCCAAATAAGTGCATCAGAGATTCTACAACCATCCTTTCTAATTGGGGTTTCATCACCTTCCTTTCCAGAGAAGTGCATCAGAGGTTCTACAACCATTCTTTCATTACATCAAGGCCTAGGCTGGCTAACCAAACAACCATTAACTTGTTCAACATATCTTGTTACAATTGATTGTTAGCCAAAACACATCTCCTTTCCAAACTTAGGGTTAGCCTAACAACCTCAACTTCTTCTAGCCCAGGTAGATATAACTCAACCAGAGCATCCATTACCACTTCACATCTGTATGTATTAGGTAATGCTGATGACATACACCTTCCAGTATGCCACTTATCGTCTCAGCTCAAACTCTAAGTCTATCTTCATTAAGAACACTCTCTGATTTCATCATCATGGTGATCAAACTCAACTTGGTATAACTTGTAAGTTCCACATAGCTCATGAGAAAACATTCTCAAAAGATGACTACTTCATTTCTCTTAGTGTTGGTAAACCATCTATGTATTGTTCACTCCACCAGGGTATGTTACCCTCTCTATCCTCATACCTCGTAGCAATGTTCCAACTCACATCATTTTTTTCCTTATTGTATGGCATGCGTATTGTCCTATCTCTCACTCCCATAATAAGAGGAAATAAGCATTTGGCTACAGTCCAAATACAGAGTTCTTCCTGTTCTAAGAGTAGAGATGGTACATCCCACCTTGCTAGTACACCTTTAAATCCAAGTTGAAATGTGCCACATACGTCACTTCATCACAATCATCTTGATATCAAAGTTACTTCCATGAAAAACTAGTCTCAAACTTACTTGGGTCACCACACAATCCTTGGTCATCTCCTCTAGGTCTATATGGTGCCAGCACTTTTAGGGTCATCCCTCTTCCCTTATGCATCCAGAGAGTGCCCTACTCGTCTGCCCTTCGGGTCCCATGAGTTCATGAAGGTGATCAATCTCCTAACCCATGGCCCTCAGACAATGATAGTTGTTACCTCCCAACCCAATGGTCATGCACAACTAGGGAATTAGGCAACTCCTACTTCCATCAGTCTTATCCCTACCTAACCCTAGGATAGACTTAGGATTCCATTATAGTACATGTCCAACTTCGAACCTTGCCCAAGCCTTCATCATCTCTCTTTGTATACATGGGCTGACATCCATCCCTCATAGGGGTCATGGTGACCTACCTACCTTCATTAGGCCCTTACCGGTTACCTCCATGGTAACACATCCACATGCACTTAGAGATGGATCTCTATGGGTCTATAGGTTCATTCTCATACCATGTACTTTTCACTTAGATTCTTAAGATCCTATGAGACCTCTTTAGGTTAACTTAAACCAACAAAACTGGTATACACCCTACCAAAGGGTCCCTCTCCCAGGATGGGATGAAACTACAACTCTTGACAACAAGGTCACAAACATCCTTAGGGTTTACATTATGAGCATGCTTAACCCAGCAGCTACTAAGGCACAAGCGAACCACTATCTAACCATGCTAGGTCATACTTGTTCTCATCCTCCATATTGGATCAAGATCATACCTTCCCATGTCATCAACTTAGCTATGAGGGGTTCATCAAACATACCTTTAAACTTAAGAGGTTTCCCTTTTTCCTCTATACATGAGGAATACAATGCTCGAAACTATAGCAACTTAATTCTCGTCATGAGCATTAGGTACACCACTTCCCCTCTTAGGCCTAGGAACCATAAGTTCACTTTCCTGATGTCCAACTGTCTGCTCAACCTCTTAACCACAAACCAAACATGTACCGGGTATGACCTAAACTTCCTATCATCCTTCTCCTCAATCAACACTTTAAAGTTGAGTCCTTCTCAAGGACAATAAACAAGGTACAAGGCCTTATAACCTGTCACTATACCTCTCTAGGTCTAAGGAACTCTTCTTCTCATCTATACCATAGGTACAAAGGTACCAGCAGACTCATCCTCTCTCTAGGGTTTGGTTCCTCTCATGGCAACCAAGACATCATTTACCTCTAGGGATCAAGCATGTGGCGACCACTATCATCCACTTAGGTTGCATCATCCTCAACTCCCTACTTTTCCTCATATTTCAGAGTCTAGGATTCCAACCTTCTTGCTTGGTTTCCTGCTCTCTCTCTAGAGTTAACCCTACAACCAACCTCACCATTAGAGGTCCTCTCTTCATGAAGGATCAACCTCAAAAGCATGCCCTTACCTGGATGAAGCCTATGTTAGCTCAAGGTTATCCATAGCTCCTTATGCTTATCACATAAGCTATCCATCAAACTCTCCCGGCCAGGGTTTCAACCTACTGCTCACACTACTGATTCATTCTAGGTGCCTATTATGCCTACATAAGCTCATGGGGTTTCCATAGGTTCTTCTCTAACCTCATCAATTAAGGAGCTATCCTTCACTCTAACATGCACGACACTTCCTAGTGATGGGTCACCAGAGGTACCAGGTCATCCAACCTCTAATGGCTCATATGTCACCCAAGGCATGTCCATCCAAACACCTGGTCTAACTCATCATGCCATCTCTCTCTCATCTTCACTTAGGGTTAAGGTTAACATCATCCTAGAGGATGTGCTAGGTATCTACTTGTAATGGAGATCTCTATCTCCAAGACTCTCTTTATTTATCCTCCTGACAAGGAGGTCTAGCCTCAGGTCTCTTCTGAGGGCATGACAACTTATGTCATATGGCCTAAGCATGTATCCATCCTTTAGTGTATGCTTAATCTATTAAGCTTATGTCTGTGACATCTTATTTACATGCTTTTCATTAATTTGGGGAGGATTCCTTAAACCTTATCAACCTTACCCATACCTCAAGGGGGTGAGGAGAAGAGAGAAAACCCTAATCCTTAAGGTCCTTAGTAGAATTTTTTATGAGAAGGGATGAACAAGATGAGAGAGTCCTAAAGGTATCTTATTTCGATTCATACCCTAAGACTTTAGCCAGGCAGTCACATGGATCTGAGAGTCCTCGTATTTCAACTAGCGATGCGGAGGAAAATATTGCCAGCCCCCGGTCGTGATCCTTTTCTAGACACCTCTGTCTTTCAGATAATCCTCTAATAACTCCCTTGGATTCTATGGAGTTTGTAAAATTTAATAATTATTAATGGTTAAGTGAGGAACCTACGATATGATACCAAATGTTATGACCCCACCTTCCGGTAACCCCCAATTAAGGGAGACCGAGAGGTCAAAGATGCACACATAATTTCCAGATCAAAGGTTCGGAAATTAACCAAGAACAATTATTAAATTTTATCAGACTAAACTGGAAAGTTGTAAGAAAATAAACTTTTGCATAACTTTTTGAAAGATTGGATTTCTAAACCTCTATCCGCACTAGAGCTAATCTAACTATTACCTCCTTGTTCTTTAATTCGTGAATTTACAATATGTCACTTTACTGTTTGTCCCTTTGGGATTTTGTACCTAAATCGCCGACAAATAAAACAGCGGTCAGCCAAAGCTAGTATGTGGGGGAAACAATAATCGTGAAATTATGCATAACAATGTATTTCATCCAATTACCATTTAACAAACAATTTTATGTTTTGAATATAACTGCATGATCCATGCATTCCCTATCCTCTACGTTGTCCCTGCAGTGGACCTGGATGCTACTTTCCTTATAGTAGATCCCCATTAAACCCCTCATGGTCCCACCCATAGGTGAACCAATTTCTAGGGTTGAGTCACATGGCACTACCCGTAAGTAGCCCACTCCTTAACTCATGGCATGCTAAAAGGTCTCATGGTAGTACACTTGGTAGCCCAGCGATAACCAAGACCTTACTCCAGGTTACCCCTTTTTAGCCTTTACAAGCCACAAAGGTGGATTTGGATCTAGCCAGTTATATATATATATATATATATATATATATATATATATATATATATATATATATATATATATATATATATATATATATATATATATATATATATTCATAGTGATAATCATAGTCACTTTATAGTTGCATGAAATAAAAGGCATCCAACAGTTATTTTCAAGCAACCGATAAAAACGTTCAGAAATCGCCGTGAAACTAAAGAGATTATTCATAAGTGTAACCACATACCTGTTTTTCTTTCATCAAGATCCTTCCTTTTGAGGTAGAGTCAACCATAGTAGGTAAATCCAATTAAGAAAACAAGTATACACAAAGATCCTGAAATAAACATACAATTTTCCTTTTATCAAGATCTATCCAATCCAACTTACTTTTTAGGATTTCTATTTCTTTTTAAGATTTCATTTGCAGTTAGGGTTTTGCCTCTACCTTAATTATACAAAACCACATATAACCATTAGTTTCTCATCCTATTTCTCCTCATAGAATTAGGATCATCATTTAACAACATATTTCCATATTCTCAAATTAAATATGATCATCTCTCTTTTACCCTAAATTAGCCAACTTTTCATGTGAAATAGGTTGAAACTCAATTTTAATATTTAACAAGTTAATACTTATCAAATTAACCTATTAAAACACAAAGTTTCATCCTTTATACTAAATTAGGGTTTCTTAGGTTTCTTGTTCACAAAACCCTAATCATCTCAATTATCTTCATTGAAGGTCATTATATTAAAGTTGTATACTTGCAATATTGGATTATGACCACTAAACACTCATATTTACCCAAAGCAGGGTTTTTAGTTCATTAAACCATGTTCATGATCATTAAACCCTAAAAGCAACATATGAATCATCCTTTTATGTTTTCACTCTTCCCTTTACTCTTAACAGGTTAATGTTGAAAAAAAACAACATCGAGATTCATTACAATTGCGTTTATCTCTTTTTAGGGTTTTTCTGTTATTTAATGCATTAAAAGATGTAAAACCCTATACTTTTTTAATATCATGCAAAACTAGGCTTCAAACATAATTTCTTTATGTTCCTCTCGTTCTGAGGATCAATTTTCATATATGACTTGTTTTAATCTGAGTTCCCTAAAGTTAGTTACGATTTTAGCAAATAAATCATAAAGTGACCAATAAGGAGGTGCCATGTAGGCAACAAACTCCCATGCACGTACCTCGTGCGCGCCTAACTTCAGTTTATAACAAAAATTCAATTTTGGACCTACGTAAGCAATTTCTTCTACAGCCCACGGAGGGGCAATCTTGTCCAACGACCCAAAGGGTTGTCTTCCACCTCCAGCCAGCCCTAGTAGCCACCGTTGGCAGCCTTGTGTGGGCTCTCCCTCTCTCCCTGGGATGCCATCTTTGCCAGAAGTTACTCCCCCACCTCCACTGCTCTCAGGCGCACACAGGGCGCCCTTAATTCCTGACCAAGGTGATCGTTATTGCGCTCATCAGGCCATGTACTGGCGGTCGTCACTACAGCCTAGTTGCTGATGCGGCACGAGTTCCTGAGCACAACCTCGATGGTCGTGTTGCTCCTCGACACCGGGGTACTCCTGGGTTCCATCGAAACCATGTGTTGGCTCCTTCTAACCTCGTGCTCATGCAGTTTCTTATAGATAGGGTTTGTGGATGAAAACGTGGAAGAAGAGAAGTGGAAGATGCGTAGGATCCTCTGGACTCGACCCAAGGTCTTACCCCTTATATAGGGGAGGGTACGAAGCCCTAGGATGTCTATTCATGACTCAAAGAGTCCCTTTCCAAGTAGGAAATCAATTCCTTCAATGAGAAGTAATATTCTCTTTCTTCTTTATCCTTTGGATATTCTCTATTATTTGGATATTAGGAATTCGAAATTCCTCTTTCATTTTCTTTGTACTTGCCCTTTTTAATTCATTAGCCACAGATTTTATATTTGCTTAAGTAGAAAATACCACTTTTTAACAAAACCATGAAATTCAATAATCATGCATCATATTATCCTTTTATGTTCTATTATTGATATTTTCTCTTTCTTCCTCTCTATTGGAGTTCCTTGGACCCTAAGAAACTCTATTACTTCGAAATCCCTTTTCAAGGATACTTATTATCCTTCTACATGCATTATTTCACATTATCTTATTTATTAAAATATCTCTTTTTGAGAATTTCTCTTTATTTCTCTTTTATTTTCCTCATTGACATCCCTTTTAACATTAGGAATCCTTTGGATACGAAAATACATCAAGGATAACTCAATTATACTTCTTTTCACTTATTTTTCAGATTTTATCATTGTTTTCAATTTCTTTCTTAATAAAGAAATACTTATTTTATCTTTTCTTTGCTTATTGTATTTTCTTTACAACTTTGGACTCCTTGGGACCCAAGGAACCCAAGAGGCACGAAATCCCTCTTTGGATTTGCCTTCTAGAGGTTTACATCACATTCTTTTCCTTAAAACTCAATTATTCATTTACTAATTGAATTTTCTTATTATTTGGGCCCAATAGCCAATAAAGCCCACAACGCAATCATCAAGGCTATTGTAAACAAAATCCATATATTCAAAACAAATTATATCATTATTTTTTCAAATATCTTTAATATGAGAAATTACATTTCTCACCAAATGAACCCAAAAATTGGGGTTGTAACAATAAATCAACTCAAAGATCTTGAGGTCTCTTGTAAAGACATGGGAGTCAAAGTTGGCCTCCATTAAAGAAGTGAGAAGCCTTGGTGACATTCCAACCGAGGAACTTATTGGAAATCTATAAGTTCATGAGACAAGACTTGACAAGAAAGAAGAGGAAGCTAAGCCAGAAGAAAAGGAAGCAAGGAAGATCAAAGATAGTGCCTTCAAATCTCAAGTGGAGGCCCTCATCCTTCAACAACAACTTGCATGTCGGGCCTCGCCCTCCTCAATTGAAGATGATGACCCTAGTGAGTATGAAGACAACTTCTCTAAGGGAAAGCACTTCAAAGGAAAGAAATATTCTTCTTCTACTCCAAGGTGCTACAAGTGTAGTAAAAAAGGACACCACAAGAGTGAATGTCCTAAGGCTAGAAAGTCACATAACAAGAGTAGATCCAAGAAGGAGGAAGAGTACAAAATAAATAGCATATACAAGAAGAAGGATAAGAAGTAGAGGAGACACAAAGATGCAGCTCATGCAACTTGGGAAGCATCATCTTCTAGTGGCTCAAGCTTTGATGAAGATGGAGAGTGCCACCTTGCACTCATGGCCTCTACAAGTGAAGATATTGGTGAGGTAAGTGAGGTAAGATTTTATGAGTTATTTAAAGAAACTCTTATTGTCATGCTTGTTACTATTCATTCTTCTTATTCTGATGTAAAGCTAAAAAGAAGAGGTTAGGTAAAATCATTGATGATTTGTATATTAAACTTGATATTTTTTAGCATAATGAGAAAATTCATCTTGACAGCTTTGATACCTTGCAAGGTCAATTTCTTGATATGGAGCTCCAATACAATGGAGTTGAGGTAGAGAATGGTTTCTACCTTAAGAATATTGAATCTCTTAAGGAAGACAACAAAAAGTGCCTTAATGAGATTGGGATTCTTAAAACTAAAAATGGTGAGTTTAAGCTTGTTGTTGATGCTTGTAGAGATGAGAGGGATGTTTACCTCAAAGAAATTCAATTATTAAAATTGGAAAATGCTATGTTGCTTGGTCAAGTAAATGATTTATCTTCTAGACCTATTTTTCCTAGTAATGATGTTGCTTACCTTACTCTTGAAAAGGACTCTTGTTTAACTAAAGCCCTTTGTTTAGATGTCGACCTTGTTCATAGTAGAGATGATCTTGCTAGTTTGTCTTCTACTATTATATCACTAACTGATAACAATCATAGACTTAGAGCCTCTCTGTAGAAATTTCTCAAAGGGAATAACTCCCTAAATGAGATCATTGACCATTCTACCAAACAAAGTGGTAGTAGTGTTTTGGGATTTGTATGGGGAGAACCTCAGGGAAATAACAAGGCCAAAGGTAATAAAAAGAGTAAAGAAACTTCCTTTTTCATTGGAGAGTCTTCTAGCACTAAGAACCCTATAATTTACTCTCATTGTAAAAGTTATGATCATTATTCTACTTATTGTCCTTACAAGCCTAAGGGGACCAACCCAAAGATGAAATGGGTCCCAAAGCTAACTCCAGATCCCAGAGTTTGAGTTAGGAATTGACACTCTCCTTTCTTGTAGGAAAAAGGAAAATAGATTATTGATAGTGGCTGCAGTAAGTACATGATAGGTGATATAAGCCATTTCAACAATTTCACAAAGAAGAAAGGAGGTTCGGTTACTTTCAGGGACAACGAGAAAGGTAAAGTAAAAGGTGAGGGTGATGTAGGTGAATCCTTATGTATCAAAGATGTTTTTTTGTGGATGGCCTACATCAAAATTTAATAAGTGTAAGTCAATTATGTGATAATGTTTACCTTGTGCTTTTTACTTCATTTGAATGCTTGCTTATGGATTTCCTCACTTATCATGTCATACATAAGGGAATTAGAAATGGTAATCTTTATGTAATTGTTCTTGACTCTATTAAGCCTATTGTTGGTAGATTCCTTGTAGTCAACTCGGATTATATTTCTCTTTGGCATCATCGGCTTGGTCATGTAAATATGCTTCAATTTAAGAATTTGAGCAAAAAGGACTTGGTCAAGGGACTTCCCAAATTGGATTTTGAAAAGGATGAGGAATTCCAACCTTGTACCCAAGGAAAGAAAACCAAGTCCTCCTTCACATATAAAGGAGTCCTTAGTACCAAGATATCTCTTGAACTTCTCCATATTAATCTATTTGGACCTATGAGAACTCAATTTCTTCATGGTTCAAAGTATTGTCTTGTTATTGTCTATGATTTCTCTCGATATACTTGAACCTTATTTCTCATTTTCAAGAGTGATACACTTGATGTTTTCTCTAGTTTTTGCAAACGAGTTGAGAAAAAAGCTTCTTACCGGATTGTTTCCATCCATAGTAATCATGGGGGAGAATTTGAAAATGATCTTTTTGAACTTTTTGTGAAGAATTGGGCTATTCACATAATTTCTCTTCCCCTTGAACACCTCAACAAAATGGGGTTGTAGAGGGGAACAATATGTCACTATAGGAAATGGATAAGACCATACTTTTAGAGTATGACACTTCAAAGAAGTTTTGGGCCAAAGCCATTAGTACCTCATATTTTGTGCAAAATCGTATTTTCACACATCCTTCTTTATAGAAAACCCCCTATGTGCTATGGCGTGGTAGGAAGCCTTCTATCAAGTATTTTCACATTTTCAGGTATCCTTGTTTTGTTTAGAACATGAAATATTCTCTTGACAAGTCTTATTTGAAATCGTACAAGGCTTTCTTTCTTGGATATAGCATTACTAGCAAGGCTTATAGAGTACTTTATGTTATCTATCTAAAGTAGAAGAATCTATTAATGACAAATTTATTGTGACTAACCCCTCTATTCCCAAATATATTGTTCCAAATGTTGATGTTGCAGGTGAAGTGATTCCTATGTTAAAATAACTCGACATCACCCAAAAGGGAATAGAGGTGGCTACTCAAGAAGAAGAGAACAATGAAGAGAAGAAGGATCCAACTCCGCTCTTTGCAAAGAATCATCCTATAGAGTTGATCATAGGTGACTCCTTTGAAAAAGTGAAGACACGGGATGCCTTCAACAAAGAACAAGTAAACAACGCCTTTATCTCACAACTCAAGCCAAAGAACGTCAAAGAAGCTCTTGGGGATGATGAAATGGATCATGACTATGCAATAAGAATTGGAGCAACTCAAGAAGAACAAAGTGTGGACTCTAGTGCCAACACCATGTGAGAAAAAGAACATTGGCACCAAATGGGTCTACCACAACAAGCTAGATGAAAGCGGTAAGGTGGTAAGAAACAAAGCAAGGTTAGTGCCTCAAGGATACAATCAACAGGAAGGTATAGATTTTGATGAGACATATGAACCTATAGCTAGACTTGAGTCCATTCATATGTTGCTTGTTTTTGCTAGTTATAAGAACTTTCTTCTTTATCAAATGGATGTCAAAAGTGTGTTTCTGAATGGTACAATTGAGGAGGAACTGTATGTTGCACAACCCCTAGGATTTGAACATGATAGTTTACCTAACATTATTTATTTATGGACTCAAACAAGCACCTTGAGCTTGGTATGATAAATTAAAGAACTTTTTGTTAGATCATGGGTACATCATGGGAAAAGTGGATTCTACCTTGTTTCTTAAACACACTTCTACAAACTTTCTTAATATTCAAATTTATGTTGATGATATCATTTTTAACGAAACTAATATTGATGTTTGCAAGGAGTTTAGTGATCTTATACATAGTGAGTTTGAGATGAGCATGATAGGTGACCTTACATTCTTCCTTGGTTTTCAAATCAAGAAAACTAAAGATGGGAACTTCATCAACCAAGGCAAGTACACAAGTGAAATACTTATATGCTTTAGGCTAGAGAACACCAAGCTGATGGACACCCCCATGTCAAACACTGCCAAACTTGATAAAGATGAAGAAAGTGAGAAAGTAGATGAGAATCTAAATAGAGGTATGATTGGAAGTTTACTTTATTTAACTACCTCTAGACATGACATAATGTTTAGTGTTGTCTTGTGTGCTCATTTTCAGTCAAATCCCAAGAAATCACATCTTATAGCTTTAAAGAGGATTTTCAGGTACTTAGTCAAAACCCCAAATTTTGGACTATGGTATCCCAACTCAACAAAGTTTACTCTCACAACTTATAGTGATGTAGATTACGCAAAATGTTTGATTGATAGAAAGTGCACAAGTGGCACTTGCAACGTCCTAGGACCATGCTTGGTGTCTTGGTTCTCCAAGAAACAATGACTTTTTCAACTACCAAGGTTGAATACATTGCAACCGGGAGTTGTTGTACCCATGTTCTATGGATGATGCATGCTCTAAGACTTAAACATTTATTTTGATGCTTCTCCTATATATTTTGCTAATACTATTGTCACCAATTTATCTTACAATCCTATATTGCATAGTAGAACCAAACATATAGAGGTTCGACATCATTTTCTTTTGATCACATTGCCGAAAAGGATATTTATATCACGCATGTGGATATGGAAAATTAGTTGGATGACATTTTTACTAAACCTCTAGCTAGAGGACAATTTGATTTTAATAGATCTAAACTATTCATAACTTCTCTAGATGAATCTGATATGCCTTCTAGTTATTTTCTATCTATCCTTTATGCTTTGCTAATGTCTTGATCACCCTTACTTGCTAAAGTGCTAAATTTTCATATTCTTATGCCTTACTTTTCTCTTATTTTGGATATTTTTTGCAAATGCTTGTTTTATAGCTAAATAGTACCCAATGATGAGTGATATGTGCCTAAGTATGTTTAAAATGCAAAATGGACTAGAAAAATAAATTTAATTAGCACTCAAATGGCTAGAAATGAAATTTTATAATGATGAATTAGGTTGAGCATCGGTCTAGTTGGCAACTCGACCGATCCGTGGCTGAGGGCTTTTGTAAAAAGCCATTCGGTCGAGTTTCCATATCACAAAACTCCATTGATGGCTAGGCTGGAGCAAAACTTAAGTATGGTTCAGTCGATTTTTCTCGCTCTCAACTAGAGAAAAATTGACCTAATCCTACTCCAACTCCCTCAATCTCTCAACCCTAGTCGGACCTTTCCTTTCCTAGCCAAAGCCAGCCCTTGCTTGACCTTCCTAGCTCTCTTTCCCATCATCCCTAGGTGTTTGGTCAACTTTTTGTGGTGTTTCCTTCGGTTTTGACCTCTCCATCTCCCAGAGTGTCGAATGCCAGTCTATAACAACTCCATCACAAGAACTAAGGTAGTTCATGAATTCTATACAAATTTGTCATGGAATTACAACACTCTTGTACCCCCGCCTAATACTCAACTCATTCTTACTTCCATGATTTCTGTTAAAAAGTTCAAGATCTCAGAAGATAACTTGAATATCTTTTTCTCTGGTACTGAGGTCACCGACACATGGAGGAAGGATTACCCTGAGTATTTTTACTTCCTAGACCCTGAGGCCTTCTACAAGCAATATGATATCACTCTCAGTGACATACATATTTTCTTGAAGAAGTGTGATAACCCGGATTTTAGGGTTTAGATACCCCATATAGAAATTGAAGACCATGAATGTTATGTATATGTTTAGTGCCATATTGAGGAGTTAATCATTCAATTTTAGACTCTTTCACTTAGAAAGGTAAGTATAGATGCAATGAATGATTATTAGATCGAGTTGACATCCATTGTAATGAATAGCTTTTTATTCACTGACTTGGGTACTTATGAGTGCAAGAGGTCCATTTAGTAGTCGTAATGAAATCAAGTGGTCAATTGATGAGCCTTGAGGTATTTTAGGATCATAACAAGTGTTGTTGGACTTGTTGGACCAATATTTGATGATTTCTTAAATTGAATTCAAGGTTTATATACTTATTTATGAGGTTATTTGAGGAATGAATTTGAATGAACAAATGTTGGGTATTTGGTGTCAAATGTGGCTGCATGCTAGACCACGTGATGGGAATTAATGCCTATCATGTGAAAGATTTTGTATTTCTTGATTATTGATCAAATAATTGGAACTAATTGAATTTAGACCAAGATTGATTCACCAGTATTATCATACATGATCAGTCAAGTGGAGAGGGGCGCAACTCATGTGGGCACCATCCCAATTGGGTAACATCGGGTTTGATTGACCGTAGTTGTAGCTTAGACGGTCCATAATAACTCTTCTTGAACCTCTGCAAACTGAGGAGTAGGTGGCCATTCTTCAAGATGCTAGTGGAGGGAGTCATTAGGAGGAATCGAAGTTTAGGCTGAACTGGCCAAGTCCACCACACTTTTAGGATCTCAACAACCCCCTCTCCTCAGTGGGTGTATAGTGGTGTGTAGGAGGATGATCGTAGATGGATCTCCCTGTACCTCTCCTCTACAACTCACAGGTGGTGGGTGGAGGTTGACGCTCTGCCTGCGTTTCCTGTCTTCATGGCCTCGAAGATCATCCATTATGGCTGATGAAGAGGAGGCTTTGAGGTCTCCCATTACAACCAATGTCAAAACCTAGGTGTGTAGCTTCTGTTAGATCTCCAGGAGCTTTCTTCTAGCCTTGATGAGGGCAACCTTCTTCCCCTTTCTTCATCTACTACGCCGCCAGTAGGGTGTGATGGCAGACTCAGCAGCATGGTCTTCTTGATGCATTGTGAGTTGAAGAGTTCCCTTCGTCCAGGTTGTGTCGTACTAATCACCGATCACCACCTCCTTAACCATGATAGAGCAAAAGGTGACATCGCTCTAGGCGGAGGTCGGGGTCGTCGAGGCGGACGACAGAGAGGATACACCATTCACCTACCACCCACAAGTAACCCACAGATCTTAGAGCTTAGTGCAACGAGCCAAGGTGCTGGTGGTTCACCTGGATCTGTTTCAAAGTCAGGGTAGGTTTCTACCAACCATCGGGCTCCTCACAGTAGACCCAGGCGAAGCTCTCATGGCCCTAGCGACGTGCACCACTGCCAAGGACTCAGGATATGAATCGGGGAGGAAGGCTCCCAGATAGAAGCGAAAGAGAGCAGTTTAAGACCTTGTGATCTTTCTTCCTCACCACCACGAGGTTAACCAAAGAAGGTGACTTATTCCATGTCGAGAAGGTCGCAGCTACTACCCATGCCTCGCCGCTTCCTTTCGTGCGGCGGCGCTTCCCTGGATGGATGGTTCCACATGGAAATCATGAGAGAGGAGATAGGAGGATGTAGGCCAGACCAGCAAGTAGATCCCAATCGAGCAGCTTTTGGCATCATGGTGGATCTCATATCATCATCAAATCTGGCGCAAGCTTCATCCTTGATCACTGAATGTTGGATCTCGACAGAGATACTAATCGGAGGCGGCACTCGTTTTGTCTTGGAAACAGAGCAATCTGGCATGAGGAAAAAATGAGAGGAATTGGTGTACAAACTAGGCCGGACACCCTCGTGAACTGACCGGTTCACTTTGAATCAGGAAATGCTTTATGAGCCTCCCTGGAGCTGCGTGGCAGCCATCCAGAGTCTGAAGATTATAGATCCAACGGTCTATATTTTCTCAAAAAAAGGTAAATACCTTAGTTTATACGCAAATCTTAGAAATATAATAAAAATAGATCCCTTGGCCTATAAATGCTCCAAAAATACCCCTAGAGTCATAAACATGTTCTCTACATTATTGGACCTTAGATCAAACTTTTAAAGCACAGTTGTTGATGATATTTAATTTAGATGATAATGATTCATTTAAATAGTACAATTAAAAAATGATTGAGATTAAATCTGACAAAAATAAGTTTGACCTCTGATATCATCTATAAACTAAATGTGGACTCCTATCCTAATATTATTGAACAAATTTAGGTCTTTCCTCATTATCGCCTAAGTACGTGTTTAATCCTCATATTAATTCTAGAAAATAGGGAAAGTATAAGATAATTATGAAATTCGGATCAGGCCTTAATAATGATGTATGGATCTAAATAAAAATATCAAACACAAGTTCTAGGCTATTTGAACCTAAATTTGGACAAACCCAAATTTGGACCTAAAATTACTAAGAATATGATGTACATATATTAATGATGATTAATTTCTTTAAATCATATGCTGGCCAGATTATCTAGATGATCATGGATATGTGCGGAATATCTAAACTCAGTTACGTGGTCTTATAAGTATAAGACTAGATTTCTTGGTTGCTTATGATGTGTAATATCATGAATGCTATTATTTGGATATTCATTGCTTGGTTGAACTATTATGAGTTATACTTCGCCAAAATCTTATATAACATAAAAGGATATGGATTGGTTGTAGCTACTAATACACCTAGCCCGGTATGGATGTGTGTTGCTTAACATGGATGTATGATGCTTTGGCCCATGTTAGATGTATGATATAATTTTTGCCCATACTAGATGTATGTCAAGTGTAGATAAGTGTAGTACAACGCATCAAATAAATTTAATAAAAAGAATGTTTACTTGATTTTTTTCCTTAAGAAATGGTTTTTATCTCTCTTTCTTCTTTCTTCAAGTATTTTCCTTTATGCAACCTTACTAGTGTATCTTTTACCACGTACCAACTTTTGTTGATTCATTTGTTTCATGTATGTTTTAGGTTCAGAGATAGCATGAGAGAAAAAGAACAGGGTGTGAGCAAGTTGTTCAGGTTACCTATTGTCTAGGATCCTGGTTAGCATACATTTTTAGACTGTGTAATTTTCTATTTTTCAATATGTTATTGTAATTCATTGTGTAATAATTCATGTTGTATAAATATACATGTTCAATGTTGAGAATGTTATGGTGTGTGTTATAGTTGTATGTTCATGTAAGTGTATGTTGCTTCCGCATCGCTCTCTGATATGATTAGATGAGGTTTTCAGATTCTGACCTCTCATTTTGGGGAAGCCAAAATCTGGGGACATCACTAGGAATGAATTTGAATGAACAAATGTTGGGTATTTGGTGTCGAATGTGGCTGAATGCTAGACCACGTGTTGGGGAATTAATTCCTATCATGTGAGAGTTTTCGTATTGCTTGATTATTGATCAAATAATTGGAACCAATTGACTTTAGACCAAGATTGATTCACCATTATTTTCATACATGATCAGTCAAGTGGAGAGGGGTGCGACTCATGTGGGCAACATCCCAGTTGGGTAACATCGGATCTGATTGACCATGGTTGTAGCTTAGATGATCCTTAATAACTCTTCTTGAACCTTTACAAACTGAGGAGTAGGTGACCATTCTTCAAGATGCTGGTGGAGGGAGTCATTAAGAGGAATTGAAGTCTAGGCTGAACTAGCCAAGTCCGCGACACTTTTAGGATCTCAACGACCCCCTCTCCTCAGTGTGCGTATAGTGGTGTGTAGGTGGATGATGTCATATTTACAAAAACTTGGTTTACATGACATACTATTGAAACAATATACCATATCATCTTATTTTCCTTCATCTAGATCATACTTATATTTAAGAATCATAATCAAAACCATATGAGGTTGACGTTGTCCCTACATTTCCCATCTTCATGGCCTCGAAGATCAACCATTGTGGCTGACGAAAGGAGGCTTTTTCTCCCATTACAACCAATGTCAAAACCTAGGTGTGTAGCTTCTGTTAGATCTCCAGGTACTTTCCACTAGCCTTGATGAGAGAAACCTTCTTCCCCATTCTTCAACTACTACGTCGCTAGTAGGGTGTGATGGAAGACTCTACGGCATGGTCTTCCTGATGTGTTGCGAGTTGAAGAGTTCCCTTCATCTAGGTTGTGTCATACAAATCACCAATCACCACCTCCTTGACCATGATAGAGCAGACGATGACATCACTCTGGGCAGAGGTCGGGGTCGTCAAGGCATACGACGGAGAGGATACACCATCTGCCTACCACCCACAAGTAACCCGCAGATCTTAGAGCTCAGTGCAATGAGCCAAGGTGTTGGTGGTTCACCTGGATCTGTGTCAAAGTCAGGGTAGGTTTCTACCAACCATCGGGCTCCTCACTGCAGACCCAGGCGAAGCTATCATGGCCCTAGAGACACGCGCCACTGCCAAGGACTCAGGATATGAATTGGGGAGGAAGGCTCCCAGATAGAAGCGGAAGAGAGCAGTTTAAGACCTTGTGATCTTTCTTCTTCATCATCACGAGGTTAACCAAAGAAGGTGGCTTATTCCATGTCGAGGAGGTCGCAGCTACTTCCCATGCCTCGCCGCTTCCTTCCGTGCGGTGGCGCTTCCCTGTAAGGATGGTTCCACACAGAGATCATGAGAGAGGGGATAGGAGGATGTAGGTCAGACCAGCAAGTAGATCCCAATCGAGCAGCTTTTGGCATTTTGGTGGACCTCATTTCATCATCGGATCTGGGGCAAGCTTCATCCTTGATCACTGAAGGTTGGATCTCAATAGAGATACTAATCGGAAGCGGCGCTCGTTTTGTCTTAGAAATAGAGCGACCTGGCATGAGGCAAGAATGAGAGGAATCGGTGTACAAACCGGGTCGGACACCCTCGTGAACCGACTGGTTCACTTTGAATCAGGAAATTCTTTATGAGCCTCCCTAGAGCTACGTGGTGGTCATCCAGAGTCTGAAGATTATAGATCCAACGGCCGATATTTTCTCAAAAAAAGGTAAATACCTTAGTTAATACACAAATCTTAGAAATACAATAAAAATATATCATTGGCCTATAAATGCTCCAAAAATACCCCTAGACTCAGAAACATGTTCTCTACATTATTGGATCCTTAGATCAGACTTTTAAAGCACATCTACTGATGATGTTTCATTTATATGATAATGCTTCATTTAAATTGTATAATTAGAAAACGATTGACATTAAATCAGACAAAAATAAGTTTGACCTCTGATATCATCTATAAACTAAATGTGGACTCCTATCCTAATATTATTAAACAATTTTAGGCCTTTTCTCATTATTGCCTAAGTACATGTTTAATCCTCATATTAATTCTAGAAAATAGGGAAAGTATAAGATAATTATGAAATTCAGATCAGACCTTAATAATGACGTATGGATTAGAATAAAAATATCAAATGCAAGTTCTAGGCTGTTTGAACCTAAATTTGGCCAAACCCTAATTTGGACCTAAAATTACTAAGAATATGATGTACATATATTAATGATGATTAATTTCTTTAAATCAGGTGATGACCAGATTATCTAGATGATCATGGATATGTGAGGAATATCTGAACTCAGGTACTTGGTCTTATAAGTATAAGACTGGATTTCTTGGTTTCTTATGATATGTAATATCATGAATGCTATTATTTGGATATTCATTGCTTGGTTGAACTATTATGAGTTATACTTTGCCAAAATCTAATATACCATAAAAGGATATGGATGGGTTGTAGCTACTAGTGCACCTAGCCCGGTATGGATGCATGTTGCCTAACATGGATGTATGATGCTTTTCCCATGTTAGATGTATGATAATATAATTTTTTCCCATACTGGATGTAAGTCAAGTGCAGATAAGTGTAGTACAACCGCATCAAATAAATGTAATAAAAAGAATGCTTACTTGATTTTCACCTTAAGAAATGGTTTTTATCTTTCTTTCTTCTATCTTCAAGTATTTTCCTTTATGCAACCTTACTAGTGTATCTTTTACCACGTACCAACTTTTGTTGATTCATTTGTTTCACGTATGTTTTAGGTTCAGAGATAGCATGAGAGAAAAAGAACAGGGTGTGAGAAAGTTGTTCACGTTACCTATTGTCTAGGATCCTGGTTAGCATACATATTTAGACTATGTAATTTTCTATTTTTCAATATGTAATTGTAAATCATTGTGTAATAAGTCATGTTGTATAAATATACATGTTTAATGTTGAGAATGTCATGGTGTGTGTTATGGTTGTATGTTCATGTATGTGTATGTTTCTTCCGCATCACTCTCTGATATGATTGGATGAGGTTTTCAAATTCTGACCTCTCATTCCCAATTAGGTTTGGAGAAGCCAAAATCTGGGGACATAACATTTTGTATAAGAGCATGAACAATAGATACACCTAACAATTGCTCACCATGAAACATAAAAATTAATTTTCACCTTTCACTTTAAACCCTAGAAACTTTGTAAATTGTTTTATAGGAATAAGGTTTAACTTAGCCTCTAAGTTAGAACCTAGATGTTCGAGAACTAGGTTTAGAAAAGTGTATGAAACCCTATCCATATAGAGCTCATATGTATTGGGTAGCTACAATGGTCTACATCTCATCCTCACCATTTCACTAGGTGACATGACACTGGACTATCTACTATGTGTGGGACATTCGATTTTGCTGATTTGATTTTGTTTTCTAATCGGCTCGAGCCTCGGTAGTTTTCTCTGACGTCTTCTTTCTCAAAAGAAAAATTATACAATATTTTATTAAATATATGTAAATACTAAAATGTGTACTCACACTAGAGAGTAGTTAGTGTTCATGCACCCTAAGTGAAAGGGAGTGACATCAGTCTAGAAGAGAGAGTAGATCTAGATTAGATGTCTAGAGACTTATTGGATAGGTGATAGTTAAAGTAGATGATTAATTTATAAATGAAATAAGCATGTGTATTCTTATCTAAGTTTGATCTTTGATGGTAAGTTTCCCCGTAAAGATTTAAGTTGTATATGAGTTGGATCCAATTTTGAAGATTCTAAGCTAAGTCTTGATGTTGAAAGTGCATTCTCTTTTCTTGCTTAAGATGAGATAAAGTTTAATATGCATGAAACTCAAGCTATTTTACTAATTAGGACCACCAGTGTTAGGACAAGATACGTGGTGAACTCTAGAGAGAGTGAGACCCACAAGTAGAGGTTCATAGGACCTACCGTGCAATATATGAGAAATTTGAGATATATGTGAAATGATGTGTCCTAAGTTGTGTTACTCCTGAGTAAATGAGTTGAGTCCTTTTACATGAGTCAATCCTATCTGTGAGAGTTGGGTAAAAAATGAGACGGGTAGAAAATTCATGATGAAAAATTCAATTCTTTGACTGAGTTGGGTCCTAGCTTGAGTGACTTAAGTCGATGATGCTCATCATTAGCTGCAAGTGAGGTTATATATGAAATGAAAGTTCTTGGAGTAAAATGCATTGTGCATAAGATACTCACACATGTTGTTCCTTCTTCTTCTTCTTCTTCTTCTTCTCTTTCTTAATATATGATGCTAGAAACCTCACTTGAGCTAGATAGATGATGTAAATATGAGGAGTCACTCATAGAAGCTTCGCCTATGTTGTATTCCCTTCCTATGTGTACATGTAATATCCAATTTTTAAATCATGATAAGATTGACTTAGTATATCCTCTTTCCCTTCATTACATACATGAAAGATATAAATTTGGAATTTTGAGCTTGAAATAGAGATATATGTGGATGATTGAGTACATGATCACAAAATAAAGTTCCTAAACTCAATCTTACAACTCGAAGCTTCTAGCTTGATTATAAATCTCACACCTTAGGGTGAAACTCTATATTCAAGCATGTAAAGTAAGCTCTTCTATAATGATGACATCTAAGTAAGATGTTGATCATAAATCCATTTTAATGATGTCTAATGTGACGATTTTGGTAACAAATGAAAGGAACACTTGATGCCACTTTGCATGGTTCAATGGGGTAAAAGATGAAACCCTTAGTAATACCTTCTCAACTCTATATGTGTAAACAAATTCCCTAATATTAGGGTAACAAGACTTGTAAATCCTAAATGCTAGAATGTCAAGTTACAACTGAACTACGTGAATGATGCTTCCGTCTATATAACGGGGGTGGGTACACCCTAAATACTGTATATATGAGAATCACCACCTAGGGTGCATGTATAACTTTGTCAACTTCAGAACCTAGAAGTGGCAACCAATATGAAGTTAGACTTTATGGTTACCACTTAAGCATGACATTAGCTGAATTTTGAGGAGAAAATTCCTTTTAAGGTGGGGTGAATGTGATAACCCAGATTTTAGGGTTTAGAGACCCCATATAGAAATTGAAGACCATGAATGTTATGTAGATATTTAGTGCCATATTGAGGAGTTAATCATTCAATTTTGGACTCTTTCACTTAAAAAGGGTAAGTATAGATGTAATGAATGATTATTAGATCTAGTTGACATCCATTACAATGAATAGCTTTTTATTCACTAACTAGGGTACTTATGAGTGAAAGAGGTCCATTTAGTAGTCATAATGAAATCAAGTGGTCAATTGATGAGCCTTGAGGTATTTTAGGATAATAACAAGTGTTGTTGGACTTGTTGGACCAATGTTTGATGATTCTTAAATTGAATTCAAGGTTTATATACTTATTTACGAGGTTATTTGAGGAATGAATTTGAATGAACAAATGTTGGGTATTTGGTGTCGAATGTGGTTGAATGCTAGACCACGTGTTGGGGAATTAATGTCTATCATGTGAGATTTTTTGTATTGCTTGATTATTGATCAAATAATTGGAACCGACTGACTTTAGACCAAGATTGATTCACCAGTATTGTCATACATGATCAGTCAAGTGGAGAGGGGCACGACTCATGTGGGCACCATCCCAGTTGGGTAACATCGGGTCTGATTGACTGTGGTTGTAGCTTAGACGATCCTTAATAACTCTTTTTGAACCTCCGCAAACTGAGGAGTAGGTGACCATTCTTCAAGATGTTGGAGGAGGGAGTCATTAGGAGGAATCAAAGTCTAGGATGAACTGGCCAAGTCTGCCACACTTTTAGGATCTCAATGACCCCCTCTCATCGGTGTGTGTATAGTGGTGTGTAGGCAGATGATCATAGGTGGATCTCCCTGTACGTCTCCTCTACAACTCATAGGTGGGGGTAGAGGTTGACGCTCTTCCTGCGTTTCCCGTCTTCATGGCCTTAGAGATCATCCATTGTGGCTGACGAAGAGGAGTCTTTGAGGTATCCCATTATACCCAATGTCAAAACCTAGGTGCATAGCTTTTGTTATCTCTCACCAAGTAGCATCTTACTCAATCCAATGTCCAATTCATATTTTAATGGTCGTGGGACTCCATTTTAGTCACATCAATGTTCACTTTTTACTAAATGTGGCATTTCATTATGTTTTGAACTATGACGGTGACTTATTATATATCCATCTTGCATATGAGATTGAGCCTTATTAGTATGACCATTGTGTCTTCTACTGTATTTCATGTAGGAAATGGGCTGAATCACCTTTCTAACGATATAAAAGCCACATCGATTGGACCTTCAGAGTCCAAGTTGTGATACCTTGAAATTGGCAATTTATGCCCTTTCTTAGCTCCTTTTATGCCTTTTTCTCTATTGGGCCAGCCTCAATAGGCCCAAATCAAATTGTGGCCCAAGCGCTTGTTCTTTCCTCCCCTTACTCTTTAGGAAACTAGTGAGGTGGCTGGGAAAAAACCTCCCTGCCTCCACCCAGATTGGGTAACAAAAAGGGGGGAGGGCATGACCTCAAACCATAGCCTTCATTGTTGCTTATAAACCCCTTCATTCGACCCTGCGCCCTTCTCCTTTCTGCTAGGTCTGGCCTCCAAACTCCATCTCCCTTGTTCTTCACTGGTTCCTTCCACCTTGTGCTGGTGTTAGACGACTGGTTTGTTGAAGCCAATCACGACTGGGAAAAACTTATCTATCCCGGCATCGTGGCCCTGGTGATCACCTTCATGCGTCGTGTACCTCCTTTCCACACCATGCTTGGCTGACAAGGATTCTTCTTCCCCGCTCTGGCCGCCCCCTCATCCGTCTCCTGCTCCTCATGCCTGAGCCACCTGGGAGGGGTACAGAGGCTAGCGACGGCCCCCGATGCATCACAGTCACTGCCGGCCTCCCTCATACCCCTGCCTTCCTCCAACCTCCCCCACTGATAGCCGCCATGGATGTAGACACCACCAGGGAGACTAGGGTGTCGTCCCCTGTCTCTCCCCTATTCTAACACGGAGAACATTGAATGTGGATGCTGGGCCGAGATAGGGAGAGCGGCCCAGGCGCAGGTGAACCGGGACCGAACCAGATCTGGTCCAGACTGCACATGAACTGGCCATGACTTGTGACCTTTATCATGGTAAAACTCAATCAAGTTTTTATATAGTTCCTATCGAAACTTCAAAAAATGATAACTCCTAGACCCTAAGTCCAAAATGCACCAACATGTATATCAAATCGATCAACTCAAAAAGATCTACAACATTAGAATGGTTTCAAACCCTGAATCTTCTTCTAAATCTCTGATAATGCTAAATATGTGACCTTTGACTTCTTTGACCATTCTTAATGCATAATTATGATGAATCTTGAATATTTGATGTATACCCACTCTCCTAACCTTGAACTCAATAACTTGTGTACATATTGAGTTTAGTGGGAGTCATCATCATCCCTATTTCTTATACATGACTATAGTTGTAGATATATACTAGTGTTGAGATTCTAATGATGTAACTTGCCCTAAATTGATAATCTAGCTACTTCATGATGAAATAATGTCTAATCAACCCCAAAGAAGTAATATATGTCTCTGCTTGACCTTAATATCAGCCCCTAGCATCCTCCTTTCTATGGTTGTTTATTTTGACATCTAATGCATGTATATGCCCCTATTATGTGAATGTTTGATTATACCTTAAACCAATGTTGGGTTGACCTAACATATGCATGTCTCTATGTCTTTATGTTGCTGATCTTGACCATCCTTGATGCTTGGTCCCCTAGAATTGATAATCTTTGACCTTGATTACTCTATTATGAGTCTCTTGACCTATTTTGAGTAAATCTTGTCATGTCCACATGAAACCTTGAAAGGATATAAAACTTGAACCACACTCTTATGATGGACCCTAAATCAATATGAGATCATCTAATGTACTAATAAGCAACTTGTAACCTAACTTAGCCAAAACCCTAAAATGAAGATAATTAGGGTTAATGATGAGAATCCAATGTATATATGCAATCTTGTTCTTAATCAGGTTTGGCATGTGGCTAGATGATGAAGGATATGTTAGGTTATGAAATCTCTAAATCAGGTATGGGTCTTATCTAATTATATGACTAGCTTTCTTGTTTGAAATTATATGTATTGTATGCTTGTTTGTTTACTTGCCCAATATTGCCATGTAGTATTGCTATGACATATTCGATGTTTGCCTCGTTGGTTTTATAACTTTAACACATATATGTACAAAACTCCATTATAATATTGTTGATAAAGGGTTAACTCTTGGTTATGTCCTTGAGGTCCCTCTTGTATAAAAGGGTTAGCTAATCTTGAGCACCCTTACATATGGTCAAAGGCCTTTAAATATGCTTGATATTGTTGATATAATGGAGTTAAATGACATAAAACATGGTTTTGCATTTTGTTAAACAATTAACATGTTTATTCTTATTCGTTTCATCTTGAAATCTTTTCAAATTATGCAAAGCTTATATATATATATATATATATATATATATATATATATGTATCTTTCTGCCCCATACACAACACCTCATGTGTTGACCCATTTCTTGTATGTTCTTTTTGGTTCAGGGATGGCTAGAAAGATGATGGGCTTGGTGAGCTATGCTAGGTGTACTTGTTGTAAGATCCAGATTTAGTGCACATGAATGACTTGTACCTTGACTCTAGAAATATGTAATTGAATTCATGAATATAATACATTTTGTATAATTTATATTTGTTGAATGTTGAGACGATGTTGGTGTCTTTATCTTGTTATCTGTTCATGTGTGCTAAGCTTTACGCTTCCGCATGTTGCCTTTGGTATTCGTTTGGTTCATGGGACTGGGATTATGGTTTTGTGACAGATGGTATCAGAGAATGAACAATAACTACACCAAACATTATTCACATGAAACGCAAACTAAACTCACCTTACGTATCAACCCTAGAAACTTAATGAAATATCTTTGTGGATTAGGTTGACTTAGCCTCTAGGTTAGAACCTAGATGTTCTAGAAATAGGTGTATACTTGTGTAAATTACCTCCCTAGACATGATTCGCGACATGTGCTTAGGATGTCTACACAAGTGTGCACCATGTTCTTGCTAGTTCTCTAGGTATCATGATACTAGACTGCCTAATGAGTGTGGCAACTCGTTTGGTTTTGGTTTTATTCGAATGGAGTATGGTGGTTTTCATTGAATGTTTCAACGTTGGATAAAATCTATTTCAAGTACTCGTATATGTACCTATAAAAAAATGTTACCACACCCAGAAAGGCAGTGAGTGTCTATGTAACCTAAGAGAAAGAGATGTAACATCAAGTCTAGATGATAGTTTTGATGATGGTTGTAGTATCTAGAGTTGTCTAGAGCCATGATAAAGGCTAGGATAGTAAGTATCATAGATAACCTAAGATAATGATAATGATGGTAATGTCGATGTTGATGTTGATGTTGATGTTGATGTTGATGTTGATGTTGATGTTGATGTTGATGTTGATGTTGATGTTGATGTTGATGTTGATGTTGATGTTGATGTTGATGTTGATGTTGATGTTGATGTTGATGTTGATGTTGATGTTGATGTTGATGTTGATGTTGATGTTGATGTTGATGTTGATGTTGATGTTGATGTTGATGTTGATGTTGATGTTGATGTTGATGTTGATGTTGATGTTGATGTTGATGTTGATGTTGATGTTGATGTTGATGTTGATGTTGATGTTGATGTTGATGTTGATGTTGATGTTGATGTTGATGTTGATGTTGATGTTGATGTTGATGTTGATGTTGATGTTGATGTTGATGTTGATGTTGATGTTGATGTTGATGTTGATGTTGATGTTGATGTTGATGTTGATGTTGATGTTGATGTTGATGTTGATGTTGATGTTGATGTTGATGTTGATGTTGATGTTGATGTTGATGTTGATGTTGATGTTGATGTTGATGTTGATGTTGATGTTGATGTTGATGTTGATGTTGATGTTGATGTTGATGTTGATGTTGATGTTGATGTTGATGTTGATGTTGATGTTGATGTTGATGTTGATGTTGATGTTGATGTTGATGTTGATGTTGATGTTGATATTGAGGATGATGTTGATGTTGATAAGACCCAAGTTTTTCCTTGAGAGGGATAAGTAGTTTGATGATATGGAATTAGTTTAACCATGCAAACCTAGCTAGAATTAGCACCTTGTTAATACATATGACTTGGTTTATGTGCTAAACATAGCTAGTGGGTTAACATGCTTGCTTGTACCTAGTCTTGTACATGAGGGGATATGATATGTGATATATAGTTTGAGACCAACATGGGCCTCAATATCTTTACAAAGGAGGACCTCTAGCATGGGACATATAAATAGAGTGACCTATTGATATGATTTGACCCGTATCGGGAGAAGGTTAGAGTACCTAAACTCCAAAACATTTGAAATGTTGAAAAATATGAATGATGAAATACTTGATGATGAGTCCCTAGCTAGAATACTTCTAAGTATATGAGTTGAGTGACCTAGTGTGTGGTTTCCTTAGAAGTGTTGAACCCTAGATTTCCTATGAAAATATCTAACCCTAGAGAAAGAGGAAATTGAAAATTTGATGCTTGCTATATAGGTGAGGGAGATGTCCCAAGACCCTAAGATGATATACATGATGTGTGATATTAGTTATGAGCCTCACACTTGGGTTAGTACTTGTATATAAAAAGGAATCTAGTGGTTACCCTTATTTCTCAAAAGATGGGTAGAAATCTTTGTTACAGGTAGAAGGTTGTAGTTAGCATGTCTTGTGGGACATATATCTGTCTTAGCTTGAGTGGCTTGAGCTTGCGGAGCTCTATCTAGATACAAGTGAGAAGTTTCAACACCTCAATGATGATGATAATGTTGTTCCTCGAATGATGCTCGATACATGAAGGAATCTCACTTATATTAAAATTTTGATAAATGTGCAATAGCCACTCTCATAAGCTAGAACTAGTATGAAATCATACTATACATAAAAGATGTGGCCTTGAAATCATGAACTAGATACGATGGTGCCTAGATATCTTAGCTTGAATCATTAGGGGTAACATGTTCAAATTCATACCCAAGAATGAGAAATGATGAACATGATAGGGAAAAATTGGTAGGATTAAAAAATGCATAAAATCTAAAATAAAGATGAGATACACACTCAATGATAGTCTTGTTTGAAGTCATAAACATGATTCTTTTGAGAAGTGATAACATAGATTTTGATAATACACCCTTGTCGTGTATGAAGATTAGTACAAAAACCATGATATATGGTTACTAAGGGAGGGGTAAACCCTAATGCCATGATGATGCTATATTATGGTTGGATATTAAGTAAATGTGTATATCATTGAGACGAGTACACCCTTGACGATGAAAACCTAGTGTGCATCCCATTATGGAGAATGTGTTGACAACCATGGTTGTATACCTAGACTCGATGAATTTTGACTTTGACTCTTGGTTATGATCTTAGATGAATTTCGAGGATGAAATTTCTTTTAAGGAGGGAAGGATGTGACAACCTAATTTTTCCTCTCTCCTATCATGTTCCCTTTCTCTCTCACCAAGTAGCATCTTACTCAATCCAATGTCCAATTCATATTTTAATGGTCGTGGGACTCCAATTTAGTCACATCAATGTTCACTTTTAACTAAATGTGGCATTTCATTGTGTTTTGAACTATGACGGTGACTTATTATGTATCCATATTGCATATGAGATTGAGCCTTATTAGTATGACCATTGTGTCTTCTACTGTATTTCATGTAGGAGATGGGCTGAATCACCTTTCTAACGATATAAAAGCCACATCGATTGGACCTTCAGAGTCCAAGTTGTGATACCTTGAAATTGGTAATTTATGCCCTTTCTTAGCTCTTTTTATGCCTTTTTCTCTATTGGGCCAGCCTACATAGGCCCAAATCAAATTGTGGCCCAAGCGCTTGTTCTTTCCTACCCTTCCTCTTTAGGAAACTAGTGAGGCGGCTGGGAAAAAACATCCCCACCTCCACCTAGATTGGGTAACGGAAAGGGGGGCCATGACCTCAAACCCTAGCCTTCATTGTTGCTTATAAACCCCTTCATTCAACCCTGCGCCCTTCTCCTTTCTGCTAGGTCTGGCTTCCAAACTCCATCTCCCTCATTCTTCCCTGGTTCCTTCCACCTTGTCCTGGTGTTAGACGACTGGTTTGTTGATGGCGATCACATCTGGGAAAATTTGAGCTATCCCGGCATCGTGGCCCTGATGATCACCTTCTTGCGTCGTGTACCTCCTTTCCACACCATGATTGGCCGCCAAGGATTCTTCTTCCCCGCTCTGGCCTCCCCCTCATCCATCTCTTACTCCTCATGCCCGAGCCACCTGGGAGGGGTACAGAGGCCAGCGACGACCCCCGACGCATCATGGTCGTTGTCGGCCTCCCTCATACCCCTGCCTTCCTCCAACCTCCCCCACTAATAGCCGCCATGGATGTAGACACCACCGGGGAGACTAGGGTGTCGTCCCCTGTCTCTCCCATGTTCCCGCACGGAGAACAGAGAATACGGTTGTTGGGGCGAGATAGGGAGAGCGTCCCAGGCGCAGGTGAACCGGGACCGAACCAGATCTGGTCCAGACTGCACATGAACTGGCCGTGACTTGGTGACCTTTATCATGGTAAAACTCAATCAAGTTTTTATATAGTTCCTATTGAAACTTCAAAAAATGATAACTCCTAGACCCTAAGTTCAAAATGGACCAACCTATATATCAAATCGATCAACTTGAAAAGATCTACAACATGAGAATGGTTTCAAACCCTGAATCTTCTTCTAAATCTCTGATAATGCTAAATATGTGACCTATGACTTCTTTGACCATTCTTAATGCATAATTATGATGAATCTTGAATATTTGATGTATACCCACCCTCCTAACCTTGAAGTCAATAACTTTTGTACATATTGAGTTTAATGGGAGTCATCATCATCCCTATTTCTTATACATGACTCTAGTTGTAGATATATACTAGTGTTGAGATTCTAATGATGTACCTTGCCCTAAATTGATAATCTAGCTACTTAATGATGAAATAATGTCTAATCAACCCCAAAGCAGTAATATATGTCTCTTCTTGACCTTAATATCATCCCCTAGGATCCTCCTTGCTATGGTTGTTTATTTTTACATCTAATGCATGTATATGCCCCTATTATGTGAATGTTTGATTATACCTTGAACCAATGTTGGGTTGACCTAACCTATGCATGTCTCTTTTTCTTTATGTTGCTGATCTTGACCATCCTTGATGCTTGGTCCCCTTGAATTGATAATCTTTGACCTTGATTACTCTATTATGAGTCTCGTGACCTATTTTGAGCATAAATGTACTAAATCTTGTCATGTCCACATGAAACCTTGAAAGGATATAAAACTCAAACCACACACTTATGATGGGCCCTAAATCAATATGAGATCATCTAATGTACTAATAAGAAACTTGTAACCTAACTTAGCCAAAACCCTAAAATGAAGATAATTAGGGTTAATGATGAGAATCTAATGTATATATGCAATCTTGTTCTTAATCAGGTTTGGCATGTGGCTAGATGATGAAGGATATGTTAGGTTATGAAATCTCTAAATCAGGTACGGGCCTTATCTAGTTATATGACTAGCTTTCTTGTTTGAAATGATATGTATTGTATGCTTGTTTGTTTACTTGCCCAATATTGCCATGTAGTATTGCTATGTCATATTCGATGTTTGCCTCATTGGTTTTATAACTTGAACACATATATGTACAAAACTCCATTATAATATTGTTGATAAAGGGTTAAATCTTTGTTATGTCCTTGAGGTCCCTCTTATATAAAAGGGTTAGCTAATCTTGAGCACCCTTACAGACCCTTCCGACGGGAAGATGGTCAAAGGCCTTTAAATATGCTTGATATTGTTGATATAATGGAGTGAAATGACATAAAACATGGTTTTGCATTTTTTTTAATAATTAACATGTTTATTCTTGTTCGTTTCATATTGAAATCTTTCTAAATTATGAAAATCTTATATATATATATATATATATATATATATATATATATATATATATATATATATATATATATATATGTATGTATCTATCTTTCTGCCCCGTACTCAACACCTCGTGTGTTGGCCCATTTCTCGTATGTTGTTTTTAGGTTCAGGGATGGCTAGAAAGATGATGGGCTTGGTGAGCTATGCTAGGTGTACTTGTTGTAAGATCCAGATTTAGTGTACATGAATGACTTGTACCTTGACTCTAGAAATATGTAATTGAATTCATGAATATAATACATTTTGTATAATTTATATTTATTGAATGTTGAGACTATGTTGGTGCCTTTATCTTGTTATCTATTCATGTGTGCTAAGCTTTACGCTTCTGCATGTTGCCTTTGGTATTCGTTTGGTTCATTAGACTAGGATTTCAGTTCCGTGACAACCTTCTTCCCCCTTCTTCATCTACTATTCCTCCAGTATGGTGTGATGGAAGACTCTACGGCATAATCTTCCTGATGCATGGCGAGTTGAAGAGTTCCCTTCTTCCCGGTTGTGTCATACAAATCATCGATCACCACCTCCTTGACCATGATAGAGCATACGGTGACATCGCTCTGGGTGGAGGTCGGGGTCATCAAGGCGGACGACAGAGAGGATACACCATCTGCCTACCATCGACAAGTAACCCGTAGATCTTAGAGCTCAGTGCAAAGAGCCAAGGTGTTGGTGGTTCACCTGGATCTGTGTTGAAGTCAGGGTAGGTTTATACCAACCATCAGGCTCCTCACTACAGACCCAGGCAAAGCTCTCATGGCCCTAGCGACATGTGCCACTGCCAAGGACTCAGGATATGAATCGGGGAGGAAGGCTCCCAGATAGAAGTAGAAAGTGAGAAGTTTAAGACCTTGTGATCTTTTTTCCTCACCACCACTAGGTTAAACAAAGAAGGTGGCTTATTCCATGTCGAGGAGGTCGCAGCTGCTGCCCATGCCTCGTTGCTTCCTTCCGTGCAGCGGCGCTTCCCTGGAAGGATGGTTCCACACAGAGATCGTGAGAGAGGGGATGGGAGGATGTAGGCCAAACCAGCAAGTAGATCCCAATCGAGTAGATTTTGGCATCGTGTTGGATCTCATATCATCATTGGATTTGGGGCAAGATTCATCCTTGATCACTGAAGGTTGGATCTCAATAGAGATACTAATCAGCAGTGGCGATCATTTTGTCTTGGAAACAGAGCGATCTTGCATGAGGCAAGAATGAGAGGAATCGGTGTACAAATCGAGCTAGACACTCTCGTGAACTGGCTGGTTCACTTTGAATCAGGCAATGCTTTATGAGCCTCCCTGGAGCTACGTGGAGGCCATCCATAGTCTGAAGATTATAGATCCAACGGCCGATATTTTCTCAAAAAAGTAAAATACCTTAGTTAATACACAAATCTTAGAAATACAATAAAAATAGATCCCTTAGCCTATAAATTCTCCAAAAATACCCGTAGACTCAGAAACATGCTCTCTACATTATTGGATCCTTAGATAAAACTTTTAAAGTATAGCTACGGATGATATTTTATTTAGATGATAATGCTTCATTTAAATGGTATAATTAGAAAACGATTGAGATTAAATCTGACAAAAATAAGTTTGACCTCTGATATCATCTATAAACTAAATGTGGACTCCTATCCTAATATTATTGAACAATTTTAGGCCTTTTCTCATTATTGTCTAAGTACATGTTTAATCCTCATATTAATTCTAGAAAATAGGGAAAGTATAAGATAATTATGAAATTCAGATCAGACCTTAATAATGACGTATGGATCAGAATAAAAATATCAAACACAAGTTCTAGGCTGTTTGAACCTAGATTTGGCCAAACCCTAATTTGGACCTAAAATTACTAAGAATATGATGTACATATATTAATGATGATTAATTTCTTTAAATCAGGTGCTGACCAGATTATCTAGATGATCATGGATATGTGAGCAATATCTGAACTCAGGTATGTGGTCTTATAAGTATAAGACTGGATTTCTTGGTTTCTTATGATATGTAATATCATGAATGCTATTATTTAGATATTCATTGCTTGGTTGAACTATTATGAGTTATACTTTGCCACAATCTAATATAACATAAAATGATATGGATGGGTTGTAGCTACTAGTGCACCTATCCCGGTATGGATGTATGTTGCCTAACATGGATGTATGATGCTTTGGCCCATGTTAGATGTATGATGATATAATTTTAGCCCATACTGGATGTATGTCAAGTGCAGATAAGTGTAGTACAACCGCATCAAATAAATGTAATAAAAAGAATGTTTACTTGATTTTCACCTTAAGAAATGGTTTTTATCTCTCTTTCTTCTTTCTTCAAGTATTTTCCTTTATGCAACCTTACTAGTGTATCTTTTACCACGTACCAACTTTTGTTGATTCATTTGTTTCACGTATGTTTTAGGTTCAAAGATAGCATGAGAGAAAAAGAACAGGGTGTGAGCAAGTTGTTTAGGTTACCTATTGTCTAGGATCCTGGTTAGCATACATTTTTAGACTGTGTAATTTTCTATTTTTTAATATGTAATTGTAAATCGTTGTGTAATAATTCATGCTGTATATATATACATGTTGAATGTTGAGAATGTCATGGTGTTTGTTATGGTTGTATGTTCATGTATGCGTATGTTGCTTCTGCATCGCTCTCTGATATGATTGGATGAGGTTTTCAGATTCTGACCTCTCATTCCTAATAGGATTTGGAGAAGCCAAAATCCAGGGACGTCACTAGGAATGAATTTGAATGAACAAATGTTGGGTATTTGGTGTCGAATGTGGCTGAATGCTAGACCACGTGTTGGGGAATTAATGCCTATCATGTGAGAGTTTTCGTATTGCTTGATTATTGATCAAATAATTGGAACCAATTGACTTTAGACCAAGATTGATTCACCAGTATTGTCATGCATGATCAGTCAAGTGGAGAGGGGCGTGACTCATGTGGGAACCAACCCAGTTGGGTAACATCGGGTCTGATTGGTCGTGGTTGTAGCTTAGACGATCCTTGATAACTCTTCTTGAACCTCCACAAACTGAGGAGTAGGTGACGATTCTTCAAGATGTTGGTGGAGGGATTCATTAGGAGGAATCGAAGTCTAGGCTATACTGGACAAGTCCGCCACACTTTTAGGATCTCAACGACCCCCTCTCCTCAGTGTGTGTATAGTGGTGTGTAGGCAGATGATCGTAGGTGGATCTCCCTGTACCTCTCCTCTACAACTCACAGGTGGTGAGTGGAGGTTGACGCTCTGCCTACGTTTCCTGTCTTCATGGCCTCAAAGATCATCCATTGTGGCTGACGAAGAGGAGGCTTTGAGGTCTCCCATTACAACCAACGTCAAAACCTAGGTGTGTAGCTTCTGTTAGATCTCCAGGAGCTTTTCGCTAGCCTTGATGAGAGCAACCTTCTTCCCCTTTCTTCATCTACTACGCCTCCAGTAGGGTGTGATGGTTGACTCTGCGACATGGTCTTCCTGATGCGTTGCGAGTTGAAGAGTTCACTTTGTCTAGGTTGTGTCATACGAATCACCGATCACCGCCTCCTTGACCACGATAGAGCAGACTGTGACATCACTTTGGGCGGAGGTCGGGGTCGTCGAGGCAGACGATAGAGAGGATACACCATCTGCCTACCACCCACAAGTAACCCACAGATCATAGAGCTCAGTGCAACGAGCCAAGGTGCTGGTGGTTCACCTAGATCTGTGTCGAAGTCAGGGTAGGTTTCTACCAACCATCGGGCTCCTCACTACAAACCCAGGCGAAGCTCTCATGGCCCTAGTGACGCGCGCCACTGCCAAGGACTCAGGATATGAATTGGGGAGGAAGGCTCCCAGATAGAAGTGGAAGAGAGCAGTTTAAGACCTTGTGATCTTTCTTCCTCACCATCACGAGGTTAACCAAAGAAGGTGGCTTATTCCATGTCGAGGAGGTCGTAGCTGCTGCCCATGCCTTGTCGCTTCCTTCTGTGCGATGGCGCTTCCCTGGAAGGATGGTTCCACACAGAGATCGTGAGAGAGGGGATAGGAGGATGTAGGTCAGACCAGCAAGTAGATCCCAATCGAGCAGCTTTTGGCATCGTGGTGGATCTCATATCATCATCAGATCTGGGGCAAGCTTCATCCTTGATCACTGAAGGTTGGATCTTAACAGAGATACTAATCGGTGGCGGCACTCGTTTTGTATTGGAAACAGAGCGATCTGGCATGAGGCAAGAATGAGAGGAATCGGAACCGGGTCGGACACCCTCGTGAACTGACTGGTTCACTTTGAATCAGGCAATGCTTTATGAGCCTCCCTGGAGCTGCGTGGTGGCCATCCAGAGTCTGAAGATTATAGATCCAACGTCCGATATTTTCTCAAAAAAAAGGTAAATACCTTAGTTAATACACAAATCTTAGAAATACAATAAAAAATTAGATCCCTTGGCCTATAAATGCTCCAAAAATACCCCTAGACTCGTAAACATGTTCTCTACATTATTGGATCCTTAGATCAGACTTTTAAAGCACAGCTACTGATGATATTTTATTTAGATGATAATGCTTCATTTAAATGGTATAATTAGAAAACGTTTGACATTAAATCTGACAAAAATAAGTTTGACCTCTGATATCATCTATAAACTAAATGTGGACTCCTATCCTAATATTATTCAATAATTTTAGGCCTTTTCTCATTATTGCCTGAGTACATGTTTAATCTTCATATTAATTCTAGAAAATAGGGAAAGTATAATATAATTATGAATTCCAGATCAGACCTTAATAATGATGTATGGATCAGAATAAAAATATCAAACACAAGTTTTAGGTTGTTTGAACCTAGATTTGGCCAAACCCTAATTTGGACCTAAAATTACTAAGAATATGTTGTACATATATTAATGATAATTAATTTCTTTAAATCAAGTGTTGACCATATTATCTAGATGATCATGGATATGTGAGGAATATCTGAATTCTGGTACGTGGTCTTATAAGTATACAACTAGATTTCTTGGCTGCTTATGATATGTAATATCATGAATGCTATTATTTGGATATTCCTTGCTTGGTTGAACTATTATGATTTATACTTCACCAAAATCTAATATAACATAAAAGGGTATGGATGGGTTGTATCTACTAGTGCACCTAGCCCGGTATGGATGTATGATGCTTTGGCCCATGTTAGATGTATGATAATATAATTTTTCCCATACTGGATGTAAGTCAAGTGTAGATAAGTGTAGTACAACCACATCAAATAAATGTAATAAAAAGAATGTTTACTTGATTTTTGCCTTAAGAAATGTTTTTTATCTCTCTTTCTTCTTTCTTCAAGTATTTTTCTTTATGCAACCTTACTAGTGTATCTTTTACCACGTACCAACTTTTGTTGATTCGTTTGTTTCACGTATGTTTTAGGTTCAGAGATAGCATGAGAGAAAAAGAACTGGGTGTGAGCAAGTTGTTCAGGTTACCTATTGTCTAGGATCCTGGTTAGCATACATGTTTAGACTGTGTAATTTTCTATTTTTCAATATGTAATTGTAAATCATTGTGTAATAATTCATGTTGTGTAAATATACATGTTGAATGTTGAGAATATCATGGTGTGTGTTATGGTTGTATGTTCATGTATGCGTATGTTGCTTCCGCATCGCTCTCTGATATGATTGGATGAGATTTTCATATTCTGACCTCTCATCACTAGTACATAACCGACCTTTGGTGTCGGTTATTTAATGCATTTAGCGTCGGTTTTAATGCGACACCTATGTGGGTGCCGCTAAAAGGCAGATCGTTAGGCGTCGATTTTCAAACCGACGCCATAACCCTTCGAGCGCCACTGAAAACATGCCAGCAGGGGGTATAGGCGTCGGTTATTAGGATGGAAACCGACGCCATAAACCTTCGCACCACAGAAAGGGTGCCATCTAGGGCACTATTCGCATCAGTTTATTAGTAATAACCGACGCCATATCACCCGCTGCCACGGTCGTGCTGGCCAGCATGGCCGTGTTGTCTGGCCCGCTTTCACAGCCGTGTTGTCCATCACGGTCGTGGTGTCTGGCCCGCTACCACGACCGTGCTGACCAACACGGCCGTGGTGTCTGGCCTAATTAGGGGAATAGACGTAGGTTACTAGTAGTCAACCTACGCTAGAATAATCAGTGTCGGTATGTTAATTATAACCGACGCCATATCACCTGCATTAGGCGTCGGTTTGAGTTATTTATCCGACATTATAATCATTTGTCATCAGTTTTATAAAAATAACCGACGTCGATTGTATGATTTTTTCTTATCTGTTTGCAGGCCTGCTGTGGCTGGTCACAGGATGAGAGTCTGTAGTTCAGTTATGAACTGCAGGTTTACGACATCCATTGATATCAGCCAACAATGGGCCACAAACCTGCAAAATTAACAACATTAATTTTCACACATTTAGCAACCTGTAGTTCCATTTGATTTTCACACATGTAGAAACATTCATGTAGCAAACTGTAGTTCCATTCATTTTCACATTCACACATGTAGAAACATTCATGTAGCAACCAGCAGTTCCATTCATTTTTACATTAACACATGTATAAACATTCAGACACATGTAGAAACATTCAGATATGTAGAAACATTCACACATATGACAATTCAGAAAAATTCATTTACAAAATATCATTCTTGAGTCATTATTTGCTATCAACATCCCAATTATATTTTTAAACACCCACTACTTGTATGGCTTTTTCCCATTCTTCTCTTTCATCATTTAATTTTTTCGTCGTATAGGGATCATGGACATTTAACAAGGCCTTTCCTGTAGTGGGGTCAGTTTTAAACACCTACAAAGAGAATGATGTATATATATAATTAATAATATATAAATAAGATTGATATATTTCATATTATCTAATGAGACTATATATAATACCTCATGTATGGTATTGATGTCCACTGCGGCATCATTGATAATCATGTGCATAAATCGCATCACATAGTATGCACATGCCCATCCATTGTCTTGTGTAGCACACTATAAATTGAAACATACAAAATATTAAAAAAATACAACTAAGCACAGTTCACATAAATAATATACACATTGGAGTCGGGAACTTACTTTCACATTTTCCCAAATTATTGGCTAGTTCTTTTTCCTGGGGACCTTTCCTCCAGCCTTTTTGAACTCATGTAAACCCCTACATGTTAATATAACACAATAAATGCATAATTAAATAGTAATGTAATAGCCTATATCAATGGAATATTTCTCACCAGAATAATGCCATTTTCATTGTGTGTCCGTATGTTGGATTCAATTTAGTCCCCATAGGATCTAGATAATAGACAGTGAACGTCTCGGGGACAATAACTAGTAACTCCCAATGCGTACCCCCAGAGGTAAAAAAGTTAAAAATTAATAACTCAAAATCCACAATAAAAATGTAATTTTCTTAAGTCCAAATTATAAGCAAAGTAAACTCACTCCACATTGAATGGAGATATTATCACCGTCTTCTTATTTTGACCAAAATTTTTAAAAGCATCACAGCAGTATTGTTGAACTGACAAAGGGTCTTTAGCTACTAGACTAATCAAAGATGGAATCAAAAATCCTACATGTTCAAATGAAAAATATGCACATATCTTGAATAGGTAGCTACAAAACATGTATTACGTATGCATTAATATATAAGAAACCAGATCACCAGATTCTACACAAGGTATATGAATGTATAAAGAAGATCTCACCTTATCCATAGCTCTATCATAGATGTATTCAGCCAATCATAGTGAAACAACTCCAAAATATCTTGTATAAACAGTTTGTTTTCGTATGATTGACCTGCAGCATCTGCATCTATAGAAACAGTTATAGGGCAATTTATATCATGCTCGCCTAACCATATTGCCATACCCCTACAAATAGGACCTAACGGGATAGGTAGGTCATGTGGAACCCAAGTTGGTAATGTAGGAGGTGGAGGTGGAGGCCTAGATGCTCTGGGTATCTTCTTTTTAACATGTATATATAATTTCATATCAATTGACCTCATATACACACTAACAATTTAACATAATGTAAAAATACCATACAATTTCAGTATAGACGACATCCGCTTTTGGCCACAATATCACTCCGCCTTCTGCCTCACCAAGCGTTTCACAATCTGGGTGGGCATATGGCAATTGAAGATTCACCTAATTGGGGAATATACGTAGCGGGCTCACATGAGCCCAACCATCTGGTAGTGGAGACCCATGAAACATTTCCCCTGATAGGGATGGGTAAGCCGAAGCCTCTGCAATGACATATTCTTTACTTTTTAGATGGCATGGCTTCAACCCCTACAAATTTATGTAAAGAATGTTATATACATATATACATATTGTTATGACCCACATTTTGTTTTACCAGTAAGTACCTTGGTTAGTGCATAATTGAACTAGTTATGTTGAGATGAGTACTTGCTTTTGTTAATAGTGTTTTGAGCTTTGAGCTAGTGTTAATGTATCATTATCTTGCTTTCTTGTCCTGAGGTTGAGGACAAGTTTTTGCTTAATCCGTTGCCGAAGAAATCATGTGAAACCGACCTACGAGTAAAAAGATATAAGCTTTTTAGTGTGCAGGGACCTATGTGTAATTTCGGAAAGTTTCTGGGCAATTTACACCCGGCCCCCTGGGCGCTCTTCCTTATCCTTTCCTTCAGTTTTTCCTTTTTAACTCTATTAACCGACTTTGGAATGAACGATAGTTCATTTCCTTCGGTTGCCGCTTGGGAAGAACAAAGAAGGGAAAGGGAGAGAGAGCAAGCTAGAGGAGAAGCTAGGCAACCCAGCTCCTTCCTTCTCCGTTCTTCTTCGATTTCTTCATCTTCTCCAGCCAAACCAACCGGCTGCATCATCTTCTTCTTCCTCACCTTCTTCTTCCTCCTGCAGCCATGAAGAAGACGACCATGGAGATGGTCTAGGGAGCGAACGGTGCTTCCCCCTCCGTTCTTTCTTCTTGCCAAGTGCTTGCTAGGTCAATCCGAAGCTATAGGAGTGATTCGGGTAAGAATCGTCCACCGAATCGACCACAATCGTCTCTTTTATTTCTGCAATTTCCGCCCCTGCGCAGGTTGCACGGCGTGCAACATCACAGAAAGCTGATATAGGGAAATTCCGTTTCTGCGCAGGTGCACGGCGTGCAAAGTTACAGATAGCGGAAACGAGTTTCAGCCCAGGTGCATGGCGTGCAAATCAGTTTGCATGGCGTGCAAATCAGTTTGCACGGCGTGCAAGGTCAGATTGTACGGCGTGCAAAGGTGCAGAAAAGTAGAACAGAAGTGCACTGAAGGTGCACGGCGTGCAGTCTAGGTGCACGGCGTGCACGCTGCTGTAAAGGGCAGAATTAGGCGTGTTTGTGGACGTTTTTTGGTGTATACGAACACACCGAAGTGGGTGAGTAGTAGTTCATTTAGAAATCATTATTTAACTCAATTTAAGTGCTTAATTGCTTTAATGTCAGTTGGTATAACTTCTAAACAGATTAGCACATACAATAGTTTATTATAGATTCAATAGAACTTGAGATACGGAATATGATTGATGAAAAAGATGGAATATCCTGTTTTACAGTTGTAATGCATATGCTGAATAAAGATGGTTGATTAACAATGAATTTGAATAAGTAATGTTTAAAGATGACAATGATATATATATGAAAGTAAAAGAGATGTTCAGAATGTGAAATAAGTTTGAAATGTGATTTTCCTGTTTAAATGATTATATGTTAATCGGTTAATAGACTTAGGTGCCCTAACACCGTAGAACCCCTTATGAGAGGTCTGCATCCAGGGGGGTGAAACTCGTGTTCAACATCAACGCGTGCGATGTCACGGTGGCACGAGGATGGAAAGGCAGTGTTCAACAACAACGCGTGCGATGTCACGGTGGCACTGGAGTAAATAGGGGTTATTCAACAACAACGCGTTCGATGTCACGGTGGTAACCCGGTAAGACTCTCCGCCTGTGTGCTCAGGTTTGAGGAAGAGTCTAGAGTTCACTCTTTTGAGAGTACAGTGAGGCCGATGAGCCTGAAGGCCGATGAGCCTGAGAGTCCTGCAGCAGACCAGGGCTGATAGTCAGACTTAGCATTTCCCGGGTGTGTCGCTAAGTCTTGTACGGTGGGACCGTAGTTCTCTACGGATCTTTATATGCAGAGTACACTGCATATGATTAGGGCATAATAAAATAAATATGTAATCATATAGGAACACAGTAAATTTAATATGTTAAGAGATTTGCACTGCTGTATCAATTCTTTATAATTGTTTATTTGTTTAAATTATCTGATGTTGCATAGAAATGAAATTGTTATCTGCTATGTCATTAGAACTGCCCTACTTGTACTGTATTTATGTTTATTTCAATTCTATAAAACTGATGAGTTGTTTAGTGATAACTAAATGAAAAGCTATTCACTGAGCGAGTAGGCTCATACCTCTACTCAAAACATTTTCAGGTCAGCATCAGCATCAGGAATCAGAAGGATCGTTTCATCCTAACGCCTAGTTTATAGAAGGTTTGTAGTTAGTCTAGTTAGAGGTCTCTTAGTCCTTTCCCCTCGGTCCTTGGGACATGGTGTGGGTGAGAGAGAGTGTGTATGTGTAGTGTGTATAAAGATGTAAATTAACTGTTATGTTTACTTTATGTTGAATAATGTAATTTGTTGTAGACTTTGTTTATATCTCCTGTCAGTTTAAATAGAAATGCTTCTGCAGTTTATTTTGTTTAGTTTACAGCCTAAATCATGTTATTTTTTTAATGTCTTTAAGATGTTTTAAAAAGTGATGGATGGTTTGGCTTGTGTGTAAATTTCTTTGTCGCACCTTAATCTCGTGGTCTGTGGTTAGTGTGAGATTGGGGTGTGACAACTCTTGGTATCAGAGCTTAGGTTGAGTACGTAGTTACTCAGAGTCCAGGTCAGGGGACGATAAGAGACCAATAGGATTAAGGTTTAGGAGTCTTTCTTCTATCTGTAGTTTTCTAACAGGAAATACTCTGTTATATCATTGCAGATGGCAGGAAGAGGCTTAGATCGCGATGATCAGGCCGAGAGCCATGTTGGCCCTGTTCCTTTGTACTTGGGTCCAGGTGGTGGTGACCACGTGGATGAAGCATCCCGGATGTACAGGATGTTTCTGGAAACCAAAGAAAAGTACAAGGCTGATAGGCGAGTTTCTTCTTCTACCAGCAGTAAAGATCTGATGCGATCTTATGAGCTTGTAAAGAAGCTTGGTGGCACGGAGTTTAGTGGCACTACAGATCCAGCAGAGGCTGATGAATGGTTTCGACAGATAGAGAAGGTCTTTCGCCTGATGGAGCTTCCAGAAGAGAAGAAGATTAATCATGCAGTCTACCTTTTGACAGGCGATGCAGAGTTGTGGTGGCGTGGTGTGGAAGAAAAGAGGAGAGGTACAGAGCTTTCCTGGCAGGATTTCTCTGAGGAGTTTCATCTCAAATTCTATCCACCCACTTTTCTTAATGAGAAAATCAGGCAGTTACAGAATATCAAGCAGGGGAACATGACAGTTACAGAGTATGAAGCGCTTTTCACACGATTAGCGAACTTCTGTCCGCAGCTTGTTCCTGATAACATAGAGAGATGTAGAAGGTTTCAGGAAGGACTAAGGCCATAGATTCGACATATAGTTTCTGCTACTAGCAGGAGAAACAGAGAGAACTTTGGTGAGTTTGTTGAGGCTGCTAGACAAGTTGAAGAATCTGTGAATGTTGATAAGGTGCCTGAGTCTAAGAAGAGATCTGCAGATTTCAGTAGAGGACAGTCCAGTAGTGGATACAGAGGTGGAGGTAGAGGGTTCTTTTCTAAACTCGGACGTGGCTTTAGTTGTTTCAATAGACAGAGATCTGAGGATGTTGCTTCTTCTAGAGGCAGAGGGGGATACAACCCAGGGAGATGGGGCAGTGCCGCTAGTAGACAGTCTTCTGGGTCGTCAATGTCGGTGACAGGTCCCCAGAAACAAGAGATACTGCCATGTGACAAATGTGGAAAACTACATTCTGGTCCGTGTTGGGGTGCAAGTTGTTTTGTTTGCGGACAAGTAGGACATTTCAGAAAAGAATGTCCTCAACTTCGACAAGCCGCATCGCAAGCTTTCCAGCCTCAGTACAATGATGTTCCGAGTTCTTCTGTGGCTTCTGGTTCTAGAGGTGGTGGAGTACCTAGTGGCAGGAGTGGTCAGAGAGGACAGTGTGGCAGAGGGAGAGCTTCAGCACGTTTCTTCTCTTTGACACCTCAGGAAGGTATAATCTCTTCACAAGTCGTTACAGGAGAGATGTTTTTGTTTAATAGTATACCAGTTTCAGTTTTGATAGATCCGGGTGCTACTCACTCTTTCATACAACGTTCTTTAGCTGGTAAACTTAATCTGTTAACTCAAGAGTTGGAAGATGAGTTAGTGTTGAGGGTTCCACTAGGTGGCCCAACAGTTTTATCCGAGTCTTGTCCCGGATGCTTGTTATCTTTTGGAGGTTACACCTTTGCTGCTAATCTCATACCCTTGGATGTAAATACTTTTCAAGTCATCTTGGGTATGGATTGTCTTGAGACATATCGAGTGCAACTCGATTGTTGGAAGAAGGAAGCTACCTTTCAACTAGGGGAATTTTCTTGTGTCTTTACTGGAGACAGGAAAGTTCTGCCTACGTGCATAATATCAGCTGTTGTAGCTGATAAGATGTTACAGAAAGGATGTGAAGCGTTCCTTGCTCATGTGATTGACACCAGAGCAGAGAAGAGCACCGCCAGTGTTTATGATGTGCCCGTGGTTTGTGAGTTTTCTGATGTTTTTCCAGAAGATTTGCCAGGCCTACCTCCTGTCAGAGACTCGGATTTTGAAATTCAGATATATCCAGGTAGTCATCCAGTAGCACTGCCAGCCTATAGAATGGCACCTGCAGAGTTGAAAGAACTCAAGGTGCAGTTGCAGGAGTTACTAGATAAGGGTTTCATTAGACCCAGTTCCTCACCATGGGGTGCTCCAGTCCTGTTTGTTAAGAAAAAGGATGGTACCATGCGTCTCTGTATAGATTACAGGCAACTGAACAAGATCACTATAAAGAACAAGTATCCATTGCCGAGAATAGATGATCTGTTTGATCAGTTGCGTGGAGCGACGATCTTTTCTAAGATTGATTTGAGATCTGGATATCATCAGCTTAGAATAAAGGCTTCTGATATTCCCAAGACAGCTTTCAGAACCAGGTATGGGCATTATGAGTTTTTGGTCATGTCATTTGGGCTGACCAATGCCCCAGCAGCCTTTATGGATATGACGAATCAGATTTTCAAACCGTTCCTATATCAGTTTATTGTAGTCTTTATAGATGATATTCTGATCTATTCTAGAAACAATGAGCAGCATGAGCAACACCTGAGAATGACGTTGCAGTGGTTGAGGCAACATCAGCTGTATGCTAAGTTTAGCAAGTGCGAGTTTTGGTTGGCTGAGGTAGCATTTCTTGGACATGTCATCTCGAGAGATGGAGTTAGTGTTGATCCTAAGAAAGTTGATTCTGTGCTTCAGTGGGAACGGCCGAAGACTCCTACTGAGATTAGAAGTTTCTTAGGATTAGCAGGCTATTACAGAAGGTTTATACAGAACTTCAGTGCGTTAGCATCACCTTTGACACGCTTAACGAGGAAGAATGCACCGTTTGTTTGGTCTGATAACTGTGAGAAGAGTTTTCAGATCTTGAAGAGGAAGTTGACTTCCGCACCAGTGTTGGTTTTGCCTGAAGCAGAGAAAGGCTATACAGTGTTCTGTGATGCTTCCAGGAGAGGTTTGGGCTGTGTACTAATGCAAGAAGGCAAAGTTGTGGCTTACGCATCTAGACAGCTTAAGAAGAACGAAGAGAATTACCCTACTCATGATCTGGAATTAGCTGCTATAGTTCATGCTCTTAAGATATGGCGTCACTACCTGTATGGTGAGACTTGCCAGGTATTTACCGACCATAAGAGCCTGAAGTATATCTTCACTCAGAAAGATTTGAATTTGAGACAGCGCAGATGGCTTGAGCTGATTAAAGATTATGATGTGACAATCGATTACCATCCTGGTAAGGCGAATGTTGTAGCTGATGCTTTGAGTAGAAAGTCAAGTTCAACAACAAATGCATTTTCTATGGCATGTTTCAAGAGAGACTTGCTTGTAGATATGCGAAGGTTGAACTTAGACTTGGATGTGACTGGACAAAGTGGGTTGATTGCTCAGATGCGAGTCAGACCTACTTTTTATAATCAGATTAAAGAGTTACAGCAGAGTGATGATGAGTTATGGCAAATCATGCAGGAGATGTCTGAGGGTAAGAGGACAGAGTTCAGGTTTTCTGATGAAGGCGTGTTGTATCTTCATGATAGGTTGTGTGTACCTGGAAACAGTGAGTTGAAAGAGCAGATTCTTGAGGAAGCACATACTTCTATGTATGCTATGCATCCAGGTAACACAAAGATGTATAGGAACCTCAAAGAGATGTACTGGTGGTCTGGTATGAAAAAGGATGTGGATGAATACGTGGCTAGGTGTGGGGTGTGTCAGCAGGTTAAGGCTGAACATCAGAAACCTACTGGTACTTTGCAGTCGCTTCCTATACCAGAATGGAAATGGGAACACATCACGATGGACTTTGTGGTAGGATTACCTAGGACGTCTAGAGGTTCAGACTCAATATGGGTGATTGTGGATAGACTAACTAAGTCTGCTCACTTTCTCCCTGTCAAGTCAAACTTTGACGTTTCAAAGTTAGCCAAAGTTTATGTGGATGAAATAATCAGGCTGCATGGGATTCCAGTTTCCATTATTTCTGTCAGAGATCCAAAGTTTACATCCAGGTTTTGGGATCAGTTACATCGTGCGTTGGGCACAAGGTTGAGGTTCAGTACAGCGTTTCACCCACAGACAGATGGTCAATCTGAGAGGACCATTCAGACCCTTGAAGACATGCTGAGAGCATGCGTGCTACAGTTTAGAGGCAACTGGGAAGAACACTTAAGCCTAATGGAGTTTGCATATAATAACAGTTACCATTCTAGTCTTGGAATGGCTCCATATGAAGCTCTTTATGGCAGGAAGTGTAGATCGCCAGTTTGTTGGTACGAGGTGGGTGAAAAAGAAATTCTTGGACCTGAGCTAGTTGATGTAACTACAGAAAAGATATCTGTGATCAGGGATCAGTTAAAAGCTGCTCAGGACAGACAGAAAAGTTATGCAGAAAGATGACGTCGACCTCTTGAGTTCGACGTTGGTGACGAGGTTTACTTGAAGGTTTCACCGTGGAAAGGAGTGCTGAGGTTTGGCAAGAGGGGTAAGTTGACCCCTAGGTATATGGGTCCATATCCTATTCTTGAGAGGATTGGACCTGTAGCTTACAGGTTAGATTTGCCGTCTGAGTTGGCAAATCTTCATAATGTCTTCCATGTGTCTATGCTGAAAAAGTGTCATCCCGGTACAGAAAAGATTCTAGATCTAGAACCGGCGCAGCTTAGAACAGATGTGTCCTATATAGAAGGACCAGTGCAGATAGTTGATCACCGGATCAAAGAGCTTAAGAACCGGGAGGTACCTTTAGTGAAGGTTTTATGGAGGAATCACAATATAGAGGAAGCTACGTGGGAGCTTGAGTCAGAAATGCGTAACAAGTTTCCTTTTCTCTTTTAGGAATTTCGGGACGAAATTCTTATAAGGGAGGGAGATTGTTATGACCCACATTTTGTTTTACCAGTAAGTACCTTGGTTAGTGCATAATTGAACTAGTTATGTTGAGATGAGTACTTGCTTTTGTTAATAGTGTTTTGAGCTTTGAGCTAGTGTTAATGTATCATTAGCTTGTTTTCTTGTCCTGAGGTTGAGGACAAGTTTGTGCTTAATCCGTTGCCGAAGAAATCATGTGAAACCGACCTATGAGTAAAAAGATATAAGCTTTTTAGTGTGCAGGGACCTATGTGTAATTTCGGAAAGTTTCTGGGCAATTTACACCCGGCCCCCTGGGCGCCCTTCCTTATCCTTTCCTTCAGTTTTTCCTTTTTAACTCTATTAACCGACTTTGGAATGAACGATAGTTCATTTCCTTCGGCTGCCGCTTGGGAAGAACAGAGAAGGGAAAGGGAGAGAGAGCAAGCTAGAGGAGAAGCTAGGCAACCCAGCTCCTTCCTTCTCCGTTCTTCTTCGATTTCTTCATCTTCTCCAGCCAAACCAACCGGCTGCATCATCTTCTTCTTCCTCACCTTCTTCTTCCTCCTGCAGCCATGAAGAAGACGACCATGGAGATGGTCTAGGGAGCGAACGGTGCTTCCCCCTCCGTTCTTTCTTCTTGCCAAGTGCTTGCTAGGTCAATCCGAAGCTATAGGAGTGATTCGGGTAAGAATCGTCCACCGAATCGACCCCAACCGTCTCTTTTATTTCTGCAATTTCTGCCCCTGCGCAGGTTGCACGGCGTGCAAATCCGTTTTGCACGGCGTGCAACATCACAGAAAGCTGATATAGGGAAATTCCGTTTCTGCGCAGGTGCACGGCGTGCAAAGTCAGTTTGCACGGCGTGCAAAGTTACAGATAGCGGAAACGAGTTTCAGCCCAGGTGCACGGCGTGCAAATCAGTTTGCACGGCGTGCAAATCAGTTTGCACGGCGTGCAAGGTCAGATTGCACGGCGTGCAAAGGTGCGGAAAAGTAGAACAGAAGTGCACTGAAGGTGCACGGCGTGCAGTCTAGGTGCACGGCGTGCACGCTGCTGTAAAGGGCAGAATTAGGCGTGTTTGTGGATGTTTTTCGGTGTATACGAACACACCGAAGTGGGTGAGTAGTAGTTCATTTAGAAATCATTATTTAACTCAATTTAAGTGCTTAATTGCTTTAATGTCAGTTGGTATAACTTCTAAACAGATTAGCACATACAATAGTTTATTATAGATTCAATAGAACTTGAGATACGGAATATGATTGATGAAAAAGATGGAATATCCTGTTTTACAGTTGTAATGCATATGCTGAATAAAGATGGCTGATTAACAATGAATTTGAATAAGTGATGTTTAAAGATGACAATGATATATATATGAAAGTAAAAGAGATGTTCAGAATGTGAAATAAGTTTGAAATGTGATTTTCCTGTTTAAATGATTATATGTTAATCGGTTAATAGACTTAGGTGCCCTAACACCGTAGAACCCCTTATGAGAGGTCTGCATCCAGGGGGGTGAAACTCGTGTTCAACATCAACGCGTGCGATGTCACGGTGGCACAAGGATGGAAAGGCAGTGTTCAACAACAACGTGTGCGATGTCACGGTGGCACTGGAGTAAATAGGGGTTATTCAACAACAACGCGTGCGATGTCACGGTGGTAACCCGGTAAGACTCTCCGCCTGTGTGCTCAGGTTTGAGGAAGAGTCTAGAGTTTACTCTTTTAAGAGTACAGTGAGGCCGATGAGCCTGAAGGCCGATGAGCCTGAGAGTCCTGCAGCAGACCAGGGCTGATAGTCAGACTTAGCATTTCCCGGGTGTGTCGCTAAGTCTTGTACGGTGGGACCGTAGTTCGCTACGGATCTTTATATGCAGAGTACACTGCATATGATTAGGGCATAATAAAATAAATATGTAATCATATAGGAACACAGTAAATTTAATATGTTAAGAGATTTGCACTGCTGTATCAATTCTTTATAATTGTTTATTTGTTTAAATTATCTGATGTTGCATAGAAATGAAATTGTTATCTGCTATGTCATTAGAACTGCCCTACTTGTACTGTATTTATGTTTATTTCAATTCTATAAAACTGATGAGTTGTTTAGTGATAACTAAATGAAAAGCTATTCACTGAGCGAGTAGGCTCATACCTCTACTCAAAACATTTTCAGGTCAGCATCAGCATCAGGAATCAGAAGGATCGTTTCATCCTAACGCCTAGTTTATAGAAGGTTTGTAGTTAGTCTAGTTAGAGGTCTCTTAGTCCTTTCCCCTCGGTCCTTGGGACATGGTGTGGGTGAGAGAGAGTGTGTATGTGTAGTGTGTATAAAGATGTAAATTAACTGTTATGTTTACTTTATGTTGAATAATGTAATTTGCTGTAGACTTTGTTTATATCTCCTGTCAGTTTAAATAGAAATGCTTCTGCAGTTTATTTTGTTTAGTTTACAGCCTAAATTAGGTTATTTTTTTTAATGTCTTTAAGATGTTTTAAAAAGTGATGGATGGTTTGGCTTGTGTGTAAATTTCTTTGTCGCACCTTAATCTCGTGGTCTGTGGTTAGTGTGAGATTGGGGTGTGACACATATCGTCTTGAAAACATATCATCTTGAAAAGACTAGCTAATATGTCATAAAAATACTTACAGTGGATGTGCTAGGTGGGTCTACAAGATTACTACTCCCAACCTCTGCAGTAGGAGTAGAGCGGGACGCCATAGGTACCGTCTGAGTGGCAGTCAGAGATGCCTGCCACTTGCTCATTGCTTCATGGATTGCTTCCTGGATTCTCCTATCAACTACTTCATCGACTCTCTTATCAACTACTTCATATACTCTCCTATCAACTATCTTATCTACCTATACATGGATAAAAGAAATGTTACCTTCTGATTATTAAATTCCCTTTTACAGTAACATTCTAAAAAAAGAATAGGTTACCTCTTCTTGTGAAATTCCCACTTTTGGGACATGTTTGTGCTGGGATGGCCCAAAGAAAGCTTTAATGCCCACACTAGCGCCTGTAGCCCAAACACGTCCAGGATGCTCTGGGTTACCCAGAGCAACTGTCAATTCATCCCTTGTGCCCTCAGGGATGAACTTGCCTTGTTTCCTCAGCTCGTGCATCTCCCGCTAATCACCATCAACAGAAATTGGTAAGTAAGTAAACACCACAACTAATCAATATTCGAACGATTGCTCCAAGAGTTGTGTTTTACCATTTTTGCAGCCGCCTTAGCAGTTGCGGTCTTCCTTATTTCTCCCTTCTTGTTTTTCCTCCCAGCTATCCAGACATCATGGTGAGGCAGAGGTGTGGTACCTATAGTAGAGGACTCCTGAGCAGCAGCAGACCGAGCAGTAGACTCAGCCTGTAGTCTTTGGTGAACGCCTGCATACCCCTTTGGACCCATTGTGTGGTCATGCACATTCAGTGCACACCTTGCTTTTTGCGCCTCACTAAGGGCCTAGTTAGTATGCACATTGATTTGGTTAGTAACACTAAATGTTAATCTTGAATAGGTGAATACAACGTATATTAATTACATTGGGAGTGACGACTAATACCTTGAATTCATCAATTTGTCTTGAAGCAACAAACGCGTTCCATTCTTCTTGGTCTAGGAAGTTCCACGGTTTAGTGGTTGTCTTCTTCCTCTTGTCACCTTCTTTCATGTATTCTCGGGTGAGATTTGTCCTATAGTTCCTTAGGACCCTCCCACGGTGTTGCATCATGCATTTACGATGTAGCTTTTCATCCAATACAAATATACTTTGCAAAATAGAATCGCTATTAACTAGTATCCAAAAAATTAGTAATCTACAAAATAGAATTGCAAATAATAATAACTCACGCATAAATCCTTCCATATTACGTCTTTCTTCCCCTTAGGAACTTGATGCCAAGAATCTATCTTACAGCCACAATGTCTACGAGTAACATACCCAAGATATGAAACAAACGAATTGCGGTTCACTCCAATTGCATTTCTTGCATTATCAAAATCCACAACAAGTTTGGGTCCATTGCCCCTTTGTGCTATTAACTTCTTCATCATAGTGATGTCCCTTCTCTTGTCAACTTTTTGGTGCTGCTCATCAAGTGCCTCAAGTGCTTGAGAGGGTACATGTGCATCATCAACCTAAAATTTGACAAAATAAACACACTTACAGGATATAACTATAAATGGACATATAGATAGAAATATATGATATATTTTTAAAACTTACATTGTGAGGCGGTGCATTCATGTCATCACCCTCATGGTAATCATCAGCACGCTCATTAGGGGAATTCTCAGCCATCTGAAAGTTCACATTCACATTGTAAAGTAATTCAGTCTGTAAAGTTCACATTGTAAAGTAATTCACATTCAAATTGTAAAGTAATTCACATTTTAAAGTTCACATTGTAAAGTAATTCACATTGTAAAATTCACATTGTAAAGTTCACATTCACATTGTAAAGTAATTCACATTGTAAAGTTCACATTCTAGAAAAATAAAATATATAAAAAAATATAAACATACATGCCTCTAATATTGTGATTTTTTATCAATCAACAATCCTTCATTGTGATCTCCGCACACATACAAGTCATCATTAGATTCAATATTTGGTGGTGTTGGCAACCCAACTGAGAATGGACTGGAGTCATCATACTTATCGTAGTACTCTTCATCTATAGGATCTTTAATGAACTGTCTTTTACCATGAAGAACAACCGACCATTTATCATTTGTAGGATTATCGATATAAAATACTTGTTTCGCATGTGATTCCAATATGAATAGTTCACCCTTCTTGCCAATCTTTTCAAAGTTCACTAAAGTGAAACCCATTTCATCCACTATAACTCCTTTGGTGTTATCAAACCAATTACATTTGAAGAGTGGAATTCTAAAATCTATGTAGTCAAACTCCCATATGTTTTCAATGACACCGTAATATGATATTTTAGCTTCACGTGGACTTTTATCCTTTGCACATGCAAAAAACATAGTCGACGCTTGAAGGGTGACCCCACTATTTTGGACGAAACTCTTATCATCTTGGCGCTTTGTGTAATATGTGAATCCATTAATGTCATACCCTTCATGAGACATAACATTCAATTTTGGTTTAAAGGTGAGGCATTTGATAGTTTCAGTAATATCATCTGGTGTTTGAGATAGTTGATGTAAGACTTTATCTTCAAACCACTTAATAAATGTCTTGTTATGCTCTCTAGGAAGCCACATTGTATTGGCTCTAGGATATTATCTCTTGATGAAATTGGTATGTTCCTTGATATAAACACTCACTTTGTCCATGTTGTGTAAAATATACAAGTGACCTTGTTGCAACTGCTCACGGCTGATTACTTTCACCCGTGATCCCAAAATTCATTTACCAAATTGCTCGTCAATATTCTTGTCATTACCAGGAGTGTCATTACCACTGAGAAAGTTATTGCAAAAATTCATAACCTCTCTCACCACATAACCCTCAATAATACTCCCTTCAGGCCGATAACGGTTTCAAATGTCACTTTTAAAAATGCTCATGTATCATTCAAAGGGATACATCCAATGTAAGAAAACTGGTCCCAACATTTTCACTTCCCTAGTCAAGTGGACAACAAGATGTACCATGATATCAAAGAACGAAGGAGGGAATACATCTCAAGTTGACATAGGGTAACAGCCACTTCTCTTTGGAAATTATCGAGAGTATCAGAGTCAATAACTTTGCTGCACAGACTATTGAAAAAGAAATAAAGTCTGGAGATTGCAAACCTTACATGTTTCGGCAATATAGATCGAATTGCCACGGGCAATATTTGTTGCATTAGAGTGTGACAATCATGAGATTTAAGACCTATCAACTTTAGATCTTTCATTGATACTAATCTACGGATGTTGGATGAGTAACCCTGTGGCACCTTAACATTTACCAAGCATTCACAAAAAGCTTTCTTCTCCTTTCTAGACAACGTGTAATAAGAGGGAGGTAAGTATTCTCTCTGATTTCCCATTTCACGTAATTCTATTAATTCTGACCATATTCCCATTTCACGTAGGTCCATTCTGGATTTTATCCCATCTTTAGTCTTACCTGGTATATTCAACAAAGTACCAATGACACTATCACAGACATTTTTCTCAACGTGCATGACATCGATACAATGCCTGACTGTCAAAGAACTCCAATACGGAAGATCCCAAAATATTGACTTCTTATTGAATAAAGATTTGTCACTCTGTGTGGCCATAGTATATTGTGATCTCTTACCAAATTCATTGACAAAGTCATTTACTCTTTCATAAACAACCTCCCCTGGTATAGGTTTAGGTGCACTCTGTTCCTCATTCAATCCTTTGAATGCTTTGCGCTTCCTATGATACGGATGGAATTTTGTTAGAAACCTTCGATGACCAAGATATACATTCTTACCACCATGTTTTAGTCTTGTTGAATCAGTGTTCTCTTCACATATAGGACACGCTTTAGCTCCTTTGACACTATATCCAGACAAATTCCCATATGTTGGAAAGTCATTAATAGTGCAAAACAACATAGCGTGTAAATGAAATGTCTCTCTTGGTGAAGCATCATAGGTCATCACACCTTCACCCCAGAGTTTCTTTAAGTCATCAATCAGAGGTTCAAGATAAACATCGATATCATTTCCAGGTTGTTTAGGGCCCGATATCAACAACGACAGCATTACGTACTTATTTTTCATACACAACCAGGGAGGAAGATTGTAAATAACAAGCATGACTGGCCAAGTGTTATGTTGGCTGCTCAATGTCCCGTATGGATTCATCCCATCTGTACAAAGCCCAAGTCTTAGATTCCAGACTTCTTCACCAAATTTAGGGTACAATAGATCAATCTTCTTCCACTGTGGGGAATCAGACGCATGTCGTAGGATCCCATCATTATTTTTCTTAACATCTGCATGCCACCTCAAATTCTTCGCATCTATCGGATTGGCAAACAAGCATTGAAACTGTGATATTATAGGTAGATACCACATCACCTTGGCAGGAGAACCAGTTTTGGACTCCCCCGAAGTCATCAATTTATACCGTGACGCACCACATTTTGGACAATCTTTCAAATCCACATAGTCCTTTTAAAATAATACACAATCATTCGGGCATGCGTGTATCTTCTTGGCATCCATTCCCATTGGGCACAACAATTTCTTTACCTGGTATGCTGAGATTGGCAGCTCGTTCCTTCAGGAAGCATTTCTTTCAACAAAGACAACAATGACGTGAAGCTTTTGTCGCTCCATCTATTGTTTGCTTTCAGCTTATACAATCTCAACACAGTGCTAAGCTTCGTAAACTTAGTACAACCTATGTATAACGATATCTCAGCATCATGCACAATGTTTCTAAAAATGGGAGGTGGATCGGTGTGCTCTACCCCACAACTATCCAGCATCGCATCAACGATGTCTACTGGAACTGGTTCATTCACATCTACATCATCAAAGGTAATTTCTTCTTCCACACAAGCACTGCTATCGACATCCACTGGTTTCGGGTTTGAAATCTCTCCATGCCAGTGCCATTTTGTATATAATCCCGTTGCACATGACATGACTTTTGATTTCGTCACCAGTGCTGACTTTCAAGTTGTTACTGTAATGCCTACATGGACAGTAGAACCTATCTCCAGGTTGTTTCCTATGTTCCTCAGAAAATCTAATAAACTGATCAAGACCAGAAATAAACTCTGGGGTGCAGCGATTGCGAATGGACATCCATGATCTATCCATTCTATGATCAAAGAGAAAACAAGTATATATTACAACAAGATTAGGGTCTAGGGTTAACAGATTAGAGTTTTTGTATGGTTAAAACTTTAGGCCAACAAATACATGTGTTGTCATTCTTATATATAATAAATGTGTACCACCTATCCCATTACCTAATCTCACTAGTAAGTGTATAATGTGTATTGGGTTTTCAAGAAAATTTCGACAGCATTTCCCCGCTATTCTCTAAGTACATATGTACTTAGAGAACAAACGGGGAAATGCTACCGAAATTTTCTTGAAAACCAAATACACATTATACACTTACATCCTAAGTGAGATTAGGTGTTCATGATCAGTCTCAAACCAGGGACTATCCAAGATTTACTCCTAATGGGTAAATCTTGGACGGGTTTCTAGGCCAACAAATACATGTGATATCATTCTTATATATAATAAATGTGTACCACCTATCCCATTCTTAAACACCTAATCTCACTAGTAAGTGTATAATGTGTATTGGGTTTTCAAGAAAATTTTGGCAGCATTTCCCCATTTGTTCTCTAAGTACATATGTACTTAGATAACAAATGGGGAAATGCTGCCGAAATTTTCTTGAAAACCAAATACACATTATACACTTACATCCTAAGTGAGATTAGGTATTCATGAACAGTCCCAAACTGGGGACTATCCAAGATTTACTCCTAATGAGTAAATCTTTGACGGGTTTCTAGGCCAACAAATACATGTGTTGTCATTCTATAATATTGATTTCAACATTTCGAGTGTCCATTCATGTTCATCATCAAGATAAAGATTACACATAAATTAGTATGACCTAGGGATGGAGAGATTCATAATTGATTTCAAAATTTCAAACTAGCTCATGCATTATCATCAATCTACATCATCCAATAGGGATTCATGCATTATCAGCAATATAGTTAATTCAATATTATGGTGATATGTGTATTAGGGTTTTAATATCTTAATTCAACATGCATCAAAATGTACAGAATTAGGTCAAGCATTAGTATTCAATTGCAAATGTATCTTCTTCTTCTTGCTCCCTCCTTACCAAATGTGGATTAAAGCAAGGCCACGACTGTGTGGGCTGGCCACGGCTGTGGTTGTGTTGGCCTACCACGGTCGTGCTGGCCAGCACGGCCATGGTCGGCCAACACAGCCACGGCCGTGGCCAGTCCACACGGTCGTGGCCTTGCTTTAATCCACATTTGGTAAGGAGAGGGAGCAGGCCGAGAAGAAGAAGAGGTGGAGAAAGAAGAAGGGCAGCGGCCTATACCTGGGCAGGAGAGCAGCGGCTTTGAGAAGGAGAAGGAGCAACCCGCGAACCACGGCGAGTAGGAGAAGGAGCAGGAGAAGCAGCAGGCGCCGAAGAGCTAGCAGGAAGGGTGGCGGCCGGAGAGCAGGCAGAGAAGGCATTGGCACACAGAGGAGCAAGGAACGGCGGCGCCCAGAGCAACAAACGGCGGCGGAGGAGGCAATCAGAGGAGAAAAGAACGGTGGTGGAGCAAGGAACCGGAGGTGATCGCCAGACCTAAGCGCACGGAATCAATGAAATAGAGAAGGGGAAGAGTCTGGCTCACGCGGGTGCTATTAAGTTAACAATAGGTGTCGGTTATTCAAAAAAACAGACACATAAAACTAAAGGTGTCGGTTCTCCAACAAAAGAGACACCTATTCTCAATTATAGTCGTCGGTTTTACCTAGAAACAAACCGACGTCTATCTACATATGCCGATTAAAAAAATTGTTCTCGATTAAAGACTATAGTCATCGGTTTCTTTCGAAAATCGACGCCCAAAGGGTGTGAAAAAATTCCCGGGAATAACGCGGGAAAACCTATAACCGTCGGTCATTGTAGTAAAATCGACGACCAAAATGTGTTCGATTTCTATCTCGCGAATAACCTTTCGTCGTCGGTTTATTAGTTAATAACCAATGCCATATTTTAAATTTTGGAGGTAATTTTTTCCCTGGAAATTTTGGATTTGGCGGTTAATTTTAGGCGTCGATTTGTTATTAAGTAACCGACACTGAATAAAAGTGATACTCGTGTCTGGTCACCCTTCACAGATAGATGTCAGTTTTTTTTATGAACCGACGCTTTATGGTTTAGGTGTCGGTTTATTTATACAACCGACGCCTTTAAAAGTGACGTTATAAGCCATTTATGTAGTAGTGCATTCCCAATAAGGTTTGGGCAAGCCAAAATTCGGGGACGTCACAGTTAGTATCAGAGCATGAACAATAGCTACACCTAACAATTGCTCACCATGAAACATAAAAAATAATTTTCACCTTTCACATTAAACCCTAGAAACTTAGTAAATTGTTTTATATGAATAAGGTTTAACTTAGCCTCTAAGTTAGAACCTAGATGTTTGAGAACTAGGTTTAGACAAGTGTATGAAACCCATTCCATATAGAGCTCATATGTATTGGGTAGCATGACACTGGACTATCTACTAAGTGTGGGACACTCGATTTTGCTGATTTGGTTTTGTTTTCCAATCGGCTCGAGCCTCAATAGTTTTCTCTGACATATTCTTTCTCAGAGAAAAATTATATAATATTTTATTAAATATATGTAAATACTAAAATGTGTCCCTCACACTGGAGAGTAGTTAGTGTTCATGCACCCTAAGTGAAAGGGAGTGACATCAGTCTAGAAGAGAGAGTAGATCTAGATTAGATGTCTAGAGCCTTATTGGATAGGTGACAGTTAAAGTAGATGATTAATTTATATATGAAATAAGCATGTGTAGTCTTATATAAGTTTGATCTTTGATGGTAAGTTTCCTCATAAAGATTTAAGTTGTATATGAGTTGGATCCAATTTTGAAGATTCTAAGCTAAGTCTTGATGTCGAAAGTGCATTCTCTTTTCTGTGCTATCATGGCTACCATGAACCCATCATGTGCCCATCCTTATCCTATCTATCAGCCATACCCAGGTGGTGATTATGCATCCTATGCATATAATCACTTTTACCTAGACCCTCCACCTACTGCTTTTGTTACTACACCCTCTACTATTGGTGGATCTACCCCTAGAGTGCTACCTCTCCCTACTGGTCCTATAGCTACCTTGGTTGCAAGACTTGGCACCTCTTCTCACACTTCTCCTCAAGCCCAAGAGTTTCATGGCCTTGGTATGTCTTGGGCTGAGCAGAATGCCATGTAGCCTGGTCGTGGTTTTGGTCCTTCTACCAATGAGGAGATGGACAAACAGGTTGATGATGAAGTTGTTGTTGCTGTTGAGGAGACATTTGAGGATGGTGGTGAGGATGGTTCAGATGATGGATTTTCTGGTGCATCTAGTGATGAAGGTGAAGTTTCTGCCTCTGTTGCACCTTCAGATGGATATGATGAATACAATCCTAAAACTTTTGATGATGAAACCGATGATGATGACCCTCTGGACTTAGACAGCCTAGACGTTTAGATATTTTAGTTTTTAGTCTTTAGATGTTGATCATATATATCTTTTTAGACTATTTTGTACGAAAAACATTGGGCACATTATTTGAGATGTATTATCTCTATCATCCTGTTGTTTCATTATTTTTCCTAGTAGTTGTTTTGAGGACATGGCTTCAGTATTGTGATCTTAATCATATGTACCTTTACTCTTTGGTTGACTACATCTCATGAGTTGGTGGTATGTTACTCATATTTTGATTGTGACATAGATTGCTTGTCTTTCTCTCATCTCTGTTTGAGGTGTGTTATGAGGTTGTATGTTTTAGTTGTGCTTGGAGAATGCCCATTTCTATTCTCTTCTATCCCCCTAAATTTTTAATAATGTCAAAAGGGGGAGAGAAGTTCAATGTTTTGAAGCTCAGCCATATTGCTTTTATTGCCTATGTGCTCCTTTTCTTATCTAATATATGTTTTATCATGTGACTTGCTAAAGGACCAAGTAGTATATATGTTATATTGCTTTGTGTAGAAAGACTAACTATGCAGGTAAGAGTGAGCATAGATTGAGGAGGTGAAATTCACATTGTTAAAATTATGAATCCCCTTGCAGTTCACAAGGCTAAGGTATAACTTTGCATATCCTTTCAATATGATTGAGGAGTGGTTTGTCATTGTCAAAAGGGGGGAGAATGTTGACTTGAGAGTTATAAATTTTCATATTTTGTTAATGACTTAACCATTCCATTCGTATGAATCTAATATGCTTGTTTAAGATTGATTTTAGGCTTTAGGTACATGAAAAAGATCAAATTTCACAAGTATATGAAAATGATCAAATCTCACAAGCCCTAGCTTCTCCAAGTTCAAGTCAAAAGTAATGCAAATGTGCAATTTGAGAAATCACTCCAAACCACCTTAGAATATTTTGTAATCATTTGTGTTGAAGATATAACTTGTAACTAAGATGAGGAAAAATCATGGACACTTCATTCCAACATTTGATCACTAAAAAAATTATTTTGAAAATTTTGTCCACCGACCAACGATGGATTTTTTTTAAATGGATCAATCAGTCGAGTTTTACACTCAAAGAACTCGACTGACCGACTCACTATCCAAAATTGATTTTGACTCATCAGTCGAGTTTTCACAGGACAAACTCGACTGATAGTTTGAAAATTGGCTTTGTCGGCTAGTAGATCAATCGAGTTATCTTTATTGAAACTTGACCGAATGTACTATACGGAAAATGCAAAAAAAGTGATTCTAACCGTTGGAGAGTTGCTAGAAACAAAAATAAATCATTTGCAAGTTGTAAAATGGCTATTTTTTGTTCTTAAGTGATCCCACACTCAAAGGAACACCCCCAGCTATAAATATGACCTCTTGGAATTCATTCCAAAGTTGCTCATTCATGCTATCCTTGGTCCTTTCCATAGTTGAGTGTGATACAACCCTTTGAGCCCCTTTTTCTCTCTCATTTACAAAGCATTTCATGATTTATGAGTGAGTTAGGCATGTTGTAAGATAGCTACCTCCATGTTATCTTGTAAAGCTCTCATTCTTTCCATCTTCCCAATCCCCTTTCTCAAAGAGCAAAGGTTGAAGTGATCTTCTCTGAGTGAAGGAGGAGTTGCTATTCTTCTTCAAGTTTAAAGATTGTGTGAAGATCTCTTTTAGGTGAAGGAGAAGGTCAAGGCAGAAGATTTAAGATGAGTGGGTAATTCCTTCAAGGCTAAAGACTTGATGCAAGTGTGGATAAGTCCTTAGTGAAGGCTGAAGACATCTTGATCAAGTGGGTAAGTCCTTGTGTAGGTGAAAGATTATTATCTTGAATAGGTAAGTCCTTGGATGTATGGTGGTCTTCTTGTATCTCTTATAATGGAATATAAGTATACATGGGTTGCAAAGTCCTAGAGGTTGACCTCTCTAGGCAGTGGATTGACATCTCCTAGTTTGGAGATTGGAACCACTCTAACCACCTTGTCTAAGTGATTATTTTAGTCTCTTTCATCCTTACTATATTTGTTTAGACAGGACTTTAAATTGAGCTTAAGCATTTGGTTTCAATTGATATAATTTGAAGGTCTAATTATTCTTGTGAGAATTTTGAATCTCCATTCACCCCCTCTAGAGCCCTAGATCCAACAGTTGTTACCTGAGCAGCGTCATCATCACCTAGACCACCGGCTCCTCCTCCTCCGACTAGTAAAAGAAGATCCTCGACATAGGATGCACATGGATTTGTAAGGGGAGAAGATCGTCGGATGCATTTGAAGTTTCAAAATGGAGAAAGCATCTGTCTTGAGATGTGACGAATCAGAGATGGAGGCCAGCCATCGGCAAATCAAAGAAAGTCAATGATAGAGGTCAATCGACAGCGGAAGTAGTGAAATCAAATGAAATGGGAGCTCAGAAGTAAAGATCTCAATAATAACAAAACTGCCACTGCATCTTTTGAAACGAGTAGCAATGCTACAGTACCCGAGTGAGGATTAAATGAACAACCATACACGCACACACACTATCCATGCACGTGTAAGATTATATCAATCATTTTTGCATGTGACACTTTTACCGGTATAAATGCTTTGCATTTCTAAAGCTAATTAATGTGCTTGTATTGAAATTTGTATCTTTTCAAAAAAATTTATTGGAGAAATAGTTTACAAAATGGAAAAATGGAAATAACTCTTTTTTTGCGAATTCAGGAGGCTATCTTATTCATCCTGCCCTCCCCTTGCGAGCAAATCCAAGTGAATCAATACATCCACTAATCAAGCTTGCAGAATTAAATAAGGTAGTACTACTACCCTTACAAGAATCTATATCTAGGAAATTCAGGATCTCCATTGGAGGGTCAGAGTAGAAGACTAACTCTACACTGGTGTTTTTATGGTATTTTGCCAACGCATCAACTGCAGCGTTGGCTTGTCTACGAACAAAACCTGACTCGCCACCCATCTCTTCTTAACCTCATAATCCTGGACAGCTGCTTGGCATACTGCGGATACTCTCTGGGAAGGCCATTGATCTTGTTGACCGCTTTAAGAGAATCTATTTCCACTGTCGCCTGGGTAATGTTATTGGACTTGGCGATTTCCAAGGCTAGCTCCAAGTTGGTCAGCTCTGCTTCAATGACATCTGAAGTGCACATTCTGCTAGTGATTCCTCCCATCCACTTCCCCTCATGATCACGAACCACCACAGCACTGGTGGCTTCCCCCCCCCTTCACATCAGCATCACAATTAAGTTTAAGGTACCCATGAGCCGACAGTTCCCATCTCAGATAGTCGATGTCATCACTTATCTTCTCATCCTTCTCCTTCATAGCCTCAATTTGTGTCATCGTCTCCACATTGAAATATTTAACCATAAAATTATAGGGTTAAATAAAAATTACAAATAAATTAATCTTACCATAAGCATAAATATGGAAGGTTTTATTAATTCATTCTTTCTTTTAAAATTAAGACCAAAGATTCATATCTAGAAATCATCGAACATATCTTTTTATACAACTTAAAATCATAAACTCAATGTGGGTAATATTATAGGGACGACATCACATTACCTTTAAAAAAGTTCCCTTCAAAAAATTATAAAGGCAATGTGACATCGTTCCTACAATATTATCCATATATTGTAATGTTGATTAACTATAACAAATCATAGGATATGAATATAATTTTAGAAACCCAACCTTTTAAATGAACATTGAAATATTTAACCACATAAGAAATGTAATAAATAAAACTTCTAAAAACTTGAGCAAGTTATCTAACAGAAAACAAATACATAGATTTGAGTGTTTATTTTTTACTAATTATAGGGGTATGATATTCTTATGCGTTCAATGTGATATTTGTACAAAGTGAATGACAATTCTGTATATCTTATATTTATACATTAAAAAATATATTTAATGAGGCTATGTAGTTACTCAAAATATGAGAACTATGTCAATGTAGTGAGACCCAAGTGGTAAAGTTGATGTATGAGCAAGTGGTCACGAGTTCGAAATCACCTGGCAACGAGATGAATGGATTGCCAATTAGAAAAATATGAGAGCTATGATAAGAAAATCAATCTTCATGGTATTTTTTATGTTCTTTCATAAGAATGAGAAAAATGGTAAATCATATACATTTTAGAAAAAATCACACACCTTTTAATAGATAAATTTGAATGTACTTTTAACATTTCAATTCCATATTAAATAGAATTCTAGTCACTACCCAAATATGTCTAGGACGATTATAGAAAAACTTTTCTTTGTAATACAATATCATTGGTCTAAATAGTGTGAGTCAATAATAAAAGTTAACAAAATTAAAGAAATTAAACAATACTTTTGAAAAGAAATCAATAATTATCTGAATTGTTTCTTGATCTATGTGTGCTAGTTCTAATATTACAAAATACAAATGGATGTACAATTTAATACTTGCTTGACATAGATCTAACAACTTTGCAATTTTAATTTAGATATTTTCAATATTCTTGATGTCATACTTTATTCAATATATGTATTATGTTCCTAATTTCATCTAAAAGTAATATTATAAACTCATCAGTGAGATATTTTATTTATTGACATTTGAATTTTAGTGAAGATATTAGAAGATTAGTGTGGCAAATGGGAATGGACACATAGAAGTATTGATAATCTAAAAAATTGAGGATTACTAAATTCGTAAATAATTTATCTTGTAAAATTTATGGTTGGAACATAGAAAATTCGTAGTAAATGAAAAATGTTTTACACATGCAATATAATAGTTTATGACCTTAAAAATTATTTTGTGTGATTATATATTACCAAGAATGTGTTATAGTTAATGTAATATAGGTTTGTATGTTGATATTAGTATTTTACTATGTTTGGTATTATTAGTATAAGTCATTATAGCCTAACAAATCCTTATTTGATAAACTTATTAAATTAGTCTTTTCAAACAAATATAAGTTCGTGATATGTGTTTTTACTTGAATGATATTCAAAAAAAAATCTAGACTTTTAGGAAAAGTGCTAGCTATGAGAAATATGTCATGTACTTGGGACCAAATAATATTTCTCTACAATGACTGAATAAGCTAGAATTGACTACATTGAATCATTCTTTCACTTTCAATCTCCTAGCCAGTCATATTTTCATCAATTAACTCAATATCTCTCTCCCCACCTATATATCTCTTGATCCCTCCTTTTGCTAATTATGTTTTTCTCTCATCTCATCAAGGAACTTTCTCATCCAACACTATTATTCTCAAGGTCCTTTCCTCATTATCTAACCTAGAGTCGTTTAATACATTCATTAATAGCAAAGTATTGAACCCAAGATTTGAAAACGAAAATATCTATTGGTGCATCCAGATTGAAACTTGTTGGAAAATACCTAGGTTACATAATTTTCTATAATTTATAAATATTTATTTTCTATATGTTTAATTATATATATATTTCCATATTTTGAATAATGAAATATTATCACTATAGTGAAACATAGTACTCAATCAAAATATATACTGATTGAAACCCAGTACCCAAAGTCAAATCGTTTGTATATTTTTTGGCATAGTACTAATCTAGTTTAAATTTCGACATTGTCTTCCCCCCATAACTGTTTTAGATTGATAAGGTATATGCCCAAACCTGATTTATATATGATTGAATTACGTTCATGGGTTGAAATATAACTTTAGTAGTCTTAGATAATTTTATATCTTCACTGACATCCTTTTTGTAACCAATATGACGCAATTTGTATGTTGTTTATGTGAAGTATATTCATTATACAGAGGACGTGAATTTACATATGGGAACCACTTTGTCACGTCTATATTTTATATGGGTATGACGGTTAAAGGAGTTCATTGACGGTTCACTTTTCTATTTCTAGTGGAAGACAAATAGGAGGATCTTGGAACAAAGTAACAAGTTGTCATTATGCACAAGTTTCACTGTTTGAACTTGTATTGCAATAGAGACGACTACAAACTAGTTAATATATACTTGACTACTGGATTGGATGAATTCTCAGTCGCACGCCACTTTATCAAAACGAACCCATCACACTTTTAGTGTGTCTTACATCCACAAGCACTGATAAAAGACGTAAAAATAACAAGCATGTCAATAATACAATTTCTTATGGTCTTATGAGCAAATTGTGGTAGTGCACCTAGAATAGAAGTTTTCTGAACTTAGCCTCCTCACTTCTAACAAGCCTGACCGACAGTGTAGCAGCAATCATGCTTTCACCACAACCTCTCCTAATTGTCATCGGTATACACTGACCGTGCGTGGCTTCACATGCCAGGAGTAACTGGCTCCTTCAGGATCATGCTCGCTGACGACACCAACACTGTATAAAGCCACCCAACATGGGATGAACAACACATCGAAGGACGACCTGCATACAGACGAACTACCAGCCATGACACAGAGCTGGTAAATAGACGACACCCCTTGGTTTTGGCCTCGACTACTGCACCTCAAAAATAGATCTACAGAGGTTGATTTTACTTGATGACCATTTACCATTTTTTTTTAAATCAGTTAAGTTGCACGAACAGATATATGGTGGTTGAAGGTAGTAAATATATTCTTAATACAGAATGAGGATGATAAATCCTATTACATATTCAGAACTATACATGATTGAAGGATGGAAGCGGCATGTAATTGGATATGTATATAAAAAATAATTGGACGTGTATATAAAAAATATCTAGGAATTTTCACTGTAGTTTGCTTCATCTGTTGTGGCTAGTTCACCAAAACGACAAGGAGAGAAACTTATCCACGTCTTCCAACTACATACCTGTTACTCAGAGCTGAGAAATTAGTATGCCAGGTTACAGTGTTAATCACATCATGGCACAACAATGAAACATATGGTTGGATGCAGAGAGAAGTTAAACTAGTTCTTCGAATGAATCAACAAACTAAAATCATGATGATCCATGTGAGTAAATTATAAATTGTCTTCATAAATTTTAACAGAAAGACGTGAGGGAAAGGGGAGAGGACCAATTCAGTGTGCGTATATATTCGCCGCCTGAGAAAAATACCTAGTGAGCTTGCATGACTGCCTTCTTCAGTTCTCCTTCCCACTGCGCTGAACATGCACCTCTCGCGATCCTACTAATGTTGTCGTATGCTCACCAGGTTAAGGACGCACCAACAACTACGTGAAACAGAAACATGGAAACTAAGAAAACTGTTAGGATGGACAGGATAAACCCACCACTCGATCTGTTACAATGACATTTAGAAATAAATGGGGAATGAACCTGATTTATAAAGGACGAACTTTGCTAAAGATGAGGGGAAAAAATGGTATTGATCAAGTTGAAAGATATATCATGGTCGTCACTTGGCATGATTGGGAGAAGCCCAATATTTATCTCGTTGCGGGATCAGGGTCTGGAGGGACCAAGGATTCTTTCACATTGAATTTTACTGACATATTCTGGTTCAAATTTGATGATGATCTACTATATTGTATTTTTGTCAATGCACTTACTTCTTGGATGAAGGAAAATCGTCCTACTATAAATACAGTGAAGGCAAAGAGATTAAAAATAAATCTGCAAAAGAAAATGCATGTTTTGCTAGTTGTTACACAATTGGATCGAGCAAGATAGTATGAGAGTCTGTTAATATCATGCAGCCACTACTAAAAATTGAGGTATAGGTGACATTCAAACATGGTAAGTTTAAGCAAAAGGGTGACGTAGATACCTATCATCAATAAAATGAATGTCACCTATTAAGTGTGGGCTTTGTGCTGTGTAACCTATGTGGAACGAATGTCATCTTTTGGTGGTTTTCAGATTCTAAAACATAATAATAGATGACAGCACAGAAAATCACCCATGTTTAAAAAATCACATTAAGCGATGTCACCCATTTCATAAAATTGATGACAATAGGTGATACTCATGCACGACATGTTCATATATGTAATGCCCAAAAATTGACATCATGCAATTTAACATTACAGATAACATCTAAAATATACACCTTTTTTAAGAAAGTTGCAAGTCATTTTCAACACGAAGCTATAATTGACTTGTCATTAGAGGCCAGTAAAATGGACATATCAAATCTGCATTTCTATTAAACTGTAATATCGATTTATAGAGGGGAGGGCATGGCCCTTGCCCCTTGAACAACTTACAAACATAGTTATCTAGCACTTGATGGAAGAAGATCGATCTGCTTAGTAATTAGATCCAAATTTTCTACAGTTTCATTCAAGGGTTGTGCATTCACTAGTGGATCTGCAGTAACATGTTATGGCTAATATTTCCAGTAAAATCCCGAGGCCTAGCACTCAGGGGAACAAACAAGGGATCAAACAGACAACTAGAGCTCCTGCTACAAATTCAACTACTTTTAGTTTGGCATCCAGAATCTCAGCCTGCTTGGCAGCAGCAGAAGCAACTTATACTCTTCTTACGTCTCCATGTGCAACACAAATAGCAGGCAAGTTTGCTTTGTTAAAGCCAACTTGCAGCAGCGATGAAGGCCTCAAGGAACTGAGCTTGCTTTGATTTGTATGGCTGTCTCATCAGCCATGAGTGTAGCTTGCAGAGCTAAATCACAAGCAGCCGCTTTTGCAACATCCTCTGCAGCTAAAGAAGGCCCTGTTTGCTGTCTAACCTTTGAAGAACAGTAGCTCTGCATTGGGGAAATGGATGAGCAGGATCAATGTCTCTTTAAACATTACAACCTGATATATCATGAGATAGAATGGTCTAGGCTGAAGGAGGTAGACTAATGCTAGATGACATGATGACTGGAGAAGGACTATTGATCCCAACGCAATAGGAGTGGGGGGTATACTAGCAGCTTTTCTCTGAGGAGTGCCTTTAGGAGCAAAATCCTCACCCTTGTGAACTGCAAGATGAAGTTTTAAAAACAGAATTACATTGTAAATAACTGGCTTAACTAGGTATTATTCAGAGCACACTATACCAGGACGAGGAGGGGTTTCACAAAGTGATGACCTTTGATTGTGGTGCTTTTCAGCCACAACATGCCAAACACCATCCGATTGGGTTCGTCCACCAACTTTAAAAGTAACAAGTGAAGATTAACAGTCATGCTGTAACAATTCAAGCCAACAAAAAGTTAAGAATACCAACATTGCCAAAAGCTGGGATCATTATGGACTCTTCAGGTGGCATTCCTTGACTGCATTTGTGAAAAACCACACAAATGAATAAGAAAAGAACCAAAATATCACAAACAGAAATAATAAATTACCCACAGTAGTGACCCATATACAAATATTTATGCACCTAATTTCACTTGGTAGGAGTCTGTGAATGGTTGGATAAATAAAGATGCAGTAGAAGTTGTGGGTAAATCAGGAGGTTTGGGTGTCTCAGCAGTTGCATGTGTTGGTATTTTATCATTAATTCACTAGACTAATGGTAGCCGTATTTCCTCTGCTAGCAACTTGTTCACAGTGACAATTGAGCATGAGGATGTTGTGTCAGGGAGCTGCTCACTCTTTTTTACCCTTTTTTCTTGAAACTGGGGGACTCTCTTATGGATTTCCCTCTCACTAAAACACTGGGACCACCAGATATGGATGTAACTACCATGTCTAATTTAGTGTTTTCTTTCTGTGACATTCTCTTTATGTTGTTAGCTAAATTCTTCCAGAGACTTGTTGGTTTCCTTAAGGTTATCCTTTATTAGCATTTCCGTCATGCTAGTATGGGGCTGGTGATGGAGTTCTCTGATTCAACTGTAACAAAACTAGAAAGCAAGGCTAAATTATAACACAAACTACATTACCAAACTGAATAACTAACTAAGCCGGGCAGAAATAGCCCAGTGGATCATACCAAAGGACACCAATGAAGTGACCTAGATTTGATCCCTGGAAACTACCATCAACAATTTATCACCCCACCAGGGATTTCGCCCCCTCTTATTACTCCTCTTTAATAAAGAACAACTAAATAACTACACACAAGTGTCAATACCTAAGATGTTTTAGAAGTAAAATTATTTTCCAATTAGCACGAGACATCCTTCTCAAAATATTCTAGAGGTTGTCCACGAAATCCATCTTCACTAGTATTTGGCCAGAGTCAGTACTCCTTGCATGATAGTACCCTACTATAGTCCATTCAGTATGACCAATATCCAATTTCATATATAGGTCTAGATTCTACAATTGAGAGCAGAAACAATGTGGTATGAATTAAGTGCCTGGAAATCCCTATAACTAGAATATACAAGATTTAATAACCAAACAATCAAATGCAATAAGATGGCAATTGGCTTTTCAAAATTACAGAATTTTACCTTGTTCCGTCGACACTATATGACATTGCAGGGCACCATCATCATAATCAACTCTTGGACCTTAAGTATCATATAGCCACGCCTTGATCTTCTCATCATTAACGGTGGGAGATACAAACTGCATGGAAAACTATATAATTTTTTTACTACCTAGTAAATTTGAGAATTATACAGTAAACTGGTAACAATCAATTGAACTCAAAGAAGGCATACAGCTTGGAGACAACATTTATGAGGCCGTGTCAAAAGTATATACATAGATCGAAAGTTAAGATATACATAGATCAAAAATTAAGAAACCTGCATGTTCTATTTATAATGACAACATACTAAAAATACAAGAGCATGACCAAATGTCGTACCTCAAATATAGGTCTCAAACCTCCATTCCCAACAAAGCCATTTATGTAACCTGTATCTAGAGGGTGTTCACTATCATTTCCAAGATCGTGTAGAGAGTACATTTATCAACAAGAACAATTTTTTGAAGGAAGGAAACAAGAAAAATAGTTGTCTTTTCCGTCCCAGACTTGCTTAGCAGATGGCATCCATTCCCCAAATAGCCTGATAAAAACATTCGTACATAAAAAGTAGATAGCAAACCACATTGCAATGAATATGCAGTAAGTAAAAAGATTGCCTTCCCAATCCTTTATATTACCTATGATTTGAAGATGTTCATGCCACAGTGGTCGTGATTCTATGTATTAAGTTGTGACCATCTGCACACCGAGGTGTTAGGTATGTGAAATAGAACCAAAAGAAACTAGATAAGTGGAAGCAAAAAAATTACAAATAGGAAACGATGACTTTACCTTCTCCGAAATCTTGACTGCTTGGAGAATCCTGAGAGCATGTTGTGTGTATCACGGTTATACATATCACATTTGCGAGTAAGAAGATGGAAAAACTAGATAAGAGGAAGCAAAAAAATTAAAAATAGGAAACTATGGCTTTACCTTCTCCGAAATCTCGACTTCTGAGAAAAGCCTGAGAGCTCGCTTGTGTGGATCACTGTTTGTATACACATCACATTTGCGAGCAAGAAGATGGCAATGAAATATTTTGATAGTGATACAATTCAAGCCGCACAAGAAGAATCGTTTGTAATAGAGTTCAAGTGCCATCTTAAGTGGAGTCATCCCCTTGGATATCCTCCATTACCACCAGAGAAGGAGAGTCACATCTTTGAGTCAAGTCACATCTTTAAGTCACCTAACTACCAATCATATATGTAGGGAGCATAGGTACCCATCATTAGCATCCACACAAAACTTGACACCCGATAGTAGAGATCCCCTTTATTTAAAGCAACATAATGGAATACAAGAAGCAACTACTTATAGATAAAATAAGACGAAGATGAAGATGTTGATATGATTATATCTCACACTGTTCAATGTCCATATCAGTAAGGAAAAAATTTAACGAATACTTTGGCTGCCCAAGATAGGTCGATAAAAGGGTCAAGTACTACAATACTAACTTAACATAAAAACAGGAAGGGATGAGCAAGCATCATCCACAAAGTGCCTCCATAGAGGGACGATCACCCTGCTAGCATCAAGATGCCATCTTTTGATGGTATTGGTCTGATCTGGTAATGTCAGTAATGTGGCTGATCTTCACCAGCAAGAACTAGCAAAGAAACGATGCCCAGTTGTGGGATGCATTGTAGATAGAACACCGATTCCAAGCTAGGGTACATATTCCTTGGTTAAATAACAGAGCGTCGAACGCCTCGGTTACAGACAGGGGCACTGGACTCACTGGCTACAAGTTGAGGCATCAAACTCAGTAGTTCTAATGATAGTGGCAACCATTGTTTCCTGTAACAAGAAACGACGCTGAGCATAGAAGGGGTGGGGTTGGGCCAGAGGAGTTTTCTTCGTGCACCAGTAGATCTTGGGACATGGGTTTTTAAGGGAGATGTTTTAGCAGAGAATCTGCACAAGTGGGATGGCCGTTTTACTGGGAGACTCCAGTGAGCGCGAAGCATTTCAGTCAACGTGACATACTTGTTGCTTACCTTGTATCGCAGGGGCCACTCATCATCTTTGTGACTCAAGGGTATATTCAGCACCAAAATGCATTTCATCGAGCATGTGATCTTCATCTGGCACCACCACATGGTAACAAAGAAACCAGGGGATTAAAGTATTTAGAGAAAGAGAGAATGAAGGAATAGAGGTACGGTGAAGGAAAAGAGCAATAAAATTGTGATAGCTTACCAGGGTACGCGCCACCAGCAGCGATGTCTAGTTCCATGAACGGCGGTGGGTGAGAGGGGTGTGGTTGGTGGCTGGCGGTAAGGGGTTGGATACCACAGGCGAAAATTGAACGCCGTTGTTGCGGTCTCGAACAACAACTATCGACCCTATGTAGCGTTTCATCAGGCACTGGATTTCGTGCCAGAAGGGCCTCTCTGTGATTTGGGAGAGAACTCCAAGGGCGCTGGCAAGGAGAGAACTCCTGGGAAACTGGCAAGGAGAGAACTCCTAGGCGACATGCGAGGAGAGGCCAACTGTGTGACAGTTGAGGAGAGGCCGATCGGGCGAGCAGAGAGCACGACTGCGGGGGTTGATTGCAGTTTAGGATAGAGGATGACCATGTTTTGGTGAATTTGGGCGTGAATTTGAGGCGGGTGTTTTCCCTTGCATAGCGGGATAACATTCGGCGGGCGAGCCAATTATGTGTGATAATAGGAGGGGAATCTTTTTCATCAATGTTATTATTGAGTCATCGTATTTAGACTAGGAGAAGGGGAGATTATGAGAATGATGGGATGGACAAATTGATGAGTTATACATGTATTTTCATTAAAATGCAAATTAACCTTGAGTTGGGTATAAGAACATGATGTAAGTAGGCTTGACAATGAATTGAGTTTTGTTGGATCTGATACGAACAAACACAATCCATATTGAACCCGGACCCATACGGACCAAACTTGAAATGGACCCAAGCCCAAACATGTTGAGCAGACCAGTACCTGTAAAAACCTAAGCAGAATGGACCCAGACCCGAGCAAACATTATTGTACCCAAAATTCTCAAAAAATACTCTATACAAAATATTGGCAAAAAAAATATGACAAACTTGAGACCCAACCCAACTCGAACCAACACAGAGTAGGCAAGACATGATCAAACCCGACCCAAGTATTTCATGGTACGGCCTAAAAACTAAACATACCCATAAAAATATGATTCTTTTTGTTGAGTCGGGTAGGATGCGATTCGGATAGGTTCAGTTTCTTTTCATCCCTAGATGTAAGTGGAGAGATGATGTAAAGGCAAGAAGAATGATTGATAATTTGAAATTATTTTTTTAGCAATTTAAGTATGTTTTGATGTTGTTGAGTCACAATTACAATTATAGGTTGGGATAATTGAAGAGAGAGAATGATAAAATAGTTCAATGAGGGTGCATTTATTATTATTGATTGGGGTTGTCAATGAGCTTTAAGCTATTAAAATGATCACAATCCTTACTTCATTTACCTTAAGAGTTTAGATATTGTACGAGTGTCGTGTTATGATAAGTTAGAGAAATCTCATCATAGAGGACCAGAGTGTAGATCCTTCTCCTTCTTCTTTTTCAACCCCATTGTGGTGCAATTATAACATATATGATCCATTAATATATGCATTTCGTCATTCCTCTAACCCTTATTTTGCCCCCATTGCGGTCACGTATGAGCTCTATAAAGAAACCTATTGATTGCACCTCATTTTACTCCTTGAAGATTCTATTTTTCCTCACCTAGATTGGTAATACTAAGTTTGAGAGTTTGAGGTGCCTAACACCTGTCCCAAATGTAACCTAGTGCCTTATTTTGAGTCTTTGATCATAGCTAAATGCATGTTCACCAAGATTTTAGAGTTTTGCACTAGGGATGAGCTTAGAATTGAATTGTGAGAATGTCGTCCAACTATAAGTGAGAGAAATCACATTGTGGAGGACTGATATGCCAAGGTGTCCATGGGAGAAGGGTCATCCATATCAAATGGGAAAGTTCCCTCTAAAAGGAAATCACTAAAACAATAGAAGGGGGAGTTTAGGCCCACATCATGAGAGTAAACTCTCCTGACATGAGATAAATAACGTCATTATGAGGAATGGCATGCTAAGTGACCTAAGAAGGAGGACCTTCCTTGTTGGATGAGGAGATAAACATAGACCTATGTCATAGTGACATAGACCTATGTCATAAGAGTTCCCTTTCACGAAAAATCATCAAAATTACATCAGGGATAAAGTTACCACAATGTTAGAGGATGAAGTTACCTCTCACAAAAAAGTCAAAAAACTATATTTGAGATGAATTTAGGCCCACATCATGAGTGTGTCCTCTAACAATGGTGTTAGGGATCACATGCGCTCACACACGAATGGAACGCCAAGGTGTAAGGATTTCCTCTCGCATGAGGAAGTGCCCTTTCATAGAGGAGGGTCATTGCATGTCATATGAGGAAGTGCAATCTTATAATAGTCACCAAATAGCACTGGTGATGAGTTGAGGACCGCATCATGAGAATGGCCTCTCACGATAAGTGAGAGAAATCACATAGTAGATGGTTGGTATGCCAAGGTGACCCAGGGAGTCCACGATGGAAGAGGAAGTTCCTAGAATGAGCTTAGGTCCATGTCATGAGAGTGACATCTCACAATACGCAAGAGCAATCACATTGTAGAGGACCACAATGCCAATGTTACATGGGAAGCGAGGCCTTCCATGTTAGATGAGGAAATGTCATCACATAACAAGTTACTAAAATTGCACCGGTCATGGGCTTAGACCATCCTCACGAGAGACTTGTCTCATGATAAGTTAGAGGAATCGCATATTGCTAAGGAGGGGATCTCCATGTAAGACCCCTAATTTGGCACGGAAGAATAGGAGGTGGATTTGGTTGCCCTCTCATTGCGCATCACCAAAAAACTACACTTTAATGTCAATGTGACTTGGAAGAATAGGCATTCCATTTCACATAGCGACCACTTGGGTTAGATCACTTTGGCGGCCGACGAAGACATAAAACTTTACGATAGATTGAAATTGTAACTCTTGGAAACCACTAAGAGTCCAATTCTTTGTCGCCCACTAAAGGTTCAAAAATTGGCAACCAAATAAGAGAAAGAACTTGGCGACAAATCATATGTCAATCATCATTTGAGAGAGAAAAACCCATCATTTTCTACAAACATGCAAGTATAAAAACCTCCATTTCCAAGGGGATGTTCGTGCACAACGGTTAGGGTTCATCTAAGAAAATGCACTACTCAATAATCACCATACAAACACAAACACTAGGTAAAGCAAGCATCTGTCTACTAGGAGCAATCATGTATGTGCAAGATCATGTGCATGCAAGGTGTAACATCTCTGACCTGGGTTATGAATTAACCCTAGATGTTTTGCCTAATAAGGTTGAGTAGATTCTCAATACTATCTTGGGAAAAGTAATTAGGGCTCATGAGAAACTTATGTTTCAATTTTGGTCCTGTTTGAACAATGTTGAGGCAATGTTTGCTTATTTTGGACTAAAGTGCAAATTACCCAAGTTGAGGGGTTAACTTGCAAATTGCACATGATAAGATATTCCTATGATGTTGAGACATCATAAGAATGAATATGATATAGTGGTAAGGTTTCTACAAGTATGGACACCAAGATAGAGCTTGTTCGACAATGTTGTGCATTAAAACCCAGTTTTGGTGTAAAGTGCAATTTACCCAAAACCTAGGGTTCAATATACAAATTACCACTTCAATAAGGTCCTTAATGTTTCTTGGCATCATGTAGAGCAAAGAAAATGAGAGGGGTATCTCATTTGAATTAAGTTGGAGAAGAGAGAATCTTGATATTAAAATAATCAAGATTTAATCTTAAGTGAAACCCTGATTCAATTAGGGCAAAAATGAATGTATTAATAAAGGGTCTTCAACCAAAATGTTATTTGTTGATTTTGAATAAGGATGGACGTTCTTTTTCCAAGATAAGGAACGAAAATATCTTAAGTAGGTGAAATTCCACTCACCTTATTATGAGGAAAATAATTTCCACTCAAAAAGATATATTAATATTATAATGGATTAAGGTGCTTATTTTCTAATTCCCTTAATCCATGGATAATGGAAAGGATTTTGGTGGCTTTGAGTTGCCTTTGTATGTAGGAAAACCAAGGAGGAAGAGGTGGTACTATTTTTGGAATTAAATGCATTTTAATAAGGCATTTTCTCTCTCATCAATTTCCTTATAAAAGTGTCATTTCCAAGCCCAAACCAAGGCCTTTTTCGGATTTCTTTCTTCCCCTTGCTTGCAAAACCGACCAAGGAGCTAGGGAGGAGCAGGGAGCACGTCCCCAACCTGTTGCCAACTTTTACAATCAAAAGCTTGAGGACGAGCCTAGGGGGGAGTTGCAAGAGCTTCATCCACCATTGTTGTTGTGGTCTTGGAGCTTTGGAGCTCAATTTGAGGTGTGTTTTATAACTTGAACCCTTAACTTTGTTATTGCAATCAATTCCTTATCAATTGGTGATCATTTCTACATTTCCGAAATTAACTTTGGTTAATTGATGCAATTTCCATGGAAACCACAGTAGATTTCATGAGTTTGGAGCTTGATGATGATGACATCATCATAAGCACACACCTCCTCAAATATCTTGGGCAAACGGTTTCAAAGTTTGGTTGGACCAAACGGATTCACCAAATCATTTGGTGACTAAACGGTTTGCAAACCGTTTGGGAGAAAATGGTTTGAAAACAGTTTGAGATGGTTGACCAAGGGTTGACCGTTTGGGATTCCTGTTCATAATTATGTAGGATGATAACCCTCCAAGTTTGAGGGGTTAACTCCAAAGGAATCATAGGTTGAAGGCTAATCAATTAGGGAAATCTAATTGAATTAAGTGCTGATTTTCAACCTGATTTATTTGACCTAGTTGAGCAAACAGTTTCAAAACCGTTTGAGTTGGTTGACCAAGGGTTGACCGTTTGGGATTCATGTTCATAATGATGTGGGGTAATGACCCTGCAAATTTTAGGGATTAAATCCCAAGGAATCATGAGTTGAAGGCTAATCAATTAGGTAAACCTAATTGGATTAAGTGCTGATTTTCAACCTGATTAACTTGACCTTTTTTGGCAAACGGTTTCAAAACCATTTGAGTGCATTGACCAAGGGTTGAACGTTTGAGATTACTGTTCCTAATGATGTTGGTTAATGACTCACCAAATTTTTATGGATTATTTCCAAAGGAATTGTGAGTTGAAGGCTATTCAATTGGGCAAACCCTAATTGAAATCAGTGTTGAAATTCCAATGAGTTAATTGGAGATTTTGGGTTGATTAGCCCAAACGGTTTCAAAACCGTTTCGGAATCACCCAAACGGTTTCAAGACCATTTTGAGATCACCCAAGACCGTTTGGAGGTCTGGGGTCAAGTATAGTTGACCAATTGAAGGTCCAAAGGTACCAAATCATATTGCAGCTAAGTGTTGATTTGTTGATCAACTCGATAGACCAATCCTTGATGATTTTTCACTAGAATCCAAAGGTTGGATGGGCCAAACGGTTTCAAAACCATTTGGAGCTCATCCAAACGGTTTCAAAACCGTTTGGTGGTCACCCAAGACCGTTTGGAGGTCTAGGGTTGAGTATGGTTAGGTGTTTGAAGGTCTAAAGGTACCAAGTTGATTTGCAATCAAATGCTGATTTGGTGATCAATCCAATGATCCAAACCTTAATTGGATGGCTTGGATTTGAGTGATATGATGGGAAAACGGTCTCAAGACAGTTTGGAGGTCATCCAAACGACCTCAAGACCGTTCAGGGTCAGGTCATACCCAATTTGGATGATGGTTCAATAGTTTCAAAGTAACCAATCTTGCATTGATGAGTGTTGTTGGATCATCGATCCTAAACCCTAATTCAATTGAATCAAACCCTAATTGATGACCAATTGAGGGTCAATTGAGGGTCAAATCAGTTGAAGGTTGACCTATTAACTCAATTGAAGTATGAGCATAGGTCCAATTTATAATTGGTTCCATGAATTCAATGGTTGAAGGTCCAATGCAATCAATTGAAACACAATTAGTAGCATGACTGATGATCAACTTCAAAGCTCTAATTGGTGTTTATAAACTCTAATTCCATTGATCTCAGACCCTAATTGAAGTTCTAATTGAGGGTGATTTCATTATTCATTTGATGATTGAGTTGATGATCAAATTGGTTGAAGTTCCATTGATTGGAATTGAGTGTTGTTGATGTCTTGATTGACTTTTTGGTCCATGCGGTTTTGAGAGGTTTGGACCAAACGGTCTCAAGAACGTTTGAGTCCAAACTGTCTCAAGAACGTTTGAGTCCAAACGGTCTCAAGACCGTTTGGGACCAAACAGTCTCAAACCGTTTGAAACCCATGCGGTTTCAAGTCCATGTGGTTTCAAAGATTTTTGCTTAAACGGTTTCAAACCGTTTGTAGTTCCATTTGGTTGAGTGTTGTTGATGTCTTGATTGACTTTTTGGTCCATGCAGTTTTGAGAGGTTTGGACCAAACGGTCTCAAACCGTTTGAGACCCATGCAGTTTCAAGTCCATGCGGTTTCAAAGCTTTTTGCTTAAACGGTTTCAAACCGTTTGTAGTTCCATTTGGTTAATTCAATTGGATGCCTAATGCAATTGAAGGATCAATAGGTTAATCCAATTGAGTACCTAATGAATTGAAGGAACAATGGGTTAATCCAATTGGGTACCCAATGAAATGAAATGCTCAATTGACTAATCCAAATGGATACCTAGTGCAATTGAAGGTTCAATTGATCAATCTATTTGGATACCTCATGTTATTGAAGGTCTAATTGATCAAACCTTTTTGAAAACCTAATGTGATTAGGTGGGAGATACCTTTAATGGTACTAGTAATTAATGCATAACAAATGCATGGACCCAATACATGATGTAAACCCTAATTGAGGCTGATTCCATGTATAACCCTAATAAGAGGTTGTCTACATGTGAAATCACTAATTAGGATGAATAGTAAACCCTAGTTGAGGGTGTATCCATGTGAAACCCTAGTTGAGGATGTATCCATGTGAAACCCTAGTTGAGGATGTATCCATGTGAAACCCTAGTTGAGGATGTATCCATGTGAAACCCTAACTGAGGGTGTATCCATGTGAAACCCTAATTGCGGGTGATTTCATGAGAAACCCTAATTGGGAATGATTAGTAAACCCTAATTATGGGCAATGTAATATGGAACCCTAGTGATGGGTGATGCTATATGCAATCCCTATTCTAAAAGAAGGGAGATAGTATGTGAAACCCTAATCCCTAATGAAAGAATAGAATTCATACTTGATTATGATTCAAGAGGTGAACTCCTATAGCACGACCATGTTAGGCAGCACGACCGTGGTATCTTTCCTTTGCATGAACGTGCAAGGTAGCACATCCGTGGTGGATTCACTTTGCATGACCGTGCAAGGTAGCATGGCTGTGGTAGCTTCCCTTGGCACGGCCGTTCTTGGTTACACGGCCGTGGTACTCTATGCTTGACTTAGAGTTGTTTTGAAAAGGACCTAACATGGTCTTTTTGTTAATTCCTGACTTATGGATGAATCCATAGTATTGGCAATAGCTATATATTCCAAGTAAGTGACTAATGATCACTACTTTACATGATGAATGTGATGAATTGGTGCATAAAGTATTAGGATGGGTAATACCCTAATACAAGCTAAGTATATGAACTCAAGAAAGTAAATGGTGTTGAGGGAAGTGATACATCAAGATATGATAGATATCATATCCAACACCCCAAATACGGGTATACCTTGTTGTGTTATAAATCCAATATAATTGGATGAATGATACATGATATGTGTGATGGAAATCCTAATCCTGGTAAAGGATTAAGGATAATACCCTCGAATTATTAATACATTGTTTTTGCATGGTGTTGATAGATAATTGATGTGATGCTATCATATGTACTAACCATGCAGGTATCATGAGATGATGGGCATAGCCATGTATGAGCTATGATGTGTTATTAATTTGAATTTGTTTATTGGGCCTTGTGTGCCATAATATACCTTGTTGTCTGGCAAGATGTAGCAAGAGAGTTAATGGGCCTCAAGTGCCATGATGGATGCTTGTGTAGCAAGTATCATACATATCTTGGTCAGATGACCTAAAAGTGTTAGTTACTTGAGAATGTGGTAACAATGTTCTGATGATGAGCTAAGGGTTTGAATACCCAGGATCACATTATTATGGTATTGAAATTGTGAAAAGATGAGAAATTCCCAGTGGTGAATTGAGGGATTAAGATCCCAACACCTTGTGAAAAGGGTATGGCTACGGGCCATGACCCCATAATGATAATGTCAGGCTTTAGATACATGATCTAAGCCTGAAGAGAGTTAATGCAGTGGTAATGATTCTGTAGTGTGTAGATGTTGTACATGTTCTTCATATTAATTAAAGGATAAGTGACATGTTGATTTTATCAAGATAGAGCTGCAATGCTTCTGATATAGAATAATGTTCTAGACTGTTAGACATTAAAATATCTACTGCTACATAAATATGATTCTTTCATTCATATTTATCTTCTTAAGTTGCAATAATAATGTTACTGGCGGAGAGTTATATCTCTTACTGGGGCAATTTTTATAATTGTCTCACCCCCGTGGGAACCACATTTTTAGGTGGGCGCGGACGAAGAGACAAGAATCCTTCAGTAGGTGAAGGACAACAGCAGTAGCAGCAGGGACAGCAGTGAAGTCTCAGGTGAGGACACTGGCTGTTATGACTGGTATAGATGTAGATAGAGTCATATGTGTCGTCTCTGTACTCTCAGGTCCTCGGAGTTTTAGTTAGTGTTTTAATGAATCAATCCGAGATTTTGGCTTGATGCACTCAAAGTTATATGATGTCTATAGTCTATGTTGGAGACAGTTGATGTTGTAAATCTTGAGAAGAGTTAGTACAAGACATGTACTTTGAAAAAGAATGTAAACTCTTAAAGAGAAAGATTTCCAATGTGTGGATCTCTTTGCAAAAAGTTTTCATTTTTAGTGATTTTTCGATAATCCACTGCTTAATGAATGCTTCCGTATTTGTTAATTATGTTTTTATGAGTTGTATGCCACAATTTAGTTGTATCAGAGCTCTAGGTTCACTGAGTCTACAGAGACATAGGACTAAAGTTGTAGAGTCTGTTCTAAGTGTCTTCCAGTTTATCTTATAGTATCTTCTGCTCACATAGGAGAAGAAGAACTTGAAAATAACTGGAGAACATGAGGAACACATTGCTAAGGGCAATGTTGTTGCACCAGGAGAGGGTGCATGGGACCAGGAAAGAAGAGAACAAGTGCCTAAGAATCCCCATTAAGACCTGATCAGGATAGAGAATCCATGATCATGCTCTTGTTGGGCAGATTAGAGCAACTGTAATGCATATAGAAGACTGGATACTAATATCATAACCTAAGCTACCAGTCTTTAATGCATAAACTTTATGCTTTGAAAGGATTCTTGAGTAATATGATCATATTAGAGCAGTGGAAATGTGGAAAAGATTAACATATGGCAAGAAAGTGGACTTTGTCATAAGTTTAGACAAACAATACATTTGTGATGGTAGTGCCCAAGGAGGGGCCATAAGCTATGAATTAAGGTAAGGTCTCTACAATTTTAGAGACATTTGTCTGGATATTCAGAAAAAGCCAAAGTTTTTTGTGTCACCAGTGCAATAAATGCCTAGTGCACCAGGGCAGTAGTCACTAAGTAAAGACAAAAGCAGTAACATTAGATGATTGGACACTATGTGTTGAAATCAACCTAATGTGGTAGATGACCTTGAGGGGTAATACTTAGATGAAATATATTCAACCTGATACTTCATTTTAGGTTTCTATGTATTAAAGATATGAAAATAGTTGTTTTTGAATTCTATTGACTAGTCCTATAAGGACACAAGGGAGATGAAAACATATATCTTACTCAATGTTCCTTAAAATGTTTTATAATCTCCCTTATCTGTATGTTAAAAGATGAGATTTAGAAAATGATGCCTGGAGGAAATCTAGGAATGGAAAATCTTGTATGTACAATGATATGAAAAGTGAGGAATATGATAGCAAATAAAGTGCATAATACCTAATCTCTCAATACTTATATACCCTGTCCAGGTATACAACTATTGATGATAAAGTGAGTATGGAAACTCTTAGATTGATATCTTTTTTATTGCTCTGATCAAGAAGGCATTCTGATACAATCTAATGAGTATCATGAAATAAGAAATATGGAATCAATAAAGGAAGATGCTTTGTGCAATTCCAATAAAGGAAGATGCTTTGTGCAATTCCAATAAAGGAAGATGTTTTGTGCAATTCCAATAAAGGAAGATGCTTTGTGAAATTCCAATAAGGGAAGATGCTTTGTGCAATTCCAATAAGGGAAGATGCTTTGTGCAATTCCAATAAGGGAAGATGCTTTGTGCAATTCCAATAAGGGAAGATGCTTTGTGCAATTCCAATAAAGGAAGATGTTTTGTGCAATTCCAATAAAGGAAGATGCTTTGTGCAATTCCAACCTTAAACAAAAAGGGAAAAGCTATGTGACATTCCCAACTAATAGGAAGAACTATGTGAACATTCCCAATTACATAGAATTTGTTACAGGATTACTGAGTAAATTATCTTTGTTAGATATATATGTTTACCCCTTTGATAAATATTCTTAGGTGATGATAAATATATGTTCGTTTATGCTTCTTAATTCCAATGATATGAAAATCATATGTTAGGGGTTTATGCTTTGCATAAACATAAACAGTGATAAGGTTAAATTAGTGAAAGGAACTTTGTGTGAATTATAGATCCATGGTATCTCTATGATATTAAGATGATATGTGAAGATTTGAGGGCATGATTAATGAATAATCTATCCCTCCTTTTCCTGGGATTTCGGGGACGAAATCCTTGTTAGGGGTTTATAATTTGTAACATCCCTAGCCTGGGTTATGAATTAACCCTAGATGTTTTGCCTAATAACGTTGAGTAGATGCTCAATCCTATCTTGGGAAAAGTAATTAGGGCTCATGAGAAACTTATGTTTTAATTTTGGTCCTGTTTGAACAATGTTGAGGCAATGTTTGCTTATTTTGGACTAAAGTACAAATTACCCAAGTTGAGGGGTTAACTTGCAAATTTCACATGATAAGATATTTCTCTGATGTTGATACATCATAAGAATGAATATGATGTAGTGGTAAGGTTTCTACAAGCATGGACACCAAGATAGAGCTTGTTGGACAATGTTGTGCATTAAAACCCAGTTTTGGTGTAAAGTGCAATTTACCCAAAACCTAGTGTTCAATATGCAAATTACCACTTCAATAAGGTCCTTAATGTTTCTTGGAATCATGTAGAGCAAAGAAAATGAGAGGGGTATCTCATTTGAATTAAGTTGGAGGAGAGAGAATCTTGATATTAAAATAATCAAGATTTAATCTTAAGTGAAACCCTAATTCAATTAGGGCAAAAATGAATGTATTAATTAAAGGGCCTTCAACCAAAATGTTATTGGTTGATTTTGAATAAGGATGGACGTTCTTTTACCAAGATAAGGAACGAAAATATCTTAAGTAGGTGAAATTCCACTCACCTTATTATAAGGAAAGGAATTTCCACTCAAAAAGATATATTAATATTATAATGGATTAAGGTGCTTATTTTCTTTTCCCTTAATCCATGGATAATGGAAGGGATTTCGGTGGCTTTGAGTTGCCTTTGTATGCAAGCAAACCAAGGAGGAAGAGGTGGTACTATTTTTGGAATTAAATGCATTTTAATAAGGAATTTTCTCTCTCATCAATTTCCTTATAAAGTGCCATTTCCAAGCCCAAACCAAGGCCTTTTTCGAATTTCTTTCTTCCCCTTGCTTGCAAAACCGACCAAGGAGCTAGGGAGGAGCAGGGAGCATGTCCCCAACCTGTTGCCAACTTTTACAATCAAAAGCTTGAGGACGAGCCTAGGGGGAGTTGCAAGAGATTCATCCACCATTGTTGTCGTGGTCTTGGAGCTTTGGAACTCAATTGGAGGTGGGTTTTATAACTTGAACCCTTAACTTTGTTATTGCAATCAATTCCTTATCAATTGGTGATCATTTCTACATTTCCGAAATTAACTTTGGTTTATTTATGCAATTTCCATGGAAACCATAGTAGATTTCGTGAGTTTGGAGCTTGATGATGATGACATCATCATAAGCACACACCTCCCCAAATATCTTGGGCAAACAGTTTTAAAGTTTGGTTGGACCAAACGGTTTCACCAAATCATTTGGTGACTAAACGGTTTGCAAACCGTTTGGGAGAAAACGGTTTCAAAACCATTTGAGATGGTTGACCAAGGGTTGACCGTTTGGGATTCCTGTTCATAATTATGTAGTCTGATAACCCTCCAAGTTTGAGGGGTTAACTCCAAAGGAATCATAGGGTGAAGGCTAATCAATTAGGGAAATCTAATTGAATTAAGTGCTGATTTTCAACCTGATTTATTTGACCTAGTTGAGAAAACGGTTTCAAAACCGTTTGAGATGGTTGACCAAGGGTTGACCGTTTGGGATTCATGTTAATAATGATGTGGGGTAATGACCCTCCACATTTTAGGGATTAACTCCCAAGAAATCATGAGTTGAAGGCTAATCTATCAGGTAAACCTAATTGGATTAAGTGCTGATTTTCAACCTGATTAACTTGACCTTTTTAGGAAAACGGTTTCAAAACCGTTTGAGTGCGTTGACCAAGGGTTGACCGTTTGATATTACTGTTCCTAATGATGTTTTTTAATGACTCACCAAATTTTATGGATTAGTTCCAAAGTAATTGTGAGTTGAAGGCTATTCAATTGGGCAAACCCTAATTGAAATCAGTGCTGAAATTCCAATGAGTTAATTGGAGATTTTGGGTTGATTAGCCCAAACGGTTTCAAAACCATTTGGGGATCACCCAAACGGTTTCAAGACCGTTTGGGGATCACCCAAGACCGTTTGGAGGTCTGGGGTCAAGTATAGTTGACCAATTGAAGGTCCAAAGGTACCAAATCATATTGCAACTAAGTGCTGATTTGTTGATCAACTCGATAGACCAATCCTTGATGATTTTTCACTAGAATCCAAAGGTTGGATGGGCCAAACGGTTTCAAAACCGTTTGGAGCTCATCCAAACGGTTTCAAAACCATTTGGTGGTCACCCAAGACCGTTTGGAGGTCTAGGGTTGAGTATGGTTAGGTGTTTGAAGGTCTAAAGGTACCAAGTTGATTTGCAATCAAATGTTGATTTGGTGATCAATCCAATGATCCAAACCTTAATTGGATGGCTTGGATTTGAGTGATATGACGGGCAAACGGTCTCAAGACCGTTTGGAGGTCATCCAAATGACCTCAAGACCATTTGGGGTTAGATCATACCCAATTTGGATGATGGTTCAATAGTTTCAAAGTAACCAATCTTGCATTGATGAGTGTTGTTGGATCATCGATCCTAAACCCTAATTCAATTGAATCAAACCCTAATTGATGACCAGTTGAGGGTCAATTGAGGGTCAAATCAGTTGAAGGTTGACCTATTAAAGTCAATTGAAGTATGAACATAGGTCCAATTGATGATTGGTTCCATGAATTCAATGGTTGAAGGTCCAATGCAATCAATTGAAACACAATTAGTAGCATGATTGATAATAAACTTTAAAGCTCTAATTGGTGTTTATAAACTCTAATTCCATTGAGATCAGACCCTAATTGAATTTCTAATTGAGGGTGATTTCATGATTCATTTGATGATTGAGTTGATGATCAAATTGGTTGAAGTTCCATTGATTGGAATTGAGTGTTGTTGATGTCTTGATTGACTTTTTGGTCCATGCGATGCTGAGAGGTTTAGACCAAACGGTCTCAAACCATTTGAGAACCATGCAGTTTCAAGTCCATGTGGTTTCAAAGCTTTTTGCTTAAACGGTTTCAAACCGTTTGTAGTTCCATTTGGTTGAGTGTTGTTGATGTCTTGATTGACGTTTTGGTCCATGCGGTTTTGAGAGGTTTGGACCAAACGGTCTCAAGACCGTTTGGGACCAAACGGTCTCAAGACCGTTTGAGACCCATGCGGTTTCAAGTCCATGCGGTTTCAAAGCTTTTTGCTGAAACAGTTTCAAACCGTTTGTAGTTACATTTGGTTAATTCAATTGGATGCCTAATGCAAATGAAGGATCAATTGGTTAATCCAATTGAGTACCTAATGAATTGAAGGAACAATGGGTTAATCCAATTGGGTACCCAATGAAATTAAAGGCTCAATTGACTAATCCAAATGGATACCTAGTGCAATTGAAGGTTCCATTGATCAATCTATTTGGATACCTCATGTTATTGAAGGTCTAATTGATCAAACCTTTTTGAAAACCTAATGTGATTAGGTGGGAGATACCTTTAATGGTACTAGTCATTAATGCATAACAAATGCATGGACCCAATACATGATGTAAACCCTAATTGAGGATGATTCCATGTATAACCCTAATAAGAGGTTGTCTACATGTGAAATCACTAATTAGGATGAATAGTAAACCCTAGTTGAGGGTGTATCAATGTGAAACCCTAGTTGAGATGTATCCATGTGAAACCCTAGTTGAGGATGTATCCATGTGAAACCCTAGTTGAGGATGTATCCATGTGAAACCCTAACTGAGGGTGTATCCATGTGAAACCCTAATTGCGGGTGATTTCATGAGAAACCCTAATTGGGAATGATTAGTAAACCCTAATTATGGGCAATGTGATATGGAACCCTAATGATGGGTGATTCTATATGCAATCCCTATTCTAAAAGAAGGGAGATGGTATGTGAAACCCTAATCCCTAATGAAAGAATAGAATTCATACTTGATTATGATTCAAGAGGTGAACTCCTGTAGCACGACCATGTTAGGCAGCACGGCCGTGGTATCTTTCCTTTGCACGAATGTGCAAGGTAGCACAGCCGTGGTAGATTCACTTTGCATGACCGTGCAAGGTAGCACGGCCGTGGTAGCTTCCCTTGGCATGGCCGTTCTTGGTTACACGGCCTTGGTACTCTATGCTTGACTTAGAGTTGTTTTGAAAAGGACCTAACATGGTCTTTTTGTTAATTCCTGACATATGGATTTATCCATAGTATTGGAAATAGCTATATATTCCAAGTAAGTGACTAATGATCACTACTTTACATGATGAATGTGATGAACTGGTGCATAAAGTATTAGGATGGGTAATACCCTAATACAAGCTAAGTATATGAACTCAAGAAAGTTAATGGTGTTGAGGGAAGTGATACATCAAGATATGATAGATATCATATCCAACACCCCAAATACTGGTATACCTTGTTGTGTTATAAATCCAATATAATTGGATGAATGATACATGATATGTGTGATGGAAATCCTAATCCTGGTAAAGCATTAAGGGTAATACCCTCGAATTATTAATACATTGGTTTTGCATGCTGTTGATAGATAATTGATGTGATGCTATCATATTTGCTAACCATGTAGGTATCATGAGATGATGGGCATAGCCAGGTATGAGCTATGGTGTGTTATTAATTTGAATTTGTTTATTGGGCCTTGTGTGCCATAATATACCTTGTTGCCTGGCAAGATGTAGCAAGAGAGTTAATGGGCCTCAAGTGCCATGATGGATGCTTGTGTAGCAAGTATCATACCTATCTTGGTCAGATGACCTAAAAGTGTTAGTTACTTGAGAATGTGGTAACAATGTTCAGATGATGAGCTAAGGGTTTGAATACCCAAGATCACATGATTATGGTATTGAAATTGTGAAAAAATGAGAAATTCCCAGTGGTGAATTGAGGGATTAAGATACCAACACCTTGTGAAAAGGGTATGGCTACGGGCCATGACCCCACAATGATAGTGTCAGGCTTTAGATACACGATCTAAGCCTGAAGAGAGTTAATGTAGTGGTAATGATTCTGTAGTGTGTAGATGTTCTACATGTTCTTCATATTCATTAAAGGATAAGTGACATGTTGATTTTATCAAGATAGAGCAGCAATGCTTCTGATATAGACTAATGTTCTAGACTGTTAGACATTAAAATATCTGCTGCTACATAAATATGATTCTTCCATTCATATTTATCTTCCTAAGTTGCAATAATAATGTTACTGGCGGAGAGTTATATCTCTTGCTGGGGCAATTTTGATAATTGTCTCACCTCCGTGGGAACCACATTTTTAGGTGGACGCGGACGAAGAGACAAGAATCCTTCAGTAGGTGAAGGACAACAACAGCAGCAGCAGGGACAACAATGAAGTCTCAGGTGGCGACACCGGCTGTTATGACTTGTATAGATGTAGATAGAGTCATATGTGTCGTCTCTGTACTCTCAGGTCCTTAGAGTTTTAGTTAGTGTTTTAATGAATTGATCCGAGATTTTGGCTTGATGCACTCGAAGTTATATGTTGTCTATATTCTATGTTGGAGACAGGTGATGTTGTAAATCTCGAGAAGAGTTAGTACAAGACATGTACTTTGAAAAAGAATGTAAATGTTATACTTTGGCTCTTGAAGAGAAAGATTTCCAATGTGTGGATCTCTTTGCAAAAAGTTTTAATTTTTAGTGATTTTTCAATAATCCGCTGCTTAATGAACGCTTCTATATTTGTTAATTATGTTTTTATGAGTTGTATGCCACATTAGGTAAGAGTAAGAAAACTATATAATTCTTTTTAGAGATGATGAAGCAAATCCAAACACCAAGTTAGACAATTGGACATGTATCGTGATAGTGTCCTTTCATAACATGTCCCTTCAAATGCATTAAGGAGGAGACATGGCCCATATATTGACAATGTCCTCTCATAATAAGCCCCTGAAAATGCATTTCGGAGAAGTTTGGGCCCATATCATGAAAATGTCCTCTCACGCCAAGTCCTTGAAAATACATTTGGGAGGAGCCATGGCACATATGATGATGATGTCATCTCACATGCAGTCCTTAAAAATGCATTTGGGAGGTGTCAGGTCCCATATCATGACAACGTCCTCTCACAACAAGACCACGAAAATGCATTTGGGAGGTTTCAGGACCCATATCATGACAAATGTTATCTCACATCAAGTCCCTAAAAATGAAATTGAGAGGTTCCATGACCCATATCATGATAGTTTCCTTCCACAACATGTCCCTTCAAATGCATTAAGGAGGATCCAGGGCCCATATATTGACAGTGTCCTCTCATAATAAGTCCTTGAAAATACATTTGGGTGAAGTTAGGGCTCATATCATGACAATGTCCTCTCACGCCAAGTCCTTGAAAACACATTTATGAGGTACCATCACACATACGATGACAATGTCATCTCATAGTAAGTGCTTAAAATGCATTTGGGTGGTGTCAGGTCCCATAATATGACAACGTCCTCTCATAACAAGTCCATCAAAATATATTTGGGAGGTGTCAGGGCCCATATCATGACAAATGTTATCTGACATCAAGTTCCTAAAAATGCAATTGGGAGGTGCCACAACCCATATTGTGACAGTGTCCTTTTACAACATGTCCCTGCATTAAGGAGGAAATATGGCCCATATATTGCCAGTGTCCTCTCATAATAAGTCCATGAAAATGCATTTCGGTGAAGTTTGGGCCCATATCATGACAATGTCCTCTCACGACAAGTCCTTGAAAATATATTTGGGAGGTGTCATGGAGGATATGATCACAATGTCATGTCACACTAAGTCCTTAAAAATGCATTTTGTGAGGTGTTAGGTCACATATTTGTTGACTCAAAGTCTAAAATGACTAAACTCTTATTTTGATGATGACTAAACCATTCCAATTAATTGTGTCTAATTTCTCTACTTGAGTGATTTCAGATTAGGTATAGACACACTCCAAATGCCCTAACTTGCACATCTCAACTTGGAGAAAAAGAAAAGTCAAAGTCCATACAAGTGCACGTTTTTGGAATATGATGTAAATCCATTAGAATCGTGTTGTAAATCACTTGTAATTATTGTATGACTTGTAATTAAGCTTATAAAAAATCAAGAGCACTTAGATCAAATGTTCAAGCACTAAAAAGCCATTTTCTAAAATTCACATCAGGCTGTTCATCGGTCGAGTTGCAAACTCGACCGATCATGATTGGATATTGAAAATGACTTTTGGTCGGTCGAGTTTACACTTCACAGAACTTGATCGATCCCTCTATTGACCAAAATTGATTTAAGTGAGTTGGTTGAGTTACCCCAGGACAAACTCGAACGATGGCCTAAATTGGTCTTGTCTCTTAGTGGGATCAGTCGAGTTACCTTTATAGAAACTCGACCGATTGCACTGTACGGAAAAGTGTAGAAAAGTGTTTCTAGCCGTTGTGGAGTTACAACAAGTGAAAATATATCCGTTGCAAGCCACAAAATGGCTAGTTTTCGTTCTCAAGTGTTCCCAAAGGCTAAGAGGCATCCTCAACTATAAATAGGACCCCTTGGGCTTCATCCCATGGTTAGACAAGCACTATGAAGGTCCCTATTATATAGTTGAGTGATCCTATAGCCTCCTCTCTCTCTCTAAACTTAATCAGTTACTACATCCATTAGAGTGAGTAGGAGATTTGTAAGAGAGCTCGTCCTACATGTATATCTTATGAGGCTCTCACTTCCACCACCTCCCTATCTCTCTTTCAACCATGAAGATGAAAGTTCTCTCTCTTGGCTAAGAGAGGTGAAGAAGAACAAGGGAAGGCATCCCTTGGTGAAGATCAAGGCTAAAGACTTGGAGCAAGAGTGGGTAAGCCCTTCGTGAAGGCAGAAGACTCCTTGCTCATGTGGGTAAGTCCTTGGTGGAAGCTTCTCTGAGTGAAGGTGAAGGCAAAGGCTGAAGATCTAAGAAGAGTAGAAATTTCCTTGAAGGCGGAAGACTTGTGCTGGAGTGGGTAAGACCTTGGAGAAGGCTAAAGACTCTTGGAAAAGTGGGTAAGTCCTTGGTAAGGTGGAATACTCTTGGTGCTTGGATTGGTAAGTCCTTTGGTGGTCATGTATTGTAAGTCTTATGAATGAATATAAGAGTGCAATGGTTTAGAAATCCTAGAGGTTGACCCCTCTAGTTAGTAGACTGACTCACTTCTAGTTTAAAGTGTGGAACCACTCTAAATATCTTGTCAATTGGTGTATGTTCAATCTCTATCTCCCTTGATATGCATGTTTTAGTTGCACTCACACTTCCTATTTAGCAACCTTATCTTGTGATATATCTTGAAGGTCTAATGAATTTTGTTTAAGTGCTTTCAGCTCTATTCACCCCCCTCTAGAGCATCCAATCACCCAGCTAGGATCCAACAATATCATGAAAACGTCCTCTCACAACAAGTCTATAAAAATGCATTTGGAAGGTGCCAGTGCCCATATCATGACAACGTCCTCTCATAACAAGTCTATCAAAATGCATTTCGGAGATGTCAGGTCCCATATCATGACAAATGTAATCTCACAACAAGTCCCTAAAAACATATTTGGGAGGTGCCATAACCCATATGATGATAGTGTCCTTTCACAACAACTCCTTTCAAATGCATTAAGAAGGAGACATGGCCCATATATTGATAGTTTCCTCTCATAATAAGCCCCTAAAATGCATTTGGGTGAAGTTTTGGCCCATATCATGACAATCTCCTTTCACACCAAGTCCTTGAAAATATAGTTGGGAGGTGCCATGGCACATATGTTGTCAATGTCATATCATAGTAAGTCCTTAAAAATGCATTTGATAGGTGTCAGGTGCCATATCATTAAAACATCCTCTCACAACAAGTCAATGAAAATGCATTTGGGAGGTGTCGGTGCCCATATCATGACAAATATTATCTCATAGAGCATCCCTGAAAAAGCATTTGAGGGGTGCCATAACCCATATCACTATAGTGTCCTTTCACAAATTGTCTCTTTAAATGCATTAAGGAGGTGTCAGGGCCCATATATTGACAATGTCCTATCATAATAAGTCCCTAAAAATACATTTCGGTGAAGTTTGGGCCCATATATGACAACATCCTCTCACGCCAAGTCCTTGAAAATACATTTGGGAGGTATCATGGAACATATGATCATAATGTCATCTCACAATAAGTCCTTAAAAATGCATTTGGAAGGTGTTAGGTCCCATATCACGACAACGTCCTCTCATAATAAGTCTATGAAAATGCATTTGGAAGGTGTTAGTGCCCATATCATGACAACGTCCTCTCATAACAAGTACTTCAAAATGCATTTGGGAGGTGTCAGGTTGTTGGGATTTAAGGAAGGCAGAGATGGCAGTGGAAACAAAAAATTTCTCCCCAAACCCAGAACCCAAAGAGATCTCGCCAACATCTATACAGTAGGAAGGATGGTTTGTAGAGTTGTACCTTGTCCCGAGGCTTGCTCGACCATATTACCTCACGGCTAGCGTGGTCTTTACCTTCAGTCTTTGATGGTGTTTGTGCAACTCCTGGTCGCACCCAGACTAACGGATTACAGTTGTCCTCCGAGCGACAGAAATCTCCCGCATCTATAGTAGTCCACACGGACCACCGGGAACTCCAGTCGTCTTGTCCTACATGACACAGGAATGAGTCATCCCTTCTGTCAGCATACTAGTCACTGACATGCTCTCCTGCAACCAGTCGCCTTTCTGTAGTTGTCTTTCCCTCGCTGTGCCTCCCTAGTCGGGTAGCACCTACTCAGGCTCTCTCGGTTACCACAACCAGAGAGGACAACTTTGCAGAGCAACTGGCATTTCGAGTTGTGCTTGAGAAGCCCCCAATACCCCTCTATATATAGGAGGGGTCAGGGTCAGGGTTCTCTACCCCGGGCAATGCAGAACTAAAGTGGGAGTAGAAGGGTCTGAAATTTCCATAAAACAACCATCTGCGCCAACTGAACCGATTGGCTCATACATGAACCGATCGACTGGGGCCATGAGTCAATCGGTTCATCACATGAGCCGATCAATTCATGTCCCTGGTCTAGCAAATTGACTTTGTTATTTTCATTTCTAATCAATCCTAAGATCAATTCTTGTCCCAATCGAATTGTAAAAGTGAAACAAAGATATTTACTCACATGTCCTTGACTTTCCCAACTTGCTCGGTTGGTCAATCGAGCCGATCAATTCAACACCTTGAACCAATCAGTTCAGTGACCTGAGCCGAACGAATCACCGACCTGAGCCGATCAGTTCACCATCCTGAGCCGACCGGTTCATCACATGAGCCGATCGGTTGGGAGTGCAGACTGCGTAGAATCAGTCAATTGCAGTTTCAATGAATTTGATGCTCTAATAAATTGGTCCAACACCTTCAACACTATGATATTGAGCTATCAATCGATTGAGTGTTTAATTGAACTACTAAACTCCTTTAGTAATCAATCTAAATGTCATTTATGGATAAACTCCTCTTCCAGGTTAAATCCTATGTGTGTGATCATGCATGTCCATTTCACGTTGGTAGTGAAAGTCCATAAAACTTATGACTTCACAAGTAAAGACTGGTGCCTATTCACACATCAGTGCTACCCAAGTGAAAAGGAAAGTTGGAGAACTACTTTCAATCCTACAATCTGTGAATGGTGTTATAGTGAATGTATAATTCCTTTATCACTAATATCCCAAATGAACTCAAGGCATGGAACATTCATCCTTTCAACGTTCATTCACTTCCTTGATCTCAGAGCAGACTAGATGATATATGTGTGACATCAATATCACATATTGATTCACACATGCATGTGCATGCCTTTCTCAATCCTACTCATCAAGTGGCCATGGACATCAAACTCCCTCAGGAGGGACAAATCCCATATCTATCACTCACCTCTCAAAAGGCCCATGTGTCAAAGTCACCCAATCATCACCTTTATAACAATCTATATTTCAGGATTGCATTTGATGATGTCAAAGTGTACCCAACGACATGTGTTGAGTGTAGTGATTTTAGGTCAAAGAATCACACTCACCACCATCACTATGAGAGATGACTGTGACTACCAAATCATGGTTCCATGTGTTAAACTCACACTGGGTCTATCCGGTACACTTGTTCTCTAACAAGTACCTATGTGTTTAGTTTGATATCTCCATATCATGACAAATGAGATTCTGTCATCAACTAACACCACAATCTAGTCTTATGTGTCATTGTTGTCTATCTACCTTCCATAATGACATCTGACTAGGGACATAATAAGAATGTACAGACTCTTAGCATATGTATGATCTCATCGTTCAGGTCCTCAACCTGAAAGCATACGCCATTGAGTATTGTCATTCTCTAGACATTCAATCTATTCTATCATTATCTCATATGACTAAACCGGAAAGAATTGGAAGCTTGCCTTTTTTGTTTATCAAATCAATCTTAATGTATCAACCAATCATCCCATGATTGGCTCTCAAGGCATACATACCAACAAACTCCCACTTGCACTGTGAGCCAATCACTCTAGAATCATATTCTCAGTGATCTTCAAACATGTCCCACATGTTATTATGCTCCAGCACTAACGTAGTGAGTTATGGCAACACCTTGCCAAAGTTGGCATTAACTGCATGTATCTCATCTCTTTGATGTACGTCACACGTATGAGATGGAGTTACCGTAATATGTGATCTAGTATTCCTTTTCTAACCTTTAGCCACATTGCATGACCAAGCACTCCTTACTTGTCATCAGTGACTGGAATATCTATAAGTTCATCTATATGAACTCCTAGATCCATATAGTATCCACTGATGTTCTCTAACACACGAATACTCAACATTTCCTTTTAAAACAACTTTCTTGGAACGTTTCCATTTTCAACACACATTCACTTTTATATATCCCATATATATTTTACGATAAATTTTCTATCCTTTTTGGAAGTCTGCATAAGTGTAACTCTTTATAGTGAACCCTTCCTTATTTCCATAGAACTAGTACTTCTCAAGTACTTGTCAAGTTCTTATGGTATTCCCGTAATCCTTACTGGAACTAGACAGACATCCACTCATCATGTCCCACATACGAGTTATCATGATGAGCATGTCATATTGTCACGTCCTACATACAAGATGATGAATGCATTTTATTCTTGCTATGTCCATACATGCAAGATAATGGGATGATTACATAAATGATAGATCCATATCTATTCTTAGCATTCCCATTCTTCATAAGAATTAGGATACTTGGCTCTGGGATACTAACTCCATATCTCATGGATAAGTTTTCTCCTACTAAATCTGTATATACTGAACCCTTCAGTAAAGATTGCCAATTCATGCTCTCTCTCTTTTCTAGGTCAAGAGGTTTTCGATAACTATCTCTATAGATCTCTATTCCAATCACATAGGAAACGTCTCTATCTTCCTTAAAGATAATTTCAACAAAGGATTCCATTCTAGAACATCTCATTCCTCATCAACATGTGGAATGTAAATACACTCCCACCAAATCACATATCCCTTCTTTATCTTTTTCATATTAGTCAAAACCTTTTGACTATATTATCAAAATATAGATCCCAGTTCTGAGTTGCTTGTACTCAATCAATCACATTGGTTAGTCCATTGTAACTTATAGACTTCATTTGCATTAATGGATTCATAAACCTTATAGGTTGTGTTACGTACACATCCTTGTTTTATTCCTCATAGGAATGCAGTTTTAGTATCCATATGTGAAATCTCTTAGTCATTAAGTTGCAATCAACAAGCATCATCCTTCTCAAAATGTCATCCATGTGTCTTAACGCTTAAGACTCATTTGCACTTATGGATTTCATCCCAATGGGTGCTACCATCAAGGTCATACCTTATGGTTCACATAAAAGTCATTTAGGATCTAACAATCATATACCATAACTCAAAATACGGTTCCTCATATTCATCTAGATAGTTGACTCATCACATGACCAACTCATCACATAGATAATTGAGGTGTATCTATCAAGTATATAAGAACTCACAACCCCTTGTGATTCTTAATGTCCTTTATTAGTGTAAGGTATTCTTTATTTTAAATGGAATTTAGTTATTTGATAATCATCCTCTAACTCTTTAGAGTATGACTCCCTTTTTTATTTAGACATCACCACGCATTAATCATGAGTTCACTATGATACACTATTATAATCACTCATAAGGTTCTCAAACATTTGGTTCAAGTATTTCACTCATTGATCTTATCAAGAATTAACACTTTACCAAATTCGTACTCCATCTATGATATTCTTGAACACTTCAAGATATTCATATTGGTATTTCTCTAAACACCGTTTGAAGTATTAGCATGTGCTCCAATAGGTATGTAAATACATCACATGTATTATACCTAATAGGATAATCATTCTTCCACTACCTTAGTGAAGATTGATTAATCATGTCCAAGGGATTCATGTCTCTGACTAGTTCTCTAACCAAAAGAGTCTAGCTTATCCATCAACATGGAAACTATAGACGAAAATTTCATGGTAATGCTAATTCGTTGTTTGAGTTATCAATAACTTTTAGGTATCATTTTATATTATGCATATCAAGTACCACAAGATAAAGAAAGGCATTTCCACAAAGATCATATCTTTGAAATTGAAACATCAACTTTATTGATAGCTATCCTTGTCACAACAAGATGCAACAATAAAGTGTTTCTATTTATTGGCAAATATGAAATAGCAGTTCTCAACTCTATTTTGTGCCCTTTAGGCTGAAATAAATTGAAAGGTACTCCTATCTATGGCAGCAACACTTGTTTCAATGATGAGTACTCCTTTCTTGGTCCATTCACAAAGGCCATCACTTCTTTGTAGATCTTGCATATCATATATGTCAGATCTTCATCTTGGTATCATATACCTCAGATAAAGAAGTATTTATTTCATGATACCTACGGTGGAGATCTCTATTCCCTCCTTAATCTTCTTTTGTTCTTCTAGATATAGAGGGTGATTTATCCTCCCTCGTTCACCCTTCCATGTGCCTTGAGGCTGAAGATGACTTGGGGCGCTGGCTAGCATCAAAACCCTTCTCAGCTTTTCCCTTGCCCTTGCCCTTGGACCCATCTTTCTTTCTGTTGATCAACATCACAGACTTAGGTTTGTCCTTCTTCATCTATGCCTCGAGGCTGAAGACGGCTTGGATTGTTGGCTAGAATCAGAACACTTCTTTGCTTTGCCCTTGTCTTTGCCTTTAAGACTTACCCTTCATTGATCACATCAAAGATTAGGGTTTGTCTTTCTTCATCTTTGCCTCTACTATCCTCAACATGTCCAAAAACTCTGTCAATGCTTGTCAAAGTTGTTCATGTTGTAGTTCATCATGAACTCTATGATTCTCACAACATTTGCAGTATCATACTAGTAGCCAACTCTTGGGTCAGAGGGAATCCTTGTCTAGTCAGGTTTTTCCACATACCCAATCACATTGAGTGTGTGAATACATGTTGAATCTCCTTCTGTCATGACATACTAAGATGGTGTCTTGGAGACATAATATGTCTCATGTTGTCTCTGCAACTCATAGTTCAAAGAACACAACATTAAGCACTCCACATCAATGTCATCCTCAGTATGCATCCATAAGCATACTTTCAGCCATTGGTGTGGTGGGATCGAGTTCATCTGGTTCTGGTATAACTAGGACTTAGAGCTTTCGCTCTTTGATTGAGAACACTTCTCAACGTACTAACCAGTCGTGGAATTATTCCCATTTAATTTGTCCATCTCAAGGACCGATTGCAAATAAAGTGATTATTGTTGATTAGTTATTTATTGTACAAAAAGGAAATATATGCAATTTAGTCCAAAAACTCATTTTTGACTTATTTGATTGAAAAAGTTTTACGATATAATTAGGACTTTAATTAATTATTGCTCCCACTATTTTGTTCAAATTGATAGCCCTCACCATCAATTCAGAAGATTGCAGCGTACAACTTTCTAGTGAGCAAGATCCGTATTTCATCAAGTCATGAGTCAGCTTTGGATGATCGCCCACAACTTGACTATTTAGGTAGGCCATCATGCCAATTACATCATATGCAACCCTTAGATAGATGACATGTGCAACTCCTTACCATTCATCCTGTGCCTCTGGGCCTAGAGGCTCTAAAAACACCAGTTAAATCTAACCCAAAAAATGACATGGTAAACATGCACCCTGCTTTGGCAAAACCTACATGTTTACCCTTCACACTTACGCGAGATAGACGGCGCACCACGCTTTGGTGTAACCTACACTTGTTCGATCAAGTTTTCCATGTGTGCTGCTAATGGAAGGCATAAAAGACTTAATATTTAGATGAGGTATTTAGTTTTAGGTACATATGCATTTCCAATCACCACAATACATAGTATGTATCGTATACATGCTATATCCCACAGAAAACATGCGAAATGATAAAAAGTGATGATTATGGCCATCCTAATGTGATTTCCCGAGCCAAGAGCATTCACGGTCATCTAGGTCTACATCACATGCAACCTATTCATGATGAAGTGATGTAGCCATACGAGTTTGATCAACTCATCACATGATTGACCTACTCGATCCCGGTTGGTCGTCTGGGCGCCACCAGATTATCGGTTGGCTCCTCCAACCGATCAATTTTCCTGGTCATCGTGCATCTCCTCATGGCTTCCACCTGCTCATCTCACTCCTCAAACCAGTCGTATGGAATGCCAACCGATCGGTTCATGCCTTGAACTGATCGTCTCAGTCGCCGTCAGGTTGTCAGCCATTCTTTGACATAACAGGAAATAAAAGATCTATCCTATTTACATTTGAATAGGGAAACCCTGAGTTACATTCGGGGGGAGTAGAGGTAGGAAAGAAATCTCGAGTTATCTCGAGTTACATCAAGAATAGGAGGTAGAGAATCGATGCGCAGATCGAGCTGCAAGCAATCACATTCAACCAAGCACACATACATAGGGTTTATTGGCCATAACCACACTATACATCCACCACAAAACTTGTTTAAGGGCGACGCGTATCGAGTGCATTCATATTACATATCATATATGTAAATTAGATTTGTGGATTTAGGATTGGACATGCATAAAGCCATTATTATTCACATCGTATGCAATAAATAAAGGCGACAAACCGAAATTGATCACATTGATAATCCTAAAGTGTAGAGCAGTTAACCTAGCTCTGATACCACTATTGGGTTCTAGGGAAGGCAGAGATGGCAGAAGAAACAAACATTTTCTCCCCAAACCCAAAACCCAAAGAGATCTCATCAACATCTATACAGTAGGAAGGATGGTTTGTAGAGGCGAACCTTGTCCTGAGGCTTTCTCGGCGACATTACCTCGTGGCTAGCACTGTCTTCACCTTTGATCTTCGACTGTGTCTGTGCAGCTCCTGGTCGCACCTGTACAGATGGATTGACAGCTGTCCTCCGAGCGGTAGAAATCTCCCGCCTCTGTAGTAGTCCACACGGACCACCGGGAACTCCAGTCGTCCTGTTCTATAGGACACTGGAAGGAATCGTCCCCTTTCTATTGACGTACTAGTCACTGACATGCTCTCCCGTAACCAGTCGTCTTTCTGCAGTTGTCTTTCCCTCGCTGTGCCTCCCTAGTCGGGTCGCACCTGCTCGGACTCTCTCAGTTACCACAACCAAAGAGGAAAACTTTGCAGAGAAACTAGTGTTCTGAGTTGTGTTTGAGAAGCCCCCAATACCCCTCTATATATAGGAGGGGTTAGGGCCAGGGTTCTCTGCCCTAGGAAATGTGGGATGAAAGTGGGAGCATATGGGTCCAAAGTTTCCATAAAACAACCATCTGCACCAACTGAACCGATCGGCTCATACATGAACCGATCGACTGGGGCCATGAGCCAATCGTTCATCACATGATCTGATCGGTTCGTGTCCCTGTTCCAACAATTTGACTTTCTTATTTTCATTTCTAATCAATCCTAAGATCAATTCTTGTCCCAATTGAATTGTACAAGTGAAACGAAGATATTTACTCACATGTCCCTGACTTTTCCAACTTGCTCGGTTGGCCAATCAATCCGATCGATTCAACACCTTGAATCAATCAGTTCAGTGACCTGAGACGGTCGACTCACCAACCTGAGCCGATCAGTTCACCCTCCTGATCTGATCGGTTCATCACATGAGCCGATCGGTTGGGAGTGAAGACTATGCAGAATCAGTCAATTGGAGTTTCAATCAATTCGATACTCTAATCAATTGGTCCAACAAATTGAACACTATGATACTGAGCTATCAATCGATTGAGTGTTTAATTGAACTACTAAACTCCTTTAGTAATCAATCTAAACATCGTTTGTGAATAAACTCATCTTTCAGGTTAAATCCTATGTGTGTGACTGAGACAACCGTCATCGTAAAGACAACGATTATCACAATAAAATGTGCAGAAATGATCATCAACAGTAGATTACTGAAAATCACTAAAAATTAATTTTTTTTTCAAAGAGATCCAATCATAGGAAAACTCTTTCATCAGGAACCAATGTATTACATTTACAACCTGGTTCATAAGTACATAATTGTACCATCTCTTCTTGAGGATTACAAACATTAACTGCCTTGCTACTACTGTACATAAGCAGTATAAAATCCTCGAGGCATCAAGCCAAAATCTCAGATCGAATTCATTAAAAGCACTAACTACAAACTCTGAGAACCTGAGAGTACAAAGATGACACATAGGACTACTATCTATATGACTTAACAGACAATATCTCCACCTGAGATCTCAATGCTGTCCCTACTGATGTTGTCCTTTCTCTGCTTTGGGGATTCTGTTTCCTTGCTTGCATCCACCTAAAAATGTTGGATCCCACGAGTGTGAGACAATTGAAAATTGCCCCAACGAGAGATATAACTCTCTGCCAAAACATTATTATTGCAGTTTATTAGATTAAAACTGAGTAGAGGAATCTTACATATATATATATATCTAACAACAGATAAATCATTATATGAATAGAGTAAAGTAATCTCCTTTCATAAGGAGAACATTACATCTACCCATGGTAGAGTCATAATAAATCTATCTTTTTTGCAAGGAATGTAAAGAGATATAATTAACATCTATCAACCAGAGATGCATAAAAGAAATGTAACATCAGCCAATAAATTTTCGTATTCAATCCTTAAACAAACATGCTATACGGCTGATTACATATTACAGTCATACTTATGCCCTGAGGATATGAGGTATACCGCTCATACTCCAGCCGACCACTGCGAAGTCAAAATCGGTACCATACATGGGTCAAGGAAGAGCCGGATTCCTATGACCTCTCACATCTCGATCAGTGCGAGACTACAAGCAGGACTATTATCAACTGCTCAATATAACTTTCCAGGGTATACTGGCAACTTCGCTATAGAGTTACAGCGGCAAATGTACTCTCATCTCCAATCGAGGGATTAAATGTTTCTTTCCCTTCGATCCGACATTATTATTATTGGGAGATTTATGATACATCCATCCCAATCATCGGGAAATTCGTGATACATCCATCCCAACACATATAATGAAGGAATGAGAGGTTTGTTTCTTAATTCACATCAATTCCTTCATCAGGGCGTAAGGTATTCACGCTCATTACCCCCACATATTCAAAAATATGCATTCCGGGTTTTGCCGCGGAGCTACCCATTTCACCATCACCAAATTACTGACGATGATGGATCTATGGTCATGGCTCTATATGATATGATTTCACTTGATTAATTAAGTACATTAGCATATTCTTTTAGCATCAGTCAAGTTCTCAAACAGGAATTATTATGAAAATTGCTACAAAAAAACATGTACTATTATCATCACTTACTTCTCAGTCTTTCAAAGACACTTGGATCTCAGTCCCTCATTTCATTACTTGAAAGATCTCATTTCTTATAAACATCATCATCATGATTACTGAATCTGGGTATTCAAACCCTCAGTTCATGACTGAACACTATTACCACTTCTTAGGTAACTATTACCTTCAAGTCATTTGACCAAGGTATACATGATACTTGTTACACAAGCATCTCACATGGCTCACAAGGCCACTGCACATCTTGTCGCCTTTCACTAGGCAATAATTAATATAATGGCTCATAAAGCCCATGCACATCTTGTTACTTCTTACTAAGTAACAGCAACATATTGGCACACAAGGCCTATACACATCTTATTACCTCTTACTGAACAACAATAACACAATGGCACATAAGGCCAATGCACATCTTTTAATACAATGGTAACACCACTATTCCCTTACCAGAGTTAGGGTTTATCATCAATTAGGGCTTTTCATCCTTTTACCCAAAATTAGGGTTAGGGTTTCCCTTTTTTTACAGTAATTAGGGTTTCATGTTTATATTATCAATCCAACCCTAATTTATTATTCCACTCCTCTAGGAGCATTCATTGATATCATAGGTATTCATTCATGCTTATTAATTTCATCATATATCATTAATGATTATCAAAACAAGGTATGAGTTCATCTCTCATCCTTGGCATGGTATGATTACATCATACTCATTATCTTGGCTTAACCCCTTTCTCATGGTATGTTAGCCAACACTTATCAAAGTATATTAAACTCATTACATCTTTATTGTAATAGTTTACATAACACACACTTCTTGTGTTTCTTATCCAAGTATATTGGATTTGAAGTGCATCAAGGTATATCAACCCTGAAATGCTAAATGTGATATCTATTATATCTTGATGTATCACTTTTCTCATCACTTTCAACTTACTTGAGTTTATCAACTAATCTTGTATTAAGGAATTTCCCTCTTAATACTTTTAACCACTAACCTATCACCTTTATCATGTAGTGCATAGGTCACCCATTAGGATTGTCCAACTATCTTCAATGATATGGACTCATCTCAGGTTAAGGCATTGCTTACAATAAGGTTGCCTAATATCAACCACTTGAGATATTTCACCTTTATAAGGTATTATCCCTTATTTTATCATTAGGGATTCCCTTTTATCATTAGGGATTCTCTCATACCATTACCCAATAATTAGGGTAATGGTTTATCATCATTTTATCCAAGATTAGGGTTTCACATACTATCACCCTATATTAGGGTTTCACATGGAATCACCTTAGATTAGGGTTTCATAATCTTGAATTAAGGTTCCCTATAACCTTTTTCCAAATTAGGGTTGACTATTCATCCCAATTAGGGATTACATTTCAAATACCTTCTATTAGGGTTTCTCATGTCATCACCCTTGATTAGGGTTACATCTTTGCCCTAGATTAGGGTTACACCTAGCATTGCCCTAAGTTAGGGATTAAGGTTCATCAATCTTCTTGATTAGGGTTTCATTATCTCTTCATCAAAGATCATACCCTAAATTCATAGTTTATTTATATTGAAGGTGTTGAGGCTTATCCATTACATGATTATCCTACATGTATGGATTCTTCTCTCTCTCATCCTTTCTAGGATGTTTACTATATCAAAATTGATTAGATTAGTTCAACTAACCCTTCAATTAAGTACATTCAATTTAGGGCTGACATGGTATATTGAAACATTGCTTAGTTAATCTTCAAGGATTTACTCATCAAAGAATACCAATCAATTGGTACCTTCAAGATACAACACTAATGATTATCTTTGAGATAAATCAATAACAATCATAGGGTCATTTGACCTTTCATCAACTTGGGTTTCCAATTGACTTGATCTCATTAAATCATTCAATCGATCTTGACCATTGATGCTCCAAACGGTTTGAAACCGATTGGACTTGGGTTTCCAAACGGTTTGAGACCGTTTGGCCCCGTTTAGACCCAAATGGTTTGGAGACCGTTTGGACTCAAACGGTTTTGAGACCATTTGGTCCAAACCCCTCTCAAAACTGAATGGACCAAAAAGTCCCTTCAACACTTGCACACTTCATGGTTTTAATGGACAAACCGGTTCTCAATTGGATCCTTAATTCCTTCATCAATTAGACTATTGAATCAACCTCCAATTAAGACATCAATTAGGGTTTTGAACCCAATTGAACTAGGATTAAACTGAAGGAACCTTGAATTAGGGCTTTGAAATCGAAGAACCATCAATGCTCAACATTGTGGAACTGATTCAAGTGAAATTAATGAACCATCATCAAATTTTTGATATGACCTGACCCCAAACGGTCTTGAGTCATTTGGATGACCACCAAACGGTCTTGAGACCGTTTTCCCCATCCTATCCTTGAAATTTGTGAAATTACATTAAGGTTTGGATCATTGAATTGATCATCAAATCAACAATTGATTGCATTTCAATTTAGTATCTCTGGACCTTAAATTACTCAACCATACTTAACCCTAGACCTCCATACGGTCTAGGGTGACCTCCATACGGTATTGAGACCGTTTGGGTGACCTCCAAATAGTCTTGAGATCGTTTGGGCTCAATCAACCCAAAAACTCAATCAATCAAATTGAATTTCAGCACTTAACCCAATTAGGGTTGCTTAATTGATTAACCTTCAACTGATGATCCCTTTGGAATTAACCAATAAAATTTGATGGGTCATCAACCATCACCATTAGCATCAAAATTCTCAAATGGTCAACCTTGGTCAACTCTCCCAAATGTTTTGAAACCGTTTAAGTTCAAACGGTTTGATGAAACCGTTTGCTTTCAAACGGTTTTGGTTGAAACCGAATTAGCTCTTTAATTTTGCAAACTGTTTGCCCCTTTCCTTGATTGAGGTGTGTGTTTGTGATGATGTCATCGTCATCAACCTTCATCCCTACGAAATCTACTGCCATTTCCATGGCAATTACATCAACAAATCAAAAGTATTACAAGAAGAGCAATTGAGTTAATTGAATTGAGAAATTTGAGTTCAATAACAATGAATAAGGGTTCAAGTTATATAACCAGCCTTCAATTGAGAGAGAGAAAGTAGGAATCATCCTCTCATTTTCCTTGCCACTTGCCCTCCTCCTTTCCTTAGTAATGAGGCTATCATCCATGCCTTTTATTCTTCTCAATTATCCAAGAAATAAAGGAAAATCAAATAAGCACCTTAAATCATATTATATTAATATCCTAAAGATAGTGGATTTTACTTTTCCTTTTAATAAAGTGAGTGGAGTTTCACCTACTTAGGATATTTTCGTTGCCTTTTAAAGGAATAGGGTCGTCCACACATTCACAAAATCAACCATCTCAATTTTGGTTGAAGGCCCTTCAATTATTTTATTTATTTTTGCATTAAATTGAATTAGGGTTTCAATTATGCTTAAATCTTGATTATTTTAATATCAAGATTCTCTCTCCTTCAAAAAGATACAAATGAGATGCCCCTCTCATTTTATTTGCTCCATATGATCCCAAGAATTATTAGGGACCTTATTGAAGTGGAAATTTGCATATTGAACCCTAGGTTTTGGGTAAATTGCACTTTACACCAAAACTAGGTTTTAATGCACATACATTGCTCAGAAGGCTCTTTCAGGGTATTCAGGCTTTCACAAGCCATATCTCTACATCATTTTCATACTCATGATGTTTCAACACATGAGGAACATATTATCATGCACAATTTGCAATTTGATCCCTCAACTTGGGTAATTTGCAATTTAGTCCAAAATAAGCAAACATTGTTCAATATTATCCAAACAGGACCAAAATTGAAACATAAGTTCCTCTTGGGCCTTAATTACTTTTCACAAGATCAAATTAAGGATCTAATTAACTTTCTTAGGAAAAACCACTAGGGTTAAGGCATAACCCAGGTCAGGGATGTTACAAATTATAAACCCTAACAAGGATTTCGTCCCCGAAATCCCAGATAAAGAAAGACAAATATTATTCATTCATCATATCATCATGTCTCCACATAAAATTTCATTGTTATGGAGACACCATAAAGCTTTTATCTACACAAAGTTATTCTACACAAGATTCCAATAGAATCAATTTCACAGGACACATACTCCACTGTCCTTTTATTATTGACTGTGGAATTAATTCTGTGTCAGGTAACACTTTCCTTATTTTACCATTTCATGTGATAGATTCTTGCTTTAGGAGTTTCTCATGCTCTTATTTAACTCAACATTTCACTTTCAAGATCACAATTATGTTCTGTCACTCTCTTGGAACTATAAGTCCTTTCATACCTTGATTGTGCCATCTCACCTGGTGACACAATACTAGATTTCCTTATTACTTGTACTAACTATCTTATTAGTTATACATTATCTTATCATAAGGAGAGGTTACTTATCAATTAAGAACTTATCATAAAGGTATCTTTAATTGTTACATTTATGCAAAGCATAAACCCCTAACATGTGATGTTCATACTATTAAACTGATTTCATAGTTGACCATTCCAAGTAGTCAACATAAATCATCTGGTATTTCTTTAGATACCAGGATCTCTTACCTTGGTATTCATCACATGTATCTAAAACACATCACATATTTATCTTCCTTTTATCTTGGGACATTACTTGTTACATATGTCTTTACCCTGGAACTAAAGTCCAAGGTATATTGATACTTTTCTAAGTATCCATCACATTAACACTTTTATCTTATGCACATCAAGTGTCCTAAGATCCACTTGATTGCCGTGTCCCTGAAAGGGAAGAAACCAAGGAATCATATTCCTCTTATTATCTCATGAATTTTCAACTATTCATAAGTCATTTACTCTTTGTCTCATCCTAGGTTCCTTGCCCTCTGCATAAGAATTTATAAGGATGATTACATAACATTTTTTTAACATATTCATGAGCATCTTGTGATCTCATCACATTTCCCATTTCCACATTATGGGAAAAGATCTTTATTATACTTACAAACTTTATTGGACAGGGATCATCTCCCTATTCTCATTCTTATCTTATGAGGAGCATACTTTTTACTTCCTCATACACACATACTCATATGTGATGATGTCAGATTTCTCTTTCTTGTACTTAGGATATGGCACATTTATCCATATCATACTTTGATTTCATGATACTCATTATGTTACGACCTCACCTTTCAGTAACCCCCAATTAAGGGAGACTTAGAGGATAAAGCCGCACTCATAATTCCGGATCAAAGGTTCAACATATAACTATAAATAATTATTAAATTCTAACAGACTATAATGAAAAATGGTAATATTTTTTTTCCCTTTGCATACCTTGAAAAGTGGGAAACTATCTTCTAACCACAACTTAACCACTCTATTTAATTCCTCCTTGTTCTTTAGTCCTTGAATTCACAATATGTCGCTTTACTATTTGTGCTTTTGAGGATTTACCTAAAACGCCAACAAACAAAAACAACGATCAGCCGAAGCTGGTATGTGGGGAGGAGCAGATAATTGTTCAACTAAGTTAACAACATAATCATCCAATTAATGATTTAACAAGCAAGATTACGTTTTAAACCATATAACTCAATCCATACATATTCACAAACTCTGGGCTGTCCCTACAGTGGACATGGATATCACCTCTCTTTTAGGTATAGAGTTGCATGGCACTATCCGAGGATAGCCCAATATCTAACTCATTATGACTTGATGGTCCTACCTCCATGGTAGCCATGTACTAAGTCAACCATTGACTTGATGGACCTACCGAACGGGTAGCCATGTACTAGGTCATCCATAGACCTGATGGACCTACCCAATAGGTAGCCATGTACTAGGCCGTTCTCTAACCTGATGACCTACCATAGGTAGCCATGTACTAGGTTAGCTATTTTTCCACAGAGAGAACCAGGATCTGAGTTTATAGGTATACACATTAAGCGATAGTCATAGCCACATTATATTTGCAATATGAACATCCAAGCAGTTTAGTTGCATTCAAGCGATAAAACGTTCGAAAAACATCGGGAAACCTAAACGGTTAACCATAAGTAACCAAATACCTTTTAATTGCACTTTTAAAGATAGAAAGAGAAACCCTATTAACAAGCAACACCTGAAATAAAAGAACAATTTCCTTTTATTAATATTTATCTGCTTTCATTATTCAAACTAGGATTCTAATTCCATAATTAGGGTTTCTTCTAGAAATTAGGGTTTTACTTCCTCTTTCATCATTACCATCCTTAATTTATCAATCTTCATAAAACTCCTAATTTCTCATTTAATTTCCTTTATTAGACAACAGATTTCCTTATTTCATAAAAAATATGGTTTTTATCTCCTTTTATCCCAAATTAGGGTTTCCATGTAAATTATTCTTCTTTTAAACATCATAATTCCAAGTTAAGCATTCTTTTGCAATCAGATAGCAATTAAACTACCATTAACATTATCAGAGTCAAACTTAACGATTTGACTTGTTGAATTACCAAAATACCCTCTCAACATGCAATTAGGGTTTCTCATCAAATTTTACTAAACTTTATTAGTCAAATAAAGTACTTTTGCTAAACGAAGTAGAATTAGGTTCTGGAATTATTTTTATCGTGTTCCTTGCATTTTTCTATACAACTTTCATATACAAAGTTTTCTCATTAGATCATCCTAGTAATTACTACAAATTTTGCAAGAAAAAGTCCTTTTTCTGATTATTCGTTAGAGATAGAAGCTTACCGAAAATCGACAGACGTTCGATCGGTGCGCCGGTGGTCCGAGTCTTGATCCGACGTTCCCCGTCGATCGGCTCCACTATCAGGGTGACGCACGCGGCTGTGGATTGTCGTCCGTTGGATGGCGCGTGGTCCACGATGGATCTTGATTGGTCGCCTCTTGTTGCTCCGCTCCACTAAGCGGGTTGCTGCAGCGCGCCTCTCCTGGAGACGTTGGATCCCGCTCAGGCCCATCGTGCTCCCCAATCCTATGACTCCCGCTCATCGTCCTCACGATTTCCTTAATTAGAACACGCGGTGGCACCACGACTGTAGCTCGCCGGAGAAACCCCAATCGAGCTCGAGGAAGGGTGTGGGCGCTTGGGAGGAGGCCGTTCGAGATCGCAAGGGTGTGAGGACTCTGGTGCGGGTCTTTAAATAGGACATAGGGGACTCCTCTAGGGTTTCCAAACCCGCTGCCAATCCTTGTTCCAGCCCAATTGGGCGTTTCTAGAAAACACCACGAAACCCCTCAAAACCTAGGTCTAGATCCTTCGCCCGGACCTCCCGATCCCAATGGGACACAAAACGCGAGTGCATATGCACTGCATTGGTCAGGAAAGTGAGGGGAAAATCCCCTGTCCGCACCACAGTCCGAGTCCCTCTGGGACTCTAGACAATGACCGCGATCCGTTGGATTAAAATCCAACGGTCAGCGTCGTCCGTGCTTCAACCAAAAAGGAAAACAATTTCCTAAATATCCAAGGAAAATACCATTTTGATGATAACTTGAAAATTCAATAACTCCCAATCCTTAACTCCATTTTTCCTCAAATTTTGAGGAAAACTCGTTTATATTTTTATCTTCCCTTGTACAAAAATTGGGGTTATTATCCAAAGGAAACGAGCCCTTTACTTCAGTTTCAAGTTAACTCTAATTTAAATGTATTTTCCACATATTCCTTATTTCTTTTGCCATTATCTAATTATCCTGGGTTCCTTAAACCCCAAGGAACCCTTTTATTTCGAAATCTCATTTTTGGGAAAATATCTTTTAGCCTTTAAATCATTTCTTTTTATTTCCCACATATATTAAATGAAATTCCCTTTTTCATTTCTTTTTGTTTTTCTTTTAATCTCTCCATTGGGCTTCACGGCCTCAAAGGCCCAATAAGAGAACATACAAGTTATCAAATACACAATCCACTCAATCCAATCAAACAATTCATCATATCAACCAACAATTTCATTTTATTTAAAAAGAATCTTTATAATTTCATTACATAATTTGGAGAAATCGAGGTTATAACATCCTCCCCTCCTTATAGGAATTTTGCCCTCAAAATTCAACAATCAAACAAACAAATCAGGATATGCTTTCTCCATGTCCGTCTTCAGCTCCCATGTGGCCTCATCCTCTCCATGGTGTTTCCAAAGAACCTTTACCATCACTATATTCTTATTTCTGAGTTCTTTTACCTTAGTATCTATAATACGCAAAGGTAACTCAGGATAAGACAGCCGTCCTTGAAGCTCAATAGGTTCAATGCTCAACACATGGCTCAGGTCTTACACATATCGCTTCAGATTGGACACGTGAAACACATCATGCATCATACTATATTGAGGGGGTAACGCCAAACGATAAGCCACCTCGCCAATCCATTTTAGAACCTCAAACGGACCCACATATCGGGGACTCAATTTTCCTCTATTTTTAGCTATAGCTCAGAGCGGTCGGATTTTCAGAAAAACATGCTTGCCCACAGTGAAATGCACATCAGTCCTCTTTGCATCAGCATACGACTTTTGTCGATCCTGGGCTCTCTTTAGCCTTTGCCTGATCAAAGCGACTTTATCAGCATACACTTGGAGTTCATCTGACCTCAATAAGGTCCTCTCACCAACATCATCCCAGTGAAGTGGTGACCGACACGGTCTCCCGTATAGAGCTTCATATGGAGGCATTCCGATGCTGGCTTGGTAACTATTGTTGTATGTAAACTCTGCTAGAGGTAAGTACTTCTCCCATGATCCACCCCAATCGAGCACACAAGCTCTCAAAAGATCCTCTAAAGTCTGGATTGTTCTTTCTGACTGTCCATCCGTCTGGGGGTGATAAGCGGTACTGAATTTTAACCTCGTACCAAGTTCCTCTTGAACCTGCTTCCACAGTTTGGAAGTAAACTTTGGATCTCTATCAGATATGATGGAACTAGGCACACCATGCAAACACACTATCTCCCGAATGTACAACTCAGCTAAGTCTGTCACTTTGGCAGTGGTTTTCAGTGCAAGGAAGTGTGCTGACTTGGTTAGGCGATCCACCACAACCCATATTGCGTCATGACCTCTCTTGGTCCGGGGTAAACCCACCACAAAATCCATGGTGATTTGATCCCATTTCCATTCCGGAATCTCTATAGACTGTAAAAGTCCCCCAGGTCGTTGATGTTCCGCCTTCACCATTTGGCACGTAAGACAACTGGCCACATAAGCTGCAATGTCTCTCTTCATCCCTGACCACCAGAAAAGCCTCTGCATATCCTTAAACATCTTAGTAGTCCCTGGGTGCACTGTGTACTTAGAACCATGAGCTTCTTTTAGGATACGTTCCTTCAGTGATGAATCTTCAGGAATCCATATGCGATTCTCGAATCTGATTCCTCCATCTACTCCCAAGGAAAGGCGGGTCTGAGGCTTCTTCATTAAGCCTCTCATTTTGTCAAGTCCACTACTGACCATCTGTGCTGCCACAATTTCACTCAACAAATCAGACTGTATCTGAATATTGGCCAACCGAACTCGATCATCCAACGGTTGAGGTGACCATTCCACCAATTCTCCTAAGCTCTTCCACTGACTAGACAAAACAGCTGCACACCTGAGCTGCTTTCGACTTAAGGCATCAACTACGACGTTCGCCTTCCCTGGATGATAGGCAATGGTGAAGTCATAATCCTTCATGTATTCCATCCATCTTCGTTGTCGTAAGTTCAAGTCTTTCTGTGTCAGAAGGTACTTCAAGCTCTTATGGTCAGTGAAGATTTCAAAAGTAGCACCATACAGGTAATGCCGCCAAATCTTCAAGGCATGAATGATAGCAGCCAACTCTAAGTCATGTGTCGGGTAATTCACCTCATTAGGCTTGAGTTGTCGAGAAGCATAAGCAACCACATGTCGATTCTGTTCCAACACACAACCAAGTCCCATATTTGATGCATCGGTGAAGATCATGAAACCCTCATTGCCTGATGGTAATGTCAAAACTGGTGCAGTGGTCAACTTCTCTTTCAGCTCCTGGAAACGAGCCTCACAAACATCGGACCACACAAACTTCACATCTTTCCGAGTCAACATAGTCAGAGGCAAGGCGGTCTTTGAGAAATCTGCGATGAAACGTCGATAATATCCTACTAACCCCAAGAAGCTTCAGATCTCAGAGGGGTTCTTCGGTGAAGGCCAGTCTCGAACTGCTGACACCTTGGCTGGATCCATGGCGATTGTTCCTCCCGAGATGATATGCCCAAGGAACATGACTCGGTCTATCCAAAACTCGCATTTTGAGAATTTCCCATAGAACTTCTGCTTTCTCAGGATATCAAGGACTTTACTTAGGTGGTCTCGGTGTTGCTCTAAGTCATTGGAATATACCAAGATGTCATCTATGAACACTATGAGAAACGAGTCAAGGAAGGGTTGGAACACACTATTCATAAGGTTCATGAACACACTGGGTGCATTGGACAATCCAAAAGGCATAACCACAAACTCATAATGACCATATCGTGTTCTAAAAGCTATTTTTGGGATGTCCTCACTCTTGACTCTCAACTGGTGATAACCTGATCTTAAGTCAATATTGGAAAAGACTCGACCAGACTTCAACTGGTCAAACAGGTCATCTATTCGGGGTAAAGGGTATTTGTTCTTAATGGTAGCTTGGTTAATCATCCGGTAGTCTATGCACATACGGAGAGAGCCATCCTTTTTCTTTACAAACAGGACTGGAGCTCCCCATGGTGATGTGCTAGGCCGGATAAAACCCTTGTCTAGCAATTCCTGCAATTGTTTCTTCAACTCGAGCAATTTTGCAGGGGCCACTCTATAAGGTGCACGTGAAATAGGGCTTGTCCCTGGAGCTAGTTCTATGGAAAAGTCCACCTCTCTCTCTGGAGGGATCCCGGGTAGATCATCCGGAAAAACATCAGCATAGCTCCTGACTACCTCTATTTCCACTAAGGGTTGCACCTTGGGTTCGGGCTCTGTAACAACTGCTAGGAAAGCTTGACAACCTTTATTCATCATTTTTTCTGCCTTCAGGGATGACACATACAAACTGGTGGTGGCATCTTTCCTACCTCTAATGACAAAGGGTGGGTGACCTGGTTCCCTAATGATCACTTTCTTTTCCCTACAGTCGATTTGGGCCCTATAAGTATAAAGCCAATCCATTCCGATGATCATATCAAAATCATTCATGTCAAGAAGGATAAAGTCTGTAGGAAATTCATGATCTCGATATTTCACAGGTATTATCGGAGTTTTCAAAAGAGAGGTAAAGATTCGACCACTTGGGGTTGTAACATCCAAGACATATCCTAAATCCTTGATATCCAAATAAAGCATAGTTGCAAGATTCCTCGAAATGAAAGTATTAGTACATCCAGAATCAAATAATGCTTTTACATTATGTCCCATGACTTCAAGCATGCCTACATTATTGTTCACCATACATTAGACTATCACATACTTAATTTCCAAAGCATAAAGAAAACTCTATGGGTTATTACCCTCAATCAACCGATTTGCATTTGCTTGAGCTTCTTCATTGTCAATGGCGAACACACGAGCTTGCCTTCTTTCTCCAGCAGGTGGGGCCACAGCTACTGGTGGGGCTGCTACTGGACCTGGTCCCTTTGGTGCTGGTAGGGGACAAGCAGACAGGATATGTCCCTCTTGCTGACAACGAAAGCAAACCTTCTTCTTATGGCGACACTCACCAGGATGCCATTTTCCACAAGAGCGGCATCGCGGTCGGTTGTGTTCTGGATGGGGTCTTCCTCTTCCTTCATGTATTCCCTTGGCTTGATGACGACCTGGGCCCTTCTTATGATGATTCTTCTATCCTCGGGTTCCTTCAGTGAAACCCAAAAACCCTTTGGGTGGAAGCTGTGTAGGCATCACGGTTCTCTCCATGTCTAAAGCAGTGTTGTAAGCTTCTGCGAAGGTTTTAGGTTTGCTTGCCATCACATGAGGCTTTAGGGCAGGGTGAATACGCTCTATGAAGTGATCCACCCTCCTTTCCTCATCCATCTTGTACCCAAAACGTTCCAGGATCCGAAACTTACGCCCAAAATCTGCCACAGAGGAATTTCCTTGAGTCATGTTAGTGAATTCCCTTTCCTTCTCTTTCTTAGCTGCAACTGGGACGAATCTGGAAGTGAAGATGGTTTTGAAATCCGACCATGCCATTGGTTCCTCAGTCAGATCTCGGCCTGTGATGTGGGTCTCCCACCATATCTTAGCTGCTCCTTCCAGGAGATGAGCCGCAAAGAGGACCTTCTTGCTTGGCTGCACTTCAAGCATGCGAAAACCATTCTCTATTGCCAGTATCCAGGCTTCTGCTTTATCCACCACTTCTGTCTTATCCTCTCCCCAGAACTTCTCTATGTTCAGCTTGACAAAGTCTAAGATGGTGGCTCCCACACGTGGACGAACAGGGTGTGGTTCACCATTCTCCGCTCTAGCTATGTCTCGGAGGGCCAAAGCACTAATAGCTTCTGTCAACTTCCTCTGTTTCTCTAACCACAAGGTATTCAGGGTATGGATCATCATGGTGGGTTCTGATTCATCGACTGGGTCCTCATCCATCTGAGCTTCTTCCTCATACACATACTACCCTTCACATCCTTGATCTTCTTCTTGGTTCAGATTACTAAATGGTATCGGGTCAGGGTTAGGAATTTCTTGAGTGACTTCTTCAGGCCTCTTCCTCTTCTTAGAGGATCCACCCTCATGGTTCCTATTCCTCTTTTCAGAAGACTCCTTTTCTTTACGGGGAGGCCAAACACTCCTAGTCGGTTTTCCAGAGCCCTCAAGAATAGCAACAGTCTTGGTCCTTGCCATCTACATACGCATAACAAGCAAACCTTTAGTTTATCATTTAAACTAGTTATACTTATGTTCAGTGATATCTCATTACATACCTTTTATTAATTTGGTGGAGGATTCTTAAACCCTTAACTTATTTTCCCATACCACATGAGTGTGGAGGAGAGAGAGAATACTACTCTTAAAACCCTAAAAGAGTATGTGATGAGAAGGGATGAATAAGATGAGAGAGTCCTAAAGGTATCTTACTTCGATTCATACCCTAAGACTTTGGCCAGGCGGTCACACGGGTCCGGGAGTCCTCGTATTCCGACTAGCGGTGCGGAGGAAAATCTTGCCAGCCCCCGGTCGTGATCCCTTTCTAGACACCTCCGTCTTTCAGATACTCCTCTAATAACTCCCTTGGGTTCTATTGAGTTCATAAAATTTAATAATTACTAACGGTTACATGAAGAACCTAGGCTCTGATACCAAATGTTATGACCTCACCTTTCAGTAACCCCCAATTAAGGGAGATTTAGAGGATAAAGCCGCACTCATAATTCCGGATCAAAGGTTCAACATATACCTATAAATAATTATTAAATTCTAACAGACTATACTGAAAAATGGTAATAATTTTTTTTCCTTTGCATACCTTGAAAAGTGGGAAACTATCTTCTAACCACAACTTAACCACTCTATTTAATTCCTCCTTGTTCTTTAGTCCTTGAATTCACAATATGTCGCTTTACTGTTTGTGCTTTTGAGGATTTACCTAAAACGCCGACAAACAAAAACAACGATCAGCCGAAGCTGGTATGTGGGGAGGAGCAGATAATTGTTCAACTAAGTTAATACATTAATCATCCAATTAATGATTTAACAAGCAAGATTACGTTTTAAACCATATAACTCAATCCATACATATTCACAAACTCTGGGCTGTCCCTGCAGTGGACATGGATATCACCTCTCTTTTAGGTATAGAGTTGCATGGCACTATCTGAGGATAGCCCAATATCTAACTCATTATGACTTGATGGTCCTACCTCCATGGTAGCCATGTACTAAGTCAACCATTGACCTGATGGACCTACCCAATGGGTAGCCATGTACTAGGTCATCCATAGACCTGATGGACCTACCCAATAGGTAGCCATGTACTAGGCCGTTCTCTAACCTGATGACCTACCATAGGTAGCCATGTACTAGGTTAGCTATTTTGCCAAAGAGAGAACCAGGATCTGAGTTTATAGGTATACACATTAAGTGATAGTCATAGCCACATTATATTTGCAATATGAACATCCAAGAAGTTTAGTTGCATTCAAGCGATAAAACGTTCGGAAAACATCGGGAAACCTAAACGGTTAACCATAAGTAACCACATACCTTTTAATTGCACTTTTCAAGATAGAAAGAGAAACCCTATTAACAAGCAACACCTGAAATAAAAGAACAATTTCCTTTTATTAATATTTATCTGCTTTCATTATTCAAACTAGGATTCTAATTCCATAATTAGGGTTTCTTCTAGAAATTAGGGTTTTACTTCCTCTTTCATCATTACCATCCTTAATTTATCAATCTTCATAAAACTCCTAATTTCTCATTTAATTTCCTTTATTAGACAACTGATTTCCTTATTTCATAAAAAATATGATTTTTATCTCTTTTTATCCCAAATTAGGGTTTCCATGTAAATTATTCTTCTTTTAAACATCATAATTCCAAGTTAAGCATTCTTTTGCAATCAGATAGCAATTAAACTACCATTAACATTATCAGAGTCAAACTTCATGATTTGACTTGTTGAATTACCAAAATACCCTCTCAACATGCAATTAGGGTTTCTCATCAAATTTTACTAAACTTTATTAGTCAAATAAAGTACTTTTGCTAAACGTAGTAGAATTAGGTTCTGGAATTATTTTTATCGTGTTCCTTGCATTTTTCTATACAACTTTCATATACAAAGTTTTTCATTAGATCATCCTAGTAATTACTATGAATTTTGCAAGAAAAAGTCCTTTTTCTGATTATTCGTTAGAGATAGAAGCTTACCGAAAATTGACAGCCGTTCGATCGGTGCGCCGGTGGTCCGGGTCTTGATCCGACGTTCCCCGTCGATCGGCTCCACTATCAGGGCGACGCGCGCGGCTGTGGATTGTCGTCCGTTGGATGGCGCATGGTCCACGATGGATCTTGATCGGTCGCCTCTTGTCGCTCCGCTCCACTAAGCGGGTTGCTGCAGCGCGCCTCTCCTGGAGACGTTGGATCCCGCTCAGGCCCACCGTGCTCCCCAATCCGACGACTCCCTCTCATCGTCCTCACGATTTCCTTAATTAGAACACGCGGCGGCGCCGTGACTGTAGCTCGCCGGAGAAACCCCAATCGAGCTCGAGGAAGGGTGTGGGCGCTTGGGAGGAGGCCGTTCGAGATCGCAAGGGTGTGAGGACTCTGATGCGGGTCTTTAAATAGGACATAGGGGACTCCTCTAGGGTTTCCAAACCCGCCGCCAATCCTTGTTCCATCCCAATTGGGCGTTTCTAGAAAACACCACGAAACCCCTCAAAACCTAGGTCTAGATCCTTCGCCCGGACCTCCCGATCCCAATGGGACACAAAACGCGAGTGCATATGCACTGCATTGGTCAGGAAAGTGAGGGGAAAATCCCCTGTCCGTGCCACAGTCCGAGTCCCTCTGGGACTCTAGATGATGACCGCGATCCGTTGGATTAAAATCCAACGGTCAGCGTCGTCCGTGCTTCAACCAAAAAAGAAAACAATTTCCTAAATATCCAAGGAAAATACCATTTTGATGATAACTTGAAAATTCAATAACTCCCAATCCTTAACTCCAGTTTTCCTCAAATTTTGAGGAAAACTCGTTTATATTTTTATCTTCCCTTGTACAAAAATTGGGGTTATTATCCAAAGGAAACGAGCCCTTTACTTCAGTTTCAAGTTAACTCTAATTTAAATGTATTTTCCACATATTCCTTATTTCTTTTGCCATTATCTAATTATCCCGAGTTCCTTAAACCCCAAGGAACCCTTTTATTTCGAAATCTCATTTTTGGGAAAATATCTTTTAGCCTTTAAATCATTTCTTTTTATTTCCCACATATATTAAATGAAATTCCCTTTTTCATTTCTTTTTGTTTTTCTTTTAATCTCTCCATTGGGCTTCACAGCCTCAAAGGCCCAATAAGAGAACATACAAGTTATCAAACACACAATCCACTCAATCCAATCAAACAATTCATCATATCAACCAACAATTTCATTTTATTTAAAAAGAATCTTTATAATTTCATTACATAATTTGGAGAAATCGAGGTTATAACACATTAGATTGTATCAGAATGACTACTTGATCAGAGCAATTGAAAAGATAACAATCTAAGAGTTTCCATACTCACTTTATCATCAATAGTTGTATACCTGGCCATGGTATATAAATACTGAGATTAAGTAGTATGCACTTTGTATACTATCATATTCCTTTCTTTTCATTTCATCATAAGCATAAGATTTAACATCCCTGGATTCTATCCAGGCATCTCTTCTATACCTCATCCTCTTTCACAGGAATAAGGGCAATTATAAAGCATTTAAAAGAATATTGAATAGAATAAAAATTCTAGTTCTCATCATTTCTTCCCTAAGTCCCCATAGGGAAACAAATAGGGAAAAACAGTAACAACAATCCTTATTTTCGGCACGCTGGGTTCATAAAAAAAACAATCCTTATTTTTAAAACAAAAGAGTTTAGTGTACTTCAACATGTACACATTTATATTGTTACTGTACTAAATGTAAGTCCTCATAGGACTAATCAAGGAAAGCTCAATCAATTACTTTCTCAAATTAACTCAGGAAATCATAAAATGACATATTAGAATGACATTATTTTGTCTGACCTGTCATGATTCGTGGATGGTTCACTACCTCAGGCTGATCTGCCTCGAAGGTTGATTTACCATAACATTTTTGGCTGAACAGTTTCTTGCCAGATGTCCTACCTGTCTACATTAGTAGCAAGTTCTGGGCTTTAGATATGGTCTAGAGGGCTCCTTACCCTTTCTAGATAGCCATTGCCTTGGTGTACTAGGCCCTGGTTGTACCGATAGTACCAAAAACTTCTTATTTTTGGAACTACAAGGCCTCTGTTCCTGAGTTTGGATAGGCCTTTTCTCAATCATCACCTTATTTTTCTTTTCTGGACAATACTTTCTGATATGTCCAGGCTGCCTGCACTTATAGCAAACCCTATTTTTAGGTTGTAACCTATTCCTTCCCTTATTATTCATTGCTCCAACATGCTGATGTTGAACAAGAATCCTATCGGAGTTCAAAACTTCATCATTGAGGGCTGGTAGTCTAGGTTGCATTGTTGATGCACGATCTACTATATGTATCATAACTGTCCTAAATTGCTCAAACAGAGCAGGGAAAGCTGGGCTCTGTATCATGGCTAGGTCAAACTGGGGATGTGCATGTATATGTTCTTCTCTGCTCTGATCCCCTGTACCTCTTCCTGGTGTAGCAATGCTGCACTTAGCAGCATGTTCTATGTGTGATCCAGACATCATCAAGTTCTTCTTCTCCTATATGAGAAGAAGACACTATCAGATAGGCTGGAAGACACTTAGAACAGACTCTACTACCTTAGTCCAATGTCTCTATAGACTCAGCAAACCTAGAGCTTTAATACCACTAAATTGAGATGACTGTCATCGTAAAGACAACGATTATCACAATAAAATGTGTGGAAATGATCATCAACAACGGATTATTGAAATTCACTAAAAATTAAAACTTTTTGCAAAGAGATCCAATCATAGGAAAATTCTTTCATCAGGAACCAATGTATTGCATTTACAACCTGGTTCACAAGTACATAACTGTACCATCTCTTCTCAAGGATTACAAACATTAACTGCCTTGTTACTACTGTACATAAGCAGTATACAATCCTCAAGGCATCAAGCCAAAATCTCAGATCGAATTCATTAAAAGCACTAACTACAAACTTCAAGGACCTGAGAGTACAGAGACGACACATAGGACTACTATCTATATGACTTGACAGAAAATATCTCCACCTGAGATCTCACTGCTGTCCCTGCTGATGCTGTCCTTTCTCTACTTTGGGGATTCTGTTTCCTTGCTTGCGTCCACCTAAAAAATGTTGGATCCCACGGGGGTGAGACAATTGGAAATTGCCCCAGTGAGAGATATAACTCTCTGCCAAAACATTATTAATGCAGTTTATTAGATTAAAATTGAGCAGAGGAATCTTATATATATATCTAACAACAGATAAATCATTATATGAATAGATTAAAGTAATCTCCTTACCTAAGGAGAACATTACATCTACCCATGGTAGAGTAGTAATACATCTATCTGTTTTGCAAGGAATGTAAAGAGATGTAATTAACATCTATCAACCACAGATGCATAAAAGAAATGTAACATCAGCAAATAAATTTCCGTATTCAATCCTTAAGCAAACATGCTATACGGATGATTACATATTACAATCACACTTATGCCCTGAGGAGATGAGGTATACCGCTCATACTCCAACCGACCACTGCGAAGTCAAAATCGGTACCATACATGGGTCAAGGAAGAGTCATATTCCTATGACCTCTCACATCTCGGTCAGTGCGAGACTACAAGCAGGACTATTGTCAACTGCTCAATATAGCTTTCCAGGGTATACTGGCAACTTCACTATAGAGTTATAGCGCCAACTGTACTCTCATCGCCAATCGAGGGATTAAATGTTTCTTTCCCTTCGATCCGATATTATTATTATTATTGGGAGATTTATGATACATCCATCCCAATCATCGGGAGATTCATGATACATCCATCCCAACACATATAATGAAGGAATGAGAGGTTTGTTGCTTAATTCACATCAATTCCTTCATCAGGGCGTAAGGTATTCACGCCCATTACCTCTACATATTCAAAAATATGCATTCTAGGTTTTGCCGCGGAGCTACCCGTTTCACCATCACCAAATTATGGACGATGATGGATCTATGGTCAAGGCTCTACGTGATATGATTTCACTTGATTAATTAAGTACATTAGCATATTATTTTAGCATCAGTCAAGTTCTCAAACCGGAATTATTATGACAATTGCTAAAAAGAAACATGTACTATTATCATCAGTTACTTCTCAGTCTTTAAAAGACATTAGGATCTCAGTCCCTCATTTCATTACTTGAAAGATCTCATTTCTTAACAACATCATCATCATAATTATTGAATCTGGGTATTCAAACCCTTAGTTCATGATTGAACACTATTACCATTTCTTAGGTAACTATTACCTTCAGGTCCTTTGACCAAGGTATACATGATACTTGTTACACAAGCATCTCACATGGCTCACAAGGACACTACACATCTTGTCGCCTTTCACTAGGCAATAATTAATATAATGGTTCATAAATCCCATGCACATCTTGTTACTTCTTACTAAGTAACAACAACATATTGGCACACAAGGCCTATACACATCTTATTACCTCTTACTGAACAACAATAACACAATGGCACATAAGGCCAATGCACATCTTTTAATACAATAGTAACACCACTATTCCCTTACCAGGGTTAGGGTTTACCATCAATTAGGGTTTTTCATCCTTTTACCCAAAATTAGGGTTAGGGTTTCCCTTTTTACATTAATTAGGGTTTCATGTTTATATTATAAATCCAACCCTAATTTATTGTTCCACTCCTCTAGGAGCATTCATTGATATCATAAGTATTCACTCATGCTTATTACTTTCATCATATATCATTAATGATTATCAAAACAAGGTATGAGTTCATCTCTCATCCTTGGCATGGTATGATTACATCATACTAATTATCTTGGCTTAACCCCTTTCTCATGGTATGTTAGCCAACACTTATCAAAGTATATTAAACTCATTACATCTTTATTGTAACAGTTTACATAACACACACTTCTTGTGTTTCTTATCCAAGTATATTGGATTTGAAGTGCATCAAGGTATATCAACCCTGAAATGCTAAATGTGATATCTATTATATCTTGATGTATCACTTTTATCATCACTTCCAACTTACTTGAGTTTATCAACTAATCTTGTATTAAGGAATTTCCCTCTTAATACTTTTAACCACTAACCTATCACCTTTATCATGTAGTGCATAGGTCACCCATTAGGATTGTCCAACTATCTTCTATGATATGGACTCATCTCAGGTTAAGGCATTACTTACAATAAGGTTTCCTAATATCAACCACTTGATATATTTCACCTTTATATGGTATTATCCCTTATTTTATCATTCGGGATTCTCTCATACCATTACCCATTAATTAGGTTTATGGTTTATCACCATTTTACCCAAGATTAGGGTTTCACATACTATCACCCTATATTAGGGTTTCAAATGGAATCACCTTAGATTAGGGTTTCACAATCTTGAATTAAGGCTCCCTATAACCTTTTTCCAAATTAGGGTTGACTATTCATCCCAATTAGGGATTACATTACAAATACCTTCTATTAGGGTTTCTCATGTCATCACTCTTGATTCGGGTTACATCTTTGCCCTAGATTAGGGTTACACCTAGCATTGCCCTAAGTTAGGGATTAAGGTTCATCAATCTTATTGATTAGGGTTTCATGATCTCTTCATCAAAGATCATACCCTAAATTCATAGTTTATTTATATTGAAGGTGTTGAGGCTTATCCATTGCATGATTATCCTACATGTATGGATTCTTGTCTCTCTCATCCTTTCTAGGATGTTTACTATATCAAAATTGATTAGATTAGTTCAACTAACCCTTCAATTAAGTACATTCAATTTAGGGCTGACATGGTGTATTGAAACATTGCTTACTTAATCTTCAAGGATTTACTCATCAAAACATACCAATCAATTAGTACCTTCAAGATACAACACTAATGATTATCTTTGAGATAAATCAATAATAGTCATAGGGACATTTGGCCTTTCATCAACTTGGGTTTCCAATTGACTTGATCTCATTAAATGATTCAATCGATCTTGACCATTGATGCTCCAAATGGTTTGAAGCCGATTGGACTTGGGTTTCCAAACAGTTTGAGACCGTTTGGTTCAAACCCCTCTCAAAACTGAATGGACCAAAAAGTCCCTTCAACACTTGCACACTTCATGGTTTTAATGGATAAACCGATTCTCAATTGGATCCTTAATTTCTTCATCAATTAGAATATTGAATCAACCTCCAATTAAGCCATCAATTAGGGTTTTGAACCCAATTGAACTAGGATTAAACTGAAGGAACCTTGAATTAGGGCTTTGAAATCGAAGAACCATCAATGCTCAACATTGTGGAACTGATTCAAGTGAAATTAATGAACCATCATCAAATTTTTGATATGAACTGACCCCAAATGGTCTTGAGGTCGTTTGGATGACCACCAAATGGTCTTGAGACTGTTTACCCCATCCTATCCTTGAAATTTGTGAAATTACATTAAGGTTTGGATCATTGAATTGATCATCAAATCAGTAATTGATTGCATTTCAATTTGGTATCTCTGGACCTTCAATTACTCAACCATACTTAACCCTAGACCTCCAAACGGTCTTGGGTGACCTCCAAATGGTCTTGAGACCGTTTGGGCTTAATCAACCCAAAAGCTCAATCAATCAAATTGAATTTCAGCACTTAACCCAATTAGGGTTGCTTAATTGATTAACCTTCAACTGATGATCCCTTTGGAATTAACCAATAAAATTTGATGGGTCATCAACCATCACCATTATAATCAAAATTATCAAACGGTCAACCTTGTTCAACTCTCCCAAATGGTTTGAAACCGTTTAACTTCAAACGGTTTGATGAAACCGTTTGCTTTCAAACAGTTTTGGTTGAAACCGAATTAGCTCTTTAATTTTGCAAACTGTTTGCCCCTTTCCTTGATTGAGGTGTGTGGTTGTGATGATGTCATCATCATCAACCTTCATACCTACGAAATCTACTGCCATTTCCATGGTAATTACATCGACAAATCAAAAGTATTGCAAGGCAATTGAGTTAATTGAATTGAGAAATTTGAGTTCAATAACAACGAATAAGGGTTCAAGTTATATAACCCACCTTCAATTGAGCTTCAAAGCTTAAACATCCACGTCTTTAATGGTGGAAGCAACTCCTTCAACCATCCCAAGCTCGTCCTCAAGCTTTGAGTGAAAAAGGAATGGCTAGAATTGAAGATGGAGTGAAGAAAAGAAGAAATCATGCATTTATTTTCAATTTCCACCATGGAATCAAGGTGACATGAGGTCAAGAAGCTTACCAATAGGTTGGGGGTCGTCCTACTGCTGCTCCTAAGCTCCCAAGGTCGTTTTTCAAGCTATGGGTGGAAGTGAATTCGAAATTCCCCTTTTACTCTATGGATAAATGAGCTTATATGCAATTTTTATTCAAAATTCAATTAAGAGAGAGAAAGTAGGAATTATCCTCTCAATTTTCTTGCCACTTGCCCTTTTCCTTTCCTTAGGAACTAGGATATCATACTTTCCTCTTATTCTTCTCAATTATCCACTAAATAAAGGAAAAACAAATAAACACCTTAAATCATATTATATTAATATCCTAAAGTTAGTGGATTTACTTTTCCTTTTAATAAAGTGAGTGGAGTTTCACCTCCTTAGGATATTTTCGTTGCCTTTGAAAGGAATAGGGTCTTCCACACATTAAAAAAAATCAATAATATCAATTTTGGTTGAAGTCCCTTCAATTATTTTATTTATTTTTGCATGAAATTGAATTAGGGTTTCAATTATGCTTAAATCTTGATTATTTTAATATCAAGATTCTCTCTCCTTCAAAAAGATACAAATGAGATGCCCCTCTCATTTATTTTCTCCACATGATACCAAGAATTATTAGGGACCTTATTGAAGTAGAAATTTGCATATTGAACCCTAGGTTTTGGGTAAATTGCACTTTACACCAAAACTAGGTTTTAATGCACAATGTCACATTGCTCAGAAGGGTCTTTTAGGGTATTCAGGCTTTCACAAGCCATACCTCTGCATCATTTTCATACTCATGATGTTTAAAAACATGAGGAGCATATTATCATACACAATTTGCAATTTGACCCCTCAACTTGGGTAATTTGCACTTTAGTCCAAAATAAGCAAACATTACTTCAACATTATCCAAACATGACCAAAATTGAAACATAAGTTCCTCTTGGGCTTTAATTACTTTTCACAAGATCAAATTAAGGATATAATTAACTTTCTTAAGCAAAACCTCTAGGGTTAAGGCATAAACCAGGTCAGGGATGTTATAGTGACCCTACATGTCCATTTCACGTTGGCTGTGAAAGTCCATAACACTTATGACTTCACAAGCAAAGAGTGGTGCCTAGTCGCACATCAGTGCTACCCAAGTGAAAAGGAAAGTTGGAGAACAACTTTCAATCATACATTCTATGGACGGTGTTACAGTACAGTGAATGTATAATTCCTTTATCACTAATATCCCAAATGAACTCAAGGCATGGAACAATCATCCTTTCAATGTCCATTCACTTCCTTGATCTCAGAGCAGACTGGATGAGATATGTGTGACATCAATATCACATATTGATTCACACATGCATGCACATGCCTTTCTCAGTCCTACTCATCAAGTGGCCATGTACATCAAACTCCCTCAGGAGGTACAAGTCCCATATCTATCACTAACCCCTCAAAAGCCCCATGTGTCAAAGTCACCCAATCATCACCTTTATAACAATCTATATTTTAGGATTGCGTTTGATGATGTAAAAGTGTACCCAACAACATGTGTTGAGTGTATTGATTTTAGGTCAAAGAATCACACTCACCACCATCATTGTGAGAGCTGACTATGACTACCAAATCATGGTTCCATGTGTCAAACTCATGGTGGGTCTGTCCGGTACACTTGTTCTCTAACAAGTACCTATGTGTTTGGTTTGATATCTCCATATCATGACTAATGAGATTTTGTCATCAACCAACACCACAATCTAGTCTTGTGTGTCATTGCTATCTATCTACCTTCCACAATGACATCCGACTAGGGACATAATAAGAATGCACAAACTCTTAGCATCCGTATGATCTCATCATTCAGGTCCTCAACCTGAAAGCATACGTCATTGAGTATTGTCATTCTCTAGACATTCAATCTGTTCTATCATTATCTCATATGACTGAACCAGAAAGAATTGGAAGCTTGCCTTTGTTGTTTATCAAATCAATCTTAATGTATCCCACCAATCATATCATGATTGGCTCTCAGGACATACATACCAACACAGGTCCCATATCATGACAAATGTTATCTCACAATAAGTCCTTAAAATGCATTTGAGAGATGTCAGGTGCCATACCATTAAAACATCCTCTCACAACATGTAACACCCTAATTTTCATAACACATAAATGGAAGCTATATTTTTCTTCTTCTTTTCATCTGGGAGTGTCACAAACATGATAATCATTACAATAAAAGCAAATGAAACACTTTGCATTGAGTAAAATTGATTCATACATAATACTTGATAAAAGAAAAATAAGTCATATGATATACTATACTAAGAAAACTATGCATAATAAAAGATGTCTAAATTTTGGATCGTCTCAGTAGATGGAACCCTACTAGGTAAGCTTGAAAATCTCCTAGACCTTTACTTGTTCCTTTGATCCTCAGCTGCTCCAAAACATGCGGACATCGCGTCCCCATCCATGCATTGGGAAAAATAATCATTAGAGTAAGTGGCATGAGTATTCCAAAATATACATTGCTGAAGAACTAAAATGGGACATTATAAACATGAAACTAACATTAAGCTCTGAATAAAATCTGAAACATAAAGTCTCTTATTTCTTAATCTGAATTCTTATCTTATTCTGGAGTCATGTACTTTGGTACATGGATCTCATGACCTACACCAAAATGTCTGGGTCATACTTATCTTATCTAGTTCCCTCTCGTCATACTCATGGATGAGCTAAGGGCATCTCTAATCTAAGGTATCTTTTAATTATGATTTTTATCTGACTGTGGCCACCATTATATAATAAGTCCTCCTGAATTAGCCTATCTATGCCTTGAATTGGTACCAAGGTACCTCTGAATTGGCACCTCTAAATGACACCGAGGTGTCTCTGAATTGGCATGACTATGCCCTGAATTGGTGCTGCAACACCTCTGAATTGGAGTAAACACTCCTATGAATTGGCAATAGATGCCTCAGTCTCATCCTGAGACTAACTGAATGAGGACTTATCATATAATGTCTTATGTGAAGGTTTCAACTTAATTATCTTAAGTCTAAACTCACTTAATTCTTAATTTGAATTGAAGTTGAATACTGATTGCTTTACTAAATTATGAATCTGAACTTATCTTATATTAAAACTAAACACTGATAACTGAACTTATCTGATACAGATAAGTTCAGATTCATAATTATGAATCTGAGCATGTACTAAATTCTAAATCTAAATCTAAATCTGAATCTGAATATTTTATTCTTAAGTGATAAACGGAATCCACAACTAAATGTGAATATGGATCTCAATTGCTTCATAATTGAGATTTAGTCTAAAACCCTTATCATGTATCTTTATTCAAAATATGGCTACTCACACCATGAGTAGTCTAAGTTTGAATCTAAATCTAATATCCTTATTATCTGGATAATCCTTAATATAATACTTCAACCTAATAGAAATGACTTAACTACTTTTGACACTAAATATATGACAACTAAGTCTAAAGGCTTAGGGAAAGAATCTGAACTAAATATGGAAATACAAAGTATATGAGAGTTCTCAAGTAATAAATATCTATAAGAATGTTATTTCTGACAAGGTGACTCAATTTCTATGAAATCTCATTAAGTCCAATCTCAATACACTCATATAAACTTAAATCTTAAAGTAGAAATCATATAGAGTCTCATCCTACAACTTAATCATGACTTAATGCCTCATAATTTGCTAATATCATCATAAACTCATGTTACAATATATTCTGATCCCAATAGTACCTTTATCTTGGAAATTGGGCCATGGTCTACCATGTACAACACCCATATTCTCACATAATACTTAACTTCTTAAACACTAATCTTTCTAAGGAATCCATTCCACTTCTTAATTCATAGATCGCTACATATATAAGAATCCTTGATGACAAATCTTACTTGAATTCTTAGCACACCATTATATCTATAAAGGAGAAGAAATCTTAACAACATGTTCTACTTGAAATCTCAATACCTGATTGTATATATATATATATAAATATATATATATATATATATATATATATATATATATATATATATATATATAAGGGACACTAATAACATATTTGAACTTAAAATCCTAATACATGGTTATATCACATAACCATGGAAGGATGGCAGTCTTATTTTTGTTTCATATCTTGTAGTCCTGAGTATCCATATGGAACATGTCTAAGGGATACAATAGAAATATATTATCTTATCCTTCTTATAAACTTAATTCATGATCTAGAATCATTCCATAACACATCACTACTTAAAGTATTGAGCATATGAAACTCTATAATCATAAGCACATAAAATATTTCTTGCATATTTTAAATTAGAATATAGGACATGAAGGTCACAATTAAAATGTACTTGGTTTGATAAACATAAATACTCACGGGCATGAACCACTTACCTCTTGTACTGGGGTATCTATAAGGAAGTCCTGATTCTAGGTTCCATAACTTTAATAACGTGGATATCATCATAATTTTATCAGTTCAAGTGCATGTTCCCTCTTTCTATTTCTAAATCTCAAAACCCCATCTTCCTAACTTTATATACCAACTTAGGGTTCTTATTTAGACTAAAATATCTTTAATCTAAAATCACCATAAAATATTGGCGTTGAAATTAAATAAAAACTATATTATATAGTTACTATAATCTTTATACCCAAATAAGACATAAATCATCTTATGCACTAATATGAACATATACTCCATATAAAGAGAACAATTCTCAAACATAGTCTCATATTCTAAACATACTGACTCAATTATGAAATCAAAGTAGAATACCATTATGTTACTAATATCAAATCTAATTAGGCATACATACATCACTTATTATGTCAAGATAATCATCTATTATAGTTACATAATGGCCACTCAAGTCCAAAAATAAATATTTATATAATGACACAAGAAACTCCATCAAATCTCTAGAAAAATAATCATACAATATAGTAAGATCATGTATTAAAATATCAGATCGTTTCATAATCAGATAATGGGTGAAATACCCAAAATATCCTTATTAGGGTTTATATCAAAAACCTAAAAAAACTTCATATAAGAAAGACCAGCTTTGAAATCGTGTTAAGCATATCAAAATACACATTCACTAAAATTTTCATGAATTTGTAAATTCGTTTACTATTTTTTTAATTCCCAAAACATTGAAATCACATATACTTTATTATTCAACTAGTAATAATTATAAAACATTGAAAACACTACCTAAGCACATTTGTTTAAGATAGTAGACATCATAAGCTTTATGTAGATACATAGTTTGATAAAATACAATTTCCCAAACCCAAGATTTGATTTTTGAAAGATTACCTAATTTGAAGAAGTCTGGACCATCGATAGAAGATCCAATGGCCAGCATCTCACGTTCCATATCACTTTAACCAGCCAAGCATAGAGGACACCGCCCGTCCATCTTCATGTGCATGAAAGGGGATCCATCTCCCTTGTTTCATGCTAGAAATAGAGTGTCGCCAACCAGGACTCTTCCAGTGACTGTGAGCAGGATGGATAGGCCATCGGTTCACACCTTGAGGCTTCGATCTGGTCTGGCACAACCTCCATTGCTGAGTGCGAGTAGGATAAAATTAGAAACCCTTGCCTCCACCCTACTGCAGCTATCATGGCTCCCCTTCCAGTTCTTATCGGTCCTTTCTCGCGTCCAACTCCATAGAACCCTCGCATCGACTTAGGACCGCCCCTGGGTTTTGAAATCTAGGACTTTTATAGTCTCTTACCTATCAGATCTTGGGCAAGATCCACTGGCACATGGGACTCTACTCACACTGTAACGGCCCCGCCTCTCGGTAACCCCCAATTAAGGGAGACCAGAAGGTCAAAGTCATTATCCCAATTAACAGGATCAAAGGTTTGACAAATAATCAATAACAATTATTAAATTCTACCAACTATACTGAAATATGGTAAAAAATAAAAAACTTATCTTACCTTTTGAAAACTATGATCTCTAAATTTCTATCCACATATGAATTCTACACTAACTAATCCTCCTTGTATTTTAATTCATGTATTTCTCAATACGATGATTTATTGTTTGTCCTTTTGGCTTTGTACCTAAAACGCCGACAAACAAAACATCGGTCAACATAAAGCTGGTATGTGGGGAAAACAATAATCATGCAACTATGATAACAATGTAATCAGTCAACTATGATTTAAACAAACAACTTTACGTTTTTTGCATAACTGCTCAATCCCTACATACCCTAGCCTCTACGCTGTCCCTGCAGTGGACCTGGATGCTACCTTCCTTATGGTAGATCCCCATTAAACCCCTCATGATCCCACCTAACAGGTGAATCAGTTTCTAGGGTTGAGTCACATGGCACTACCCGTAGGTAGCCCACTCCTTAACTCATGGTATGCTAAGAGTCTCATGGCACTACACATGGGTAGCCCAATTTCTAACTCATGATAGCCTAGACCTTTCTCTAGATTACCCTTTTTATCCTTTGCAAAGCCACATAGGTGGACTAGGATCTGAGCCAGTCATGTATGCACATTTATGGTGATAATCATAGTCACTTATAGTTGCATGAAATAAAAGTCATCCAAGCAGTTATTTTCAAGCAACCGATAAAAACGTCCAAAAATTGCCGTGAAACTAAAGCGATTATTCATAAGCGTAACCACATACCCTGTCGGGCTGATTTGAGACAGAATAATCCATGCAAGTAATAAATCCAAACAAGCACACAAGATCCTATAATAATCATACAATTTCCTTTTATTATTCATGTCATCAAGATCTATTAAACCTAGCTTGCTTACTAGGGTTTCTAGTTCAATTTTAGGGTTTCCATTACAATTAGGGTTTCCCTTCATCTTTTACTATTTTAAACCCTAATTTTATACCATTACTCATAAACCGTAATTATCTCATCTATTCTTCAATATTAAGGTTATCTTAAAAACATATAACCATATTTTCAAATTAAAGGCACCATTAACCATCAATTAAGTTCATTAAGCTTCTTTTACATTAAAGCTACTATTTTTATCCTTTTAATCCATGACAATATCATTATGCACATTTATCATCAATTCATAGTTCATTATGGTTTAATTCACATATGAACTCTATTTGTCATTAATTCTTCCTTTATTCATTAGAAAAACCCTAATTACTACATTAAGGGTATTTATCCACAATTAGGAACTTTTATACTCAAAATAGCTTAAAATTATCATATCTCAACTTTAATCATGAAATTGATCAATTAAATCCATTAATAGTCTCATTCACTAATATTAGGGTTTCAAGGCCCATTAAAACATATTTATGCACATGAAACTCTAAATTAAACCAATTACATGCAAATTTCATCCTTTTTGTTCCTAATGTTCCTTTTTATCATTAACAGGCTAATATCAACTTTAATCATCCATTAAACCCTACTAAATATATTAATAAACTCAAAATAGGGTTTCTTAATCTTTAATTCATTAAAGTTGATAATTTACACTACTTTTCGAATTACAAGAGGAAATAGCTTCTAAATATATTTTTATTGGATTCCTCTCATTTTTCTGAGCAAATTTTATATTTTATGCATACTAATCTGAACTACCAATATTTAACTACAAATTTTACAAAATCCACTTACTTTGGCCAATCAGAGAGCGCCACATCGCCATGTTCCCATGCAATGCGGCCCATTTTGAAATTATAACCAGATTACAGGTATGCCCTCAGTGCGACTACTCACTTCTTTGTATCTTAGAGGGTAGAAACATCCAACGACATTGGATCTTCTTCCACCTCACGAACAGTTGGTTGCCGCCGACCTACAATGCTCCACGGGTCGCCTCCGACCACCTCGAAGCTCGACGCTGGCTGGGAACTCACTCCCTACCTCCGCCACCCCCTGCCACTCTCAACCAAGCCCCAAACCATGGCTGAGTCAGCCTGTGTCATGAGTTCTAAGCACGCAATCTCCAGCTAGGTTACAGACCTTTTGCAGGTCTTGTGCACAGGTTAGAGTAAGAAGACAATGGCAGAGCTTCCTTATGTCATTATGGAAGCATCATACTCCCAAAGCAACCCCTTCACAACCCTCTGCTTCTCATGAAATAGATCTTCCTCTGAGGTTAGGGTTTGCTCGAAGAAGATGAAGAAGGGAGAGAGAGTTACGTGGGATTTCTCTGGAACTCGATCCAGAGACTCTACCCCTTTATATAGGGGTGTATCCACGCCCTAAAACACTTGCCCACAAACCAATCAAGACTTTTCCTAATAGGAAAGAGATTTTCCTTAATTTAGAAGTAACCTTCTCTCTCTTCATATACTTTGTTCATTAGATATTAGGAATTCGAAATTCCTCTCACTTATTCTCTTTTATACTTGCCTTCTAATTCATTGATCATGAAATTAAGTTTTCCTTTAGTAGAAAATACCACTTCTTTAACAAAACCATGAAATTCATTAATTATGCATCATATTATCCTCTTATGTTCTATTATTGGTATTTTCTCTCTCTTTTCTTTTTATTGGACTCCTTGGATCCCAAGACACTATATTATTTTGAAATCCTTTTTATGGGATACTCATTATCCTTATAGATGCATCTATTTCTATTATTTTCTCATCATCTTGTTTATTTCTTATTAAAATATCTCTTTTTGAGGATTTCTCTTTATTTCTCTTTTATTTTACTCATTGGTATTTCTTTTAATATTATAAACCCCATGGATACGAAAATTCATCAAGAATAACTTATTTATGCCTCTTTCCACTTATTTCCCACATTTTATCATTGTTTTCAATTTCTTTCTCAATAAAGAAATATTTAACTGATCCTTTCTTTTCTTATTGCATTCTTTATGCAGCTTTGGACTCCTTGGAACCCAAGGAACCCAAAAGGCACGAAATATAACTTTGTAGTACATTCTTTTGAAAAACACTAGAGGGGGGGTGAATAGAGTTTTAAAATAATTTTAATAATTATTTCACTCAAACAACCACAATTGAAAATGGAAGAAGGAGACAGGTGTTTAGAGTGGTTCCAACTTTAGCAAATACTAAAGTTGTCAGTCCACTACCCGGTTGCTTACCCAACTGAGATTTTGAAAGTATTTATTTTATTACCTTCACAAGGATTTATAAAAAATACAATACTTTCTTTACACCCTTTGAACAGCCTTCACTTGAAGTAGATGCACCAACTTGAGGTAGCCTTCCTGAAGTAACTCCAAGCTCCCCCTTGAAGTAGCCTTCCTCTCTAGAAGTAACCTCCCGTTGCACCAGCCTTCTTGAAGTAGCTCAAAGTCCCCTTCTTCACCAGGAAGATCTCCACCCTCTCCAATCCGCAGCCTCCAACCTAGGAGTAGCAAGGAGAGTACAAACAATAATAGAGAAAAAGAAAGGAAAAGGAAATTACAACTTATCCTTTTGTAACACAATGCTTGATTGCCTATATCAAGCGAGTAGATCTCCTAACCAACGAGTATGGAAGTTTGATTGTAGTGGATAGGAGATACTAGCCTATAGGGCACAAGATTATACCAATGGAAATGAATAGCCAAACTTAGAATTGCACAGTTGCTCAATAACAGATTGCAAATGTAATTGCTTGCTCAAAGAGTACTCAAGTGTGTAAAAAGGTAAGTTTGGGTGTCCTATAGCTTGTCCTATTTATAGGAATGGCCTATGGATGCTTAAGGACGTTCTAGACACTTTCTAGGGGCTTCTAAGTGCTTAACTAGCCGTTAGGTAGAAGTTTAGTTGCTTTAACAACAACTAGTTAATTAATTCTGCAGTTGCTGTCAGAGTTCATCTCGGTCGAGGAATGGTCGACCGAGACACCTACTCGGTTGAAGTTTTTTCGACCGACAGGCTCTCTGGATCATGTGTATTGCAACATTTATCTCCAACTGCCAACTACCTTGTCAGTTGTGTCTAACGGCTACTTGGGTCTTTCTCGGTCGAGAAGATTGTCGATCGAGAGTGTCTCGGTCGAGGAGTTAGTCGACCAAGATTGACCCTGTTTCAATCTTTTAATTAAATCACTAAATGTGTGTATGAGTGTGCATATGTGACACTATTTGAAGGGGATGACCTATCTAAATGTGGTGTTTTATCTAGGGAGTATCTATCGCTTGATTTTACATGAAATCTAAGTACTTGTACATTATATATTTGTACAAGTTTTTACAAGGCGATTACATTTCATGAAAATATAAACATGTAAGCATATTGATTTCCCTAATTGCTTTGTCATGCACCTTAATCCTGCAACACTCAAGTAGCTTGTTAGATCAATAAGAATGAAATGTTTGTCATTTTCAAAACAAAGGGATTTACAGATGTTCATTTAGCCAACAATCTCCCCCTTTTTGAAGATGACAAACATTTCCAAAATATAAATGAAGAAAGTATAAAACAAATGAGTATCATACCTGAAGATTACCTTTTGTAGCCATACTTGTTTTGCAAGTGAGTGCTTGGCCTTTTTCATTATGAAACTTTTTTTTTGATCTTTATATTCTTTTCTCCCCCTTTGTCACTTCAAAAAGATATCCAAGTTGAATTTTTTTTTATATTACTTCTCCCCCTTAATTTTATACTATGTTACCCCTTAGATAGATATCAATTGAAGCATTTGAATGATACTCAATATGAAGATGTTCGTCCTTGATTTCCTAGATTATTTATATAATCCTTGCTGTATAAATATCAAATTCCATTTCGTCTTGTACCTATATTAATTATATCCTCGAATTTACGATTAATATCTCAATTCTTTTAAAGATACTGATTGAGAAATTTGTATTAATATCTTATGTGTTACAATTATTGAAGTTCTAAGCAATATATGTTATGACCTTGTACTTTTGCAAGCATTAAGAATCTTGTTCTAAGAAACATATCACAAAAGAATTATTTTGCTTGCCAATGTATCATGAAGGATCATTCATGCAATAATCATGTGTCATGGAGATTTATTTATTGCCACAAGCATCATCTTTGAATATGTAGAAAATGAAATGGTGAAATCATAACCATGATGTAATGATAGAATAATATCAAAGATTACTTAGAATAGAATATGAAGGCAGTAATTTGATCAACATTGTTCATAATTTCCAGTTTTAACCTAAACCATTTAGAGAATAAACTAAATTCATCTCATATAATTTTTTTAATTTCAAGATAAGCTATATAACTGATCACACCTAACAAACTTTTTCAATCAATGAATAGGGTTTGTTCAAGATCAGTCTTCATATGTCACTTTTGCAATATGTTTAAGGTTTTTCATATTCATAATATTTTAAAAAAATATTTTGTTGCAAGAATGGCCTTCAGCATATATTTTTGTTTTGAATGTAAAATCAGTCATAATTGATAGCAAATAGATTACTTGAAGGCATATTCAACAGATTTATTGCAGACTTAATAACAGAAACCTGCTCGGTCGACCATTGTTCGACCGACAGTTCTTCTCGGTCGACAGTTTCTTGACCGAGAAGAGTTCTGTACTGTTTCAGAACTGTTTTCAGTAATTGTTTATAAGTAAATCATGAATGGTTATCAAATCAATTAAGCAATTTGAAAACTCAGTGTAGTTGAGATAGAGCATATGAATATCAAAGAAATATTTAGGTCAAATCCCACTAATTATATCCAAATCTTCATACTTTGAGAACTTTGATTAAGGAAAAATTTTGTCTTTGTAGATTAAAAGGACTTGTATATTTTCAAGTTAGAAGTTTTAGATACTTGAATTAATTTGTCAACCCATTATGTTAAGTTGAGATAGACATATAAATATGCAACTAAGGTCCTTGGTCATATCTCAACTTTATTTCGTTCATTTAGTTTGGAGGTTTTGGAACCCAAACTAACTCAACATCCTTTTTCTTATAAGGACATGAAAAAGAATAGTGACCAAGGCGCAAACAATAATGGCAACATATAGAATCAACCTCATATCTCTTTCTATCATTTTGGTCTAGGTTGTTCTTGGGTATATATGTATTTGTGCCTTTAGGTATATATATAGATTGATGTCCTTGTCTCTTTCTCCAACTAGGTTTATGATGAGGTTTTTCATTTGGCTTGTAACCTAGTCCTCTCCTTCCAACTTGATGATAAGAATCATTTAAAATTTGATCAAGAATGCCATTATTATTTAAACTACTAACTCTTTGTTGTAACTTAGCAATCTCATCCATTCTTTTCTTAATATCTAGTTTTGCTTGATCTAGATTAGATGACAATGAATTTCTTTCTTTGACAATAGTGTCATAATCTAGATGGGTGCACAAAATGGGTTGTTTTTTAAGATCATTTATTTGAGTTTGCAAGTTTGAATTTTCAACAGAACGAAGCTTGCAATCGGCTTCTACAGATCTTAACTTAAGATTACAATATTTATTTGCCTCTTTGAGATCCTCATTTTCAGATGCAAGAGCAAGAAGTTTAACATTTAAATCATCATTTGCTTTATTTGATTTCTTTAATTTCTTCTTACACTCAACATATTTATTATGTGTCTCTTCAAGACTAGCAACTAGTTCTTCTTTAGATAAATAAAAAAGAATTACCTCTTCTTCTTCTTCACTTGTTGTAGCAATAAGACAATCCTTGTGCTCATCTTCCTTCTTTGATCTCCATGGGCAGCTAGTTGTTGTGTGGCTTGTTCCTAAGCACCAATTGCAACATGTTGTAGATTTGTCCAAGCTGCACCTTTTGTTGCAATTGTAATCACTATCACCCTCCATTCTTCAAGACCTGGTTAGGGTTCCTTGAAGCCTGCTCTGATACCAATTGAAAAACACTAGAGGGGGGGGGGTGAATAGAGTTTTAAAATAATTTTAATAATTATTTCACTCAAACAACCACAATTGAAAATGGAAGAAGGAGACAGGTGTTTAGAGTGGTTCCAACTTTAGCAAATACTAAAGTTGTCAGTCCACTACCCGGTTGCTTACCCAACCGGGATTTTGAAAGTATTTATTTTATTACCTTCACAAGGATTTATACAAAATACAATACTTTCTTTACACCCTTTGAACGGCCTTCACTTGAAGTAGATGCACCAACTTGAGGTAGCCTTCTTGAAGTAACTCCAAGCTCCCCCTTGAAGTAGCCTTCCTCTCTAGAAGTAACCTCCCGTTGCACCAGCCTTCTTGAAGTAGCTCAAAGTCCCCTTCTTCACTAAGAAGATCTCCACCCTCTCCAATCCGCAGCCTCCAACCTAGGAGTAGCAAGGAGAGTACAAACAATAATAGAGAAAAAGAAAGGAAAAGGAAATTACAACTTATCCTTTTGTAGCACAATGCTTGATTGCCTATATCAAGCGAGTAGATCTCCTAACCAACGAGTATGGAAGTTTGATTGCAGTGGATAGGAGATACTAGCCTATAGGACACGAGATTTGAGCAATGGAAATGAATAGCCAAACTTAGAATTGCAAAGTTGCTCAATAACAGATTGCAAATGTAATTGCTTGCTCAAAGAGTACTCAAGTGTGTAAAAAGGTAAGTTTGGGTGTCCTATATCTTGTCCTATTTACAGGAATGTCCTATGGATGCTTAAGGACGTTCTAGACACTTTCTAGGGGCTTCTAAGTGCTTAACTAGCCGTTAGGTAGAAGTTTAGTTGCTTTAACAACGGCTAGTTAATTAATTCTGCAGTTGCTGTCAGAGTTCATCTCAGTCGAGAAATGGTCGACCGAGACACCTACTCGGTCGAAGTTTTGTCGACCGACAGGCTCTCTGGATCATGTGTATTGCAACGTTTATCTCCAACTGCCAACTACCTTGTCAGTTGTGTCTAACGGCTACTTGGGTCTTTCTCGGTCAAGAAGATTGTCGACCGAGAGTGTCTCGGTCGAGGAGTTAGTCGACCGAGATTGACCCTGTTTCAATCTTTTAATTAAATCACTAAATGTGTGTATGAGTGTGCATATGTGACACTATTTAAATGGGATGACCTATCTAAATGTGGTGTTTTAGCTAGGGAGTATCTATCGCTTGATTTTACATGAAATCTAAGTACTTCTACATTATATATTTGTACAAGTTTTTACAAGGCGATTACATTTCATGAAAATATAAACATGTAAGCATATTGATTTCCCTAATTGCTTTGTCATCCACCTTAATCCTGCAACACTCAAGTAGCTTGTTAGATCAATAAGAATGAAATGTTTGTCATTTTAAAAACAAAGGGATTTACAGATGTTCATTTAGCCAACATATTTTGCCTTCTAGAGGTTTCCACATCTTTCTTTTCTCAAAACTCAATTATTCATTTACTAATTGAATTTTCTTGTTATTGGACCCAATAGCCAATAAAGCCCACAACACAATCATCAAGGCTATTGTAAACAAAATCCATTTATTCAAAACAAATTGTATCATTATTTGTCCAAATATCTTTAATATGAGAAATTACATTTCTCAGAAAATGAACCCAAAAATTGGGGTTGTAACATCCCTGTAAACAGAGGCAGCGGTTCTCCAGTCCGTGCGGGATGGAATCACCCCTCTTTTTTATTTTCTTTTGCATAAAAGTCCAAATAAAAGAAATATTTCTATAACCTAGCTCATAGCTCCATATGATTCCAGATTTTGGTGCAACCACTATATTGTCATCATCTTTACATGAGCAATATTCTATGTAGAAGCTAACTGGATAGACACTCCAAAACTATCTTTTAAATAAAAACCTGATAATTACTAATTTAATCACCTAGGCCACTAAATAAATTAAAAACATCTAAATTTTCTCACTTGATCTTGTATAACAATTATCCAACTATCAAAATTACATTGAGTATTTATTATGAACACGAAATGCTAAATCCCCAAATTTGAACTCCATGGACCCATATGTGGATCTTAATTGGCTCAATCATGATTGAATAAGGTTCTAGGACCCTCAGACCATTCCTTGATCTCTAAAAAGGTCCATTATCTATTCTCAATTATGGAACTAAAGAATGAATCAATATTCCCTCAATGGAAGATTTTATATGATACATTAGGTCAACATTATTTTACTTCCTTAATAATGAGACCTAAGTTGTTCTAGAGCTCAAACCAGTAACTCAAGTCTTCATATTATATATATTCATCACATTATTGTTAACAAGAATAATTCATTCATATTCATCTATACCTAACTACAATCATACACATTTAAACCATTATGTGTGTATTGGTTGACCAGATGACTTGTATTACAAATTTTGCAAACTTAATTACATACATAGCCATGGTTCGGTTCATTCGGTCCCTTGCACACACTTACTAGAAAACCCCAAAATTAAAGACTTTCATTAGTTATGAAATTGAGGATGTTACACAACAAGTCCATGAAAATGTATTTGGGAGGTGTCAGGGCCCATATCATGACAAATATTATCTCAGAGAGCCTCCCTAAAAATGCATTTGGGGGGTTCCACGACCCATATCACTATAGTGTCCTTTCACAAATTGTCCCTTCAAATACATTAAGGAGGTGTTAGGGCCCATATATTGACAATGTAATATCACAATAAGTCCCTAAAAATGCATTTTGGTGAAGTTTGGGCCCATATATGACAACATCCTCTCACACCAAGTCCTTGAAAATACATTTGGGAGGTGTCATGGAGCATATGATCATAATCCAATCTCACAATAAGTCCTTAAAAATGTATTTGGGAGGTGTTAGGTCTCATATCACGACAACTTCCTCTCACAACAAGTCTATGAAAATGCATTTGGAAGGTGTCAGTGTCCATATCATAACAACGTCCTCTCATAAAAAGTCCATCAAAATGCATTTGGGAGGTGTTAGGTTCCATATCATGACAAATGTTATCTCACATCAAGTACCTAAAAATGCATTTGGGAGGTGCCACGACCTATATGATGTCAGTGTCCTTTCAGAACATATCCTTTCAAATGCATTTAGGAGGAGACATGACCCATATATTGACAATTTCCTCTCATAATAAACCCCTAAAAATTCATTTGGGTGAAGTTTGGGCCCATATCATGACAATCTCTTTTCACACCAAGTCCTTAAAAATACATTTGGGAGGTGCCATGGCACATATGATGACAATGTCATCTCATAGTAAGTCCTTAAAAATACATTTGAGAGGTGTCATGTTCCATATCATGAGAACGTCCTCTCACAACAAGTTTATGAAAATGCATTTGGGAGGTGTTAGGGCCCATATCATGACAAATGTTATCTCACAACGTGTCCCTAAAAATGCATTGGGGGGGGCACGACCCATATCATTATAGTGTCCTTTCACAAATTGTCCTTTCAAATGCATTAAGGAGGTGTCAGGGCCCATATATTGACAATGTCCTCTCACAATAAGTCCTTAAAAATGCATTTCGGTGAAGTTTGGGCCCATATGACAACATTATCTCAAGCCAAGTCCTTGAAAATACATTTGGGAGGTGCCATGGAGCATATGATCATAATGTCATTTCTTAGTAAGTCCTTAAAAATGCATTTGGGAGGTGTTAGGTCCCATTTCACAACAACGTCCCCTCACAACAAGTATATGAAAATGCATTTGGGAGGTGTCATGGCCCATATCATGACAACGTCCTCTTGTAACAAGTTCATCAAAAATGTATTTGGGAGGTGTCAGGTCCCATATCATGACAAATGCTAGCTCACAACAAGTCCCTAAAAATGCGTTTGTGAGGTTCCACGACACCTATGATGATAGTGTCCTTTCACAACATCTCCTTTCAAATGCATTAAGAAGGAGACATGGCCCATATATTGATAGTTTCCTCTCATAATAAGCCCCTAAAAATGCATTTGGGTGAAGTTTGGGCCCATAGCATGACAATCTCCTTTCACACCAAGTCCTTGAAAATACATTTGGGAGGTGGCATGGCACATATGATGATAATGTCATCTCACAGTTGGTCCTTAAAAATGCATTTGAGAGGTGTCAGGTCTCGTATCATGAGAACATCCTCTCACAACAAGTCCATGAAAATGCATTTGGGAGGTGTCAGGGCCCATATCATAACAAATGTTATCTCACAACGCGTCCCTAAAAATGTATTTGGGGGGTGACACAACCCATATAATTATAGTATCCTTTCACAATTTGTCCCTTCAAATGCATTAAGGAGGTGTCAGGGCCCATATATTGATAATGTCATCTCATAATAAGTCCATGAAAATACATTCAGGTAAAGTTTGTGCCTATATATGACAACGTCCTCTCACACCAAGTCCTTGAAAATACATTTGGGAGATGTCATGGAGCATATGATCACAATCACGACAACATCCTATCACAACAAGTCTATGAAAATACATTTTGGAGGTGTCAGGGCCCATATCATGACAACATACTCTCATAACAAGTCCATCAAAATTCATTTGGGAGGTGTCAGGTCCCATATCATGACAAATGTTATCTCACAAAAAGTCCCTAAAAATGCATTGGGATGTGCCATGACTCATATGATGATAGTGTCATTTCACAACATGTCCTTTCAAATACATTAACCAAGAGACATGACCCATATATTGACAGTTTCCTCTCATAATAAGCCCCCCAAAAAAGCATTTGGGTGAAGTTTGGGCCCATCCCATGACAATCTCCTTTCATGCCAAGTCCTTAAAAATACATTTGGGAGGTGCCATGGAACATATGATGACAACGTCATATCACAATAAGTCCTTAAAAATACATTTGAGAGGTGTCAGGTCCCATATAATGAGAACATCATCTTACAACAAGTCCATGAAAATACATTTGAAGGTGTCGAGACCCATATCATGACAAATGTTATCTCACATCGCGTTCCTAAAAATGCATTTGGGGGGTGCCACGACCCATATCATTATAGTGTCCATTCACAACTTGTCCCTTCAAATGCATTAAGGAGGTGTCAGGGCCCATATATTGATAGTGTCCATAAATGCAATTACGAGGATCCATGGCCCATATCATGACAATATCATCTCACAACAAGTCCCTTGAAATGCATTTGTGAGGATCTTGGTCCCATATCATGACAATATCATCTCACAACGAGTCCCTTGACATGCATTTGTGAGGATCTTGGGTCCATATCATGATAGTGGTCTCTCACAACAAGTCCTTGAAACTGCATTTGTGAGTATCCATGCCCATATCATGAGAATCCTCTCAGGAAAGTCCCCCAAAATGCACGTGTGAGGATCTATGACCCATTACATGACAATATCCTCTCAGAAAAGTCCATTAAAATGCTTCAAGGAGGGGCCAGGGCCTATGTCATGACATTATCTTCTCACAAAAAGTCCTTGATATGTGTATATATGTATTGTCCTCTTAACTATTCATAAATGGACATCTATGAGTTTGGGGACAATTGAAGCCTGGTTAATTGGGTGCTTATGGCCTCTACCTCCCATTTGTAGGAACTGTTGTTGGGAGTGGGAGGTCTATGTAAGACGTTGCCAAGGAAAAATTTGCCTCACAAGACAAAGGCCCATTGGCCTTAGAATGTCACCAAAGAGACATGTATGAGTTTTTTGACTATTTTCATGCCAATATCCCTTTATGAATCACTCAGAACGACACTCAACTACATTTTCTCTCACACTCTCCTTTACAAGTTGTTAAATAAATGTATTGATATATCCACAGGATAATGCATTTGGGAGGATCCATGAACCATACCATGATAGTGTTCACTCACAACAAGTTCCTTAAAATCCAGCTTTGAGGACTTGTGACCCATATCTTGATAGTGTCCTCTCACAACAAGTTCCTAAAGTTGCATTTGTGAGGAGACTGGGCCCATATCATGAGAATGTCCTCTTATGGAAATCTCTCAAAATGTATTAGTAAGGAGCTATGGTCCATATCATGACAATATGTATCGATACAAAGTATGTGAAAATGCTTCTGGGTGGAGCTAGGGGCCATATCATGATAGTGTCCCCTCATAGAAAGTCCTTGAATATACTTAGATTTGAGTCTTGTATGTATGTATTTTCCTCTTAACTGTTCATAAAAGAGATGTGTATGAGTTTGGGGATGATGGGAGCAAGGTAGTTCGAGTGCTTTCGACAACCACCACTCTTTTGTAGCAATTGTTGCTGAAGGTGGGTGGTCTACGCAAGCCACTATCAAGGAGCAATTTGCCAATTAGCCTTAGAATGTTCACAAAAGAGACATATATGAGTTTGGGGGAAGATATTTATGCCAATATCCCTATATAATTGACCCTCCAGATTACTTAGAAAGACTCTCAACAACAATTTCTCTCACATATATTCCTTTATGAATTGTAAATAAATGTATTGATATATCCCCAAGGAGCGACATTGAGAAGATTGTTGATGCTTATTATTAGTTGGGAGATGTTGAATGACTAACATGTCTATCACGTAAAGTTTAGGTGACAAATACATATGTCACCTAAAAGTTTGGTGGCATGCATGTGTGTCACCTAAATATATACCCACTCATAGATCACATGTGACTCATATAAATGTCACCTATATGGAAAAACCCCATTAGAACATAGGTGATTCAAATGTATGTCACCTATTTGATGTAACCCTTTCGTGCACGATAAAATGTATGTCATCTATATGACGTAGGATTGCAGATCATAGATGATTTACATGCTTGTCACCTAAAGTATGTAAGCTTTTCAAAATGTTAAAATGCATGTCTTCTATTTCACACAAGTCTATACAGATTATAAGTGATGTACAAGCATGTTACCTATAATGTGTAACCTTTTACATGACTGTCACCTATACTATGTTTTTTAGTAGTGAGCGTTAGAAGTCAAATCTTGGAAAGCACACGCAGAAAAAACTTTGTTCCCATTGTGGCTTGCATGAAGAACCAAACTGGACCTCTGAACCATATATTATCAACAAAGTGAGACTTTTGAGAAGAGGAGAAGCTCACATAATTTTGAAACAACCCAGGAGCCACATGAAGGATGTCATATACCAAAATCTTATTGTGATGATTTTTCTATGCCAACTTGGAACTGCAGATGCAGATGGGTGGGATTCGTTTTAATGGTACAATACATAACCATTATTGGTTTTGATCAGTACGCCACTCCCACGACCCAGTCATGTAGTTCAGTTTGGATTGTGTGGCGAGAGAATGGGAAGGCCTGCAGTTGAGTTTGTTACAATATATTTGTGTTTTTTTTGTTTAAGGGTATTCAAAGTTGTGTTTATCCAAAAAAATTAGTTGTATGCTAGTTGGCACTTATGGTGCTTTTTTTATTGGATGTACTGACCAAATTGTGATTATATGAATGAAACATGAATGATTGAGTTATTTAAGAGGAGAGAAAATTACAACTTACACTTTGGTGGTTTTTTTTGATAAAGCAGTTCATTTATAGATAAATTTTTGCAAACAGATAATGCCAGTAAACATGGTATTTCACTAAGGAAGAACATCGTGAGGATGTGCTCAAAAGTTTTAGATAAAAAGAAAGGACTAGATGATGGACATATATGCAACATACAATGTTTTGGAGGAGGCACCCCTTAACAATGAGCCTCATAAAGTAGTAAAAACTAGTGCTAGAAATAGATTCTGCTCTAAGTCCTGAGCTCCAATGCCATGTTCAAAATCCTATATCGTCAACCATAATTTCCTCCAATATGTAGAAACCTTCTCCATTGTGGTCTCCAAAGACAATCACGTGGGCATCTTCATCTCCCATTACTTGTGTTGACGTGGATGTTAGTACTACAACATAATATAATATATAAGGAGTGTTCAATCTCTCTATGGATCTGTTGTAGTGTATGGACAACATTTTGATATTTTCTAAAGTTTCTCTCAATCCATGTGTTCCAAAGAATTGAAATAATAATGTCAAGAGTGTTAGGGTTTGTGTTTATGGGATGAATATGTTTCAATTGGTTTGGTGAATAAATGAAGTCCGTGATTGTCTTAGGCGTGAAGTATATGTGTAGGAAGTGCAAGGTATGAGAGCATGCAATGAAGAAATGATGTGTTGTTTCTTCAACTGAATGACATAAATAACATCTGGTGGGTCCTTGGAAGCCTCTTTAATTGAGATTATGGTTTGTGGGTATCTTATTTTTGGATATAAGCCAAAAGTAGATCTTAAATTTATGTGGCCATTTCATTTCCAGATAGCAGCCATCTCTGATAATGTCCTCTATAGGTAAGGTGGAGGTATGCACTCTTTGGTGTATATGTGGGCCCCTATTTCCATGAGATCATGTTGGCCATGTTGTATTCTAGGTTATGGATGATGTCTAGTATAGATTCTGAGTTGAGATTGTTTGTGAGGTGTACTTTGAGGAAGTTTTGTCTATTACGCGTTAGTAACTTTAGAGCTCTGGTTGTGTTAATGCTCCTCATAGAAGTCGCTATGTGGAAGTGGCATACGAGGTTCTGTATGGTGTTGTTATGATGCCAAGAGTCACTCTAAAAGTTAATGTTTGTGAAGACATGGGGAGGAGATTTTATCAAGTTTATGATTATATCCAAACTTTTGTTGATGTATTTCAAGAGCGGTGAGGATATGTACTTGCTAGTTTTGTTCCATTGGGTGGAAAAACTATAGTATTTATGGAGAATGTGTGACTTCTAGATTTTATATGAGTTGGAGGTGAGTATGTCAATGATCTTTGTGATGAGCCATAAGGCGTGAACCTTAATGTTTATGATACCCCATCCCCCGTATTCAATCGATGCATGTATGGTGTCCCAATTAACCAGGTGCATATTTTTTTTAAGATGTTCACTAAAACAGTTCCATAGGAACTTCTTTTTGATCGAATCAAATAGTTTCAAGGACTTAGAAGGTAAGGGGATGCATCTGAGGTAGTGTGTGGTGATGGGCCTTATGACACTTTTTAGGAGGGTGAGTCATCAAACAAGGTCAAGGAAATTGTTGGTCCAAGAATTGAGTTTGTGTTTGATATTATCAATGATAGGGGTCCACAGACTGTGTTGTGTGGGTTGGGGAGAGATAGACATGCCAAGATAAAGAATCAGGAAATTTTCTATCTTGCATTTGAGAAGATATCTATATATATTGATGGCTTCAGTGGGAGTATTTATCCAATGATGGAAGATTTTGCGAGGTTAATTCTAAGAGAAGAGACTGATGTTTCTGATAGTGTTAATGATAGTATCATCTTTCAGTTTAACTAGAATTATGGTGTCATCAATAAATTGGATGATGTTCTCTAAGCATTAAATTGGTAATGTGAGGAGGCCATGTGTGGTGCCTAGTTTGATCATGTTGGTAAGAATGGATGTGATCAAGATGAAGTGGTATGGAAATAGTTGGTCCCCTTTCCTGAGACCATTTGTGTTGTGGAAGTGTCCAAATGGTGTTCCATTGATGATGATGGAGAAGTTATTAGTGGAGATACAAGCATGAATCCAATATATATATTTGTTTGGGAATCCATAACAAGACATAGTATGGAGAAGATAGTTTCAATTGACATAGTCAAATGCTTTTTCAAAATCAAGTTTAATCACAATAACAAGAGTTTTGTTTTTGTGACACAGTGGAGGGTTTCATTAACCATGATGAAGGCATCATGGATGTTGTGATGCTTGAGGAAAGCATTTTGGTTATGAGCAATCACTTCTTCTAGCTGTATTTTGATACGATTGCTGAGGATTTTGGCAATGATTTTGTAGGATGTGTTGATGAGACTGATAGGTCAAAATTGTATAATCAGGTCAGAGTGGTTCACTTTTTTTTAATGAGAGCAATGTTGGTATGATTGAGAGTTTTGATTTTTTTGTGCACATCAGTGTTATCTTGCAAGGACCTAAGAAGTAACATGAAGTCCCCTTTCATATAATTCCAATTTACTAGGTAAAATTCAGTGTTTATACCGTCAGGCCCTGGTGATTTATTTTTACCTAGAGAAGAGATGGCATCATTCAGTTCTAAAATGTCGAATTATCTAATGTTGTTGTTGGGGGAAGGGAAGGTTTTGTTGCAGATGTGTTTCTAATTGATGTTGCCAAGAATTCTTGGTTCATGTCCCATGTTGAAGATATGTTCAAAGTGTTGGAGGATATGTTGGATAATCAAATGTTTATTAGATGTGATGGTGCCTTGGATGTTTAGTTTTGGTATGATGTATTTACAAACATTTTTATCGCTGTTTTTGTGAAAGAATTTGTTGTTTTTATCCCCATCAGAAGCCCATCCAATTTTGGCTCACTATTTCCAAATGGTATCAATACAATTTTGGATGTGTTCTATCTCCACTTTAATAGTGAGAGTGAGGGTAGGGTCAACTGTTGGGTCACTATTTACAAAAGGTGTTGTTGTTCTAGATCAGTCAATTTGTGTATGATGTTTCCATACTTTTGTTTCTGCCAGGCATTTAAGAGCGACCCCAATTCTTTTAGTGTTGTTGTGTATATGGTAATCTGGTTCAAAAGTGGAAGTATGTGTGGTAGACCAAGTTTGTTGCAAATTTCCAGACAATTAGGGTCAAGTAGCCATGAGTTTTCAAAATGGAATGGTTTTTGGCCCCATGTGATGGGTTTAGTATCAATGACGATGGGGAAGTGATCAGATATTGGTCTGTGAATAATGGAAACAAAGTAGTGGTGGTATAGGCCTTTCCAAGATGGTGAGAAAATGAAGTGATCAATTCTGACCCATGAGTGGTTTTAATTCTAGGTATAATTAGCATTAGAGGGTGGGATATCAATCATGTTGTATTGGACAAGGAGCTGACTAAAAGTTTTATCAGATGTATGCATATAGCCAGACTGGTGGTTTGGGTTAAATCTATTTATAGGTTGAATGATGAAGTTGAAGTCCCCACCCAGGAGACATGGTTTGCAAGGGTTACCGATTGGTGATTTTTTTTTATTTCTTCCATATAAATGGTTTGTTAGTACTGGGTTCCCCATAGACCCCTATGAAGTACCATACAAGTGCATCAGTTGTGTTGGTGATGAGAAGTGTGATGGAGTAGTTCATAATCTCAGTCTGTGTGGTGGTTAACAAATTTTTATTGATGTCTATGACTAAGCCTCCTTTGAAACCTATCAGTGAGATTTGGTACCAAGAGTTGATGTGTTTTACCCCTATCATTTTTAAGGAAAAAGGTGTGAGAGATGTTTTTGCTTCCTGAATTGTGATAATGTTAATGTTCTTTTTTATAAATGTGTCATTTGATATGTTTTCTCCCGTTAAGGTTTGATGCACCACAGATGTTCCAGGATGAGATCTTCATTAGTGTGAGTGTGTTCAATGCTGATAATTTTGATACCACTGATCAACTGATTTTAAGGTTCTCTAAAGTAGTGTAGGTTTTTATAAATAGATCTGTTGTTTCTCTATTGCATGAACTTCTCTATGTCATCCAATGTGTTATGAGATACAATGCCGTTATCAAATGTAACACCTACCTTTTCTACAAAATTTGTGCATGATTGTATATCTAGCCATGAAGCAATATTTTCTATATTATCAATGTTATTATCACAATTAGATATAGTAGCTGATTCAAATATAAATTGAAATTTATTTAGTAAAGTGTATGTTGTCTGGAAGAGGGTATGCCTGGTTCTCCAGTGGCAAAGTAGTTCTTCTTGGTTAAGCCCTATGGTGTTGTTGAAAGAGGGTTGATGGCTGTGACCATGGCATGCACCTTCCCCTTAATCTTCTTCTTTGAACTCTGTGAATATCAAATTTCTTCAACGATAGCCATTTTCAATTTCTAAATAGTATCAAAGTCAATGTTGGTGGTGTTATCTATGTTGTTGTTGTGGGAGGGGAATTGTTTGAAAATGTCATGGAATGCATGGTTGTTGCTATCCACTGATGGTGAGGATATTTTGGGTCTCTTATTGTGAGTAGATTGGTTTGTGTTTGGTCTGTGAATGGGTAGTAGTATTTTTCCTCTCCCAGACCACGTTCCTCTCATTTGGCTTTCGTGTAGCAATGTAGGTTTTTTGGAGTTGTTCGGACAAAACCAAGACGGGGGATGAATTCCAAGGATAAAGAAAGTGGTCAAAACCATAGTAGGGTTCTATCTTTTGAGGATGAACTGAAATGGTCTTACTGGAATTTTCATTTACAGAAATGGGAACTGACTCACTCAAGAATAGAATGAAAATTCAAAATTCAAAGGGCAACATGGGTTCCAGGTTGAAAGACAAGTACCAGGACATGGGTGTCGGTTGTTATACAATGCATTGTGTGAGCTTCTTTTATCACTTTTAAGAAAATTTAAAAAGAGGTGAAAAATCTAAGAGGAGAGAGAGAGTTCACGAGATCGCAACATTTTGAAAATGTTGTAATCTGGTTGGTTAACAAATTTTTGAAGTAGAAAAAATGACATTATCCTAATTTGGATAATAGATTCACTCTTTTTATAGCAATATATATATATAATTCCATGTCACCTTAAAATTGTTTGATGGTGATTGGAAGCGCTGCGTGGCTATGGCCAAAATCCTTGTGGATTGTGTGCATGGTTGTTTGGTTTAATTCCTTTTATTACTCACTTTGTAGAAAAAACCTCTCTCCTTCTTTATAAATGTAGATTAATACTCCTCCTATTTACCCTCAAATGTAACTCAATGTTTTCTCTTTTACAATGTAATATGTAATAAGATACTCCTAATTTATGTTTCATCATGAGAAGGTGTTCTGCACCGGATGAATTGACAGTTTCAGATGGCAAACCGATTGAGTGAATGAGCGAGGAGGCTAGACGACAGGTGAAACCGATCGAATGGTATCCCAACAAATTTGCTGGAGGAGTTTAGACATCTCTTAAACTAGAGACCAAACAACCATTTCAAGGGATCAACTGACCCGCTCAAGAGTTGAACCAATTGACATGGACTGGTTCCAACAAAGATTTCTGCAAGAACATGTTTTACGTATGATGTGGACCTTAGGTGGTAGCAATTCTTTTTAGCTCTAAAAAATTGCATTAGACTGGCCATAACCATCTCTCTCTCATATATATATATATATATATATATATATATATATATATATATATATATATATATATATATATATAATTGCATGTTTTTCATGTGCGGATATAGCATGCATATGATACATACTATAAGTATGTGGTGATTGGATTTATAGAAATATTGAATCCCTCAATCAAATATTAAGTGGTAGATGCTTTCCATAAGAAACACACATGAAAAGCTTGATTGACTAACTGTGGGCACCCCAAGCATGGTGCACTGTCCATCTCATGGAAGTGTGATGGTATTTATGTGGGCCTGCCAAGTAGGATGTATTTCTACCGTGTTGGCTTTATGGTCAGACTTAACTAGGGGACCTTAATGAGATTAAGTGCCTAGAAGCATGTAGATGACTATGGAAAATAGTTGTACATAACCTCTATCCAAGAATTGTATGATATACAATTGGAATAAATTGCCTACCTTATAATGATTATGGACGCTGGCGTTGGCCGGTAATAACTCAATTGTTTTGGTTCTTGGCTCACTAGAAGATTATATGTTGTAATCTTCTGAATTGATATGTAAGGGCTATAAATGTTAACAAAATAGTGGGAGAGACAATTAATTAAAGGCCTAATTAATATTGTCAAACTTATCAAATCAAATTAATCAAAAGTGTTTTGATAAAAGTTGTAAATTTTCTTTTGTAGAATGTTATGGTAAACAAATCATCATTGTGATCAATTCTTAAGAATAACAAACTAAATAGAGAAAACTTCCTTGACTGGTTTTGGACTTTGAGAAGGGTTCTCAATGATGAGCGTAAGCTCTGTCTTGGATACACCTGTGCTAAAGGAACCTACTCCTGATGCACCTACAGATGAGGTGGATGCTTATTTGAAGCATGCCAATGATGCCTTAGACATTAAGAACCTTATGCTACGATGTATGAACTATGAGTTACATGAGAAGCATGAAGGTATGGGGATTCTTGAGATGGTCACACATCTTAAGAATATGAACCAAAATCATGCAAAGTGAGAAAGGTACAATGTCTCAAAGGTGCTCTTAGAGTGCAGGATGGTAGAAGGAGATCTAGTAGAGCCCCATGTGCTCAATATGATTGGGCATGTGGAACATCTAGAGACACAGGGATTCCCTTCGAGCCAAGATTTTGGCCATAAATATGATTCTACAATCGTATCCTGAATGATTTATCCAAAATGTCGAGTATTACTACTTGAGTAACTTGGCTAAATCATTCTCAGAATTACTTCTAGCATGTTGATAAATGTCGAAGAAAGAATGAAGAAGGAGAAAACTATGATGATGATCAACATAGTGAAGTCCAACGACAAAGGAAAGGCCAAGAAGAGTTTTAAGGCTAAGCTGAAGTCCAAGTCGTCTGCATTCAAGATAAGGAAGAAGGTAACTGCAAAAGGAATTTGTTCTTTACACTTAAAGGAATTTAGAAAGAAGAAGGAGATAGAGATCTCCACCTTAGGACCCGAGAAGGACTAAGCTAGAACTATGCTGAGCAAGAGTTGCTAACATTACAATTGGAATTAATCACTCAGCCTGATGCACATGTAATAGAATTAGTGACTTGCTATTATGTACCTACCATTAATGAAAAACACCATGTATCTTGTATGGACAAGAATATTATGAATAAATTAACATTTCATTTTAAAATATGAGATCTTATATGAAAATGCCTTGTGTCTCATAATCAATACTATATAGTTGTAGAGACAAATGTGTATGACACATATACTCAATGATCTGATAACTCAAATAATGAATACCTATATCATTGTAATCTGGAGCACATAAATGAGAAATTCATTTAAAGAATCCATAATGATGGTTGTCTAGAATCTTTTGATTATTGAACCAATAGAGACATGCAAGTCTTATTTATTGAACAATACGATAGAAGCACCTTCACTAGATGTAGTGGGAGTGTGACTATTCTGTTAGGGCTCATACATACTGATGTATATAGACCTTTTAGAATAAATGCTAAAGGTAGTTATTAGTACCTCACTATATTTACTAACGATCTCAGTAGATATGGTAGTTTGTATTAAATAAAATACAAGTCTGATCTCTCGAAGTGTTCAAGGAGATCATATATGAATTACATAACCTACTTGGGTAAAAGTATTAAAACATTTCAATATGATCAATATAGAAAATACTTTGAACAAAGAGTTTATGAACCTTCTGGGAGACCTTGATAGTGTATCATAATGAACTCCACCTAAAACAAAGTGATGTATCAGAAAGAAGGAACTACATCGTGTTAGTCCTGGTGGGATTATTAGATATCTGGCTAAGCTTCCACTTTCCTCTTGACACATACTTTACACTAAATAATGTACTATCTATATTGGTTTAAAAGACACCCTATGAGATATGACACAGGAAGTGTCTCGACATGTCTTATATAAATATTATGAATGAAACACTATATACGAAAAAAGTTTCTTAAAAGGTTTCACCGACTAATCACATAAATTTTATCTTGTTGAATATTAATTTTATATTCCAATCCAGCAATAGAATGTTTGTTACCAAGAGGGTTGTATTTATAAAAGGAATTTAATTCTAAAGGAATCAATGGAGGGAAGTAGAACTTGAAAAGTTCAAACCAATAAGAAAACATTGAACCTAAAAGAGGTACAGTAGGAACATAAATAATCATAATATGTTGTGGAATCTCAAGTTCCTTATGTAGCACTTGGAAACTTGTGGATCTAGTAGAAAAAACCTTGAGTTTGAAAGATTATTATATCTCATGGCTCAAGAAGGCAGTAAGTTTGTCATTGATGATGAGTCAACAAATCTACCTAGTATTGAGGGATGAAAGTATGAGAAATGGGTTGAAGCCATGCATCCAAGATAGAGTCCATGTAACCAACAAGGTCTGACCATGGTGGATCCACCTGAAGGGGTAAAACTGATAGGGTGCAGTTGGGCCTTCCAAAAGAAGTCTGTCTTATATGGGCAGATTTTTTGGAAAGGTTTCAAACATTTTTAAAGTGTTGAACATGATTTAGATCTTTTCACCAGTTGCAATGATTAAATTTAGGACCATGCTTGCCATATCAGCTTTTTATGACTTTAAGATTTGGAATATGGATGTTAAAATCACATTCCTTAATTAGAATAATTATGAGGGTGTGCTTGACACAACCTAAAGGTTTTATAAATGCAGTAATGCAAATTAAGTTTGTAAGCTACAAAGATCAATCTGTGGATTGAAGCAAGAATCTCATAGATGAAACCATTGATTTGGCCAGATAGCCAAAGAGTTTGACTTCATTCAAAATGAAGATAAAATCTATGATTATAAATATTTTGTGGGATCATATTTATATTCTATATAATTATGGGGAATAGCATACTTATACTACAAATATTAAAACTTGACTAGGAAGAACCTACTCTATGAATGGTTTAGGCAAAGCATCCTATATGATAGGAATCAAGATCTATAGATATAGATCTAGAAAGTTTCTTAATCTAAGTAAGAGCACATACATTGGCATGATGCTGAAGGGGTTTATCATATAAGGCTCAATGTGAGAATTTTGCACATGTTCAATGGAATGAGTCTCTCAAGAGTCTAGTATCCCAATTCTTGTGAAGAATAGGTATACATGAGTAAGATGCTATTTGCATTCATATATTATGTACTCTTCCTATTATCTCGTATGTTTTGGACATGACAAGCGGATATATACTCATTTTTTTTTATCTCATATATATTAGACACGATGAGAAGATATCTGTCTGATTCCAATGAAGACCACTACACTACCATAAAGATCATCCTTAAGTATTTGAGAATCACTAAAAGGATTAGTCCCATAGTTATGGTAATAAGGAAGAGTTGGGTGTAAAGGGTTACATCGATGCAAGCTTCCAAAATGAAAAATAAAATTAATGATCACAATCTAAATTTGTGTTTGAATATAAAACTAGAACTGTAAGATAGAATTTTTTTAAGCAAGAGACATATGTTTAATTCTAAAATAGAAGTGGAGTACCTTGTTGTTTTGGAAACAATAAAGGATATCATATGGATCGAGAAGTTTGTCTGGATGAACTCATGGGAGGTTCCAACCATTGATGGTAGAGTAGAAATACTGCAACAATAATGGATCTATTGGATAGGAAAATGAATCTCAAATAGCATACTACAAAACTTCCATATCATACAAGAGGTGGTACAATGAGGATATGTGAAAATCATACAAAATACTGACTAGAAGCAAATATTGCTAACCTTCTATAAAAGCATTTGCACAACATAAACATGTTGGACATGTTAAGATCTTTTAAAATAAGATTTGTGGGTGATTGTCTCTAAGTACAAGCTGGAATCTGTTGGTATGTATTCCTAGAGAGACAATCATATAATGATTGTAAGGGGGCATTAGATACCTAATTTGATAATGATAAACGTAATTCTGCCTATTATGTTTGTCTCAATCATGAGATGATTACACAGACATAAGTAGATGTCTAAAGGAATGATGTTACTCATGATGTATGTCTTCATGTTGAGGACATGAACAATGAGATCATATGTATGATAAGAATACATACATTCTTGTTATGTCCCTAGTCAGATGTTACTATGGAAGAAAAATAGACAAATATAATACATAAAACTAGAGTTTGTGTTGGTTGATTACAAAATCTCATTAGTCACGATATGTGAAATCAAACCAGACACATAGGTTCTTGCTATAGAATAATGTATTAAACATACCCACCTTTAAAATGATGTATGGAACCATTAAAAGGTAGTCAAAATCAGCTCTCATTGTGACAATGGTGATTGTGGGTCTTAGACATGAAGTCACTACACTCATCACATGTCGTTCAATGAACTTTGACATCATCTAATGTGACCTTGAATAAGGGTTGCCATAAAGGTGATGCTCAGGTTTATTGTGACACACGGGAATAGAGTGTGAGTGATATAGATGGAATATGTCCCTTCTATAGGAGATTGATACCTTGCCCACTTGATAAGAAAGATTGAGAAATTATGGCCCTACTCATGTAACCTAATATATGATATGTGAGCTCAGATGGATCTCTGATAGTCTGATCTAGTTCAAGGAACATGGATTGAACGTCGAATAGGATGACAACTCCATTCCAAAAATTTAGTTTGGAAATTAGAGATAAAGGAATTATATATTAATGGTAAAATCAATCATAGATTGTAGGTTGAAGTTTTTCTCCAACTTGCCAAATACTTGGGTAGTAATGATGTGTTCTAGATATGCTCATTGCTTGTGATGTCATAAATTGGTTTTGGGCATTCACTGCCAGAATAACTTGGAACCTATAGGGCCACACACATAGGATGCACATGGAATATGATTATATTCACAAATGATGTTTAAATTTATTACTAAAGTGTTTACACATTCAATTTAAACAACAATGGATGAAAATTGACTGACTAGACTATGGACCGACCGATTCAATTGCTGAACTGATTGATTCAAGTGTTAGGTCAATTCAACCACATTAGCTGAATATGTCCTGAACTGGGGCATGAACCAACCAGTTCACTTATTGTACCGATAAGTTCAAGGTATGAAGTGACTGGCTCAATTTTTGAACTGTTTGGTTCAATTATCAATTTGATCTCATCAAGGATTGATGCTGACATCATGTTGTGCATTAATCAGATATTAAAAGTCAATATGTTTGAAAACAGGAAACATGATGAAGAGACAGTTTCAACAGTGCACCAACCAGCTCATCTATCACAACTTCCAGAAAATTTGTGAAATTCCATCTCTTCAGCTCCTGGATGAATTGAAAACCCTGACCCTGCCATCCTATATAGAAGGGGGGTAGTCTAGGCTTTCAGAGATAAAACAATAAGCTCTTATAATTGTTTTCCTCTCTAGTTGTGGTAACCAACAGATCCCAAGCAAGTCCTATCCCTCAAAGGGAGGGAGAATAAGGGAGAGATAACAAGGGAGAGCAAGTCCGCACTAGCACACTGACATTTGAAGGGACAACTCCTTCCTATTGGCTCTGGTATCACAATGTGGAGTTCTCAGTGGTCTACGTGGACTACGATAGAGGCAAGGAGGTCGTTGCCACCTCCTAGAAGGACAACCACCACCATCGTCTGTGGTGGTGTCACCTTGATAGTTGTTTGTGTGCAACTTGGGAGAGAAGGACAACACAACAAGGATAGTCGTTGGATTTTCTCCAAGACCAGATATATCTCTTGTAAACCCTATTACTTAGATACATTGTTGTTGACACAATCATTAGGTTTGGGAATTTCGTATTAAACTTTTGTTTTTGCTGCCTTGTTTGTTACCCCAATTTCCCAACAAAAAAAAACTTTGCCAAAACTAAAGGTGTGACTCAGAGGATCCTAGTGTTGGGATTAACAATATAATCCAGCCCATGTCTTAGTGGGATTTAGACTTGGGAGGGTTGGTTTGTGCTACCAATCCTAATAGGAGTCAAATCTTGAATAGTAGGAATATGACTTCCTATGTGGATCAAGCAGTTGGACTAGGATTCGAACTAGGACTAGAATTCCTGGTTGCAATCACATGCATGGAGGCCTATAAATAGAGGCCCCTGGGGAGGCCTTTGGATGATCCACCGGTTGAGGTGTGAGTTCTCCAGTTGCTTGTTGGTGCCTTCTGTGGTAGAGGGTGCCAGAGAACAAGAACAACTGGTAGAGAAGCTCTCTTGGTTTATAAGAGAGGGCCAACGACTTTGCCTTGAAGCAAAGTAGCGGTTGGAGGTTGCTACCCGGATTTAGGGGTAATTAAATCTGGGAGGTGTGAGTTGTAATTTTATTACATAGTGCTTATTAGCGGGATTGCCCCGTGGTTTTTCTCTCCTTATTGAGGGGAGAGTTTTCCACGTTAAATCTGGTGTTTTTCTTCTTTGGGTTTTATACGCTTGTTGGTAGCGCTTCCGTGACAACTTTTCATCACATCCATGACTGTATCGGTACAACATCCCCAACAAGTGGTATCAGAGCGAAGGCTGCAGATACAAGTCCAGATGGGGAAAGATGAAGATGCAATGATGATAAAGTTGACAAGCACAAATTGGCAGATTTGAAAACCCAAGATGGAGGATATTCTCTATTGCAAAGATCTATACGATCCGATAGAGGGATAAAAGCCAGAGACTACATCTGATGCAGATTGGAAGAAGCTAAACAGGAAAACCGTCGGAACAATGCGGAAGTGGCTCGACATCTCCGTATTCCATCACGTCTCAGAAGAGACCAATGCCAAAGATCTGTGGGAAAAGCTCAAGAAGTTATATGAGCGGAAGACTGCCACAAATAAAGATTTCTTGATCCGAAAGTTGGTGAACCTCAAGTACCGGGATGGTACAAACATCGCCGAGCATATGAATGAATTCCAAAGCCTTGTAAATCAGTTGGGGTCCATGAAGATGGTTCTTGATGATGAACTTCAGGCTCTACTTCTTCTAGGATCGCTACCGAACAGTTGGGAGACACTCGTAGTGACAGTCAGCAATTCTGCACAGGAGGGCAAGTTGACACTTGACCAGGTGAAGAGCAGTGTACTGAATGAAGAGACTCGACGACGAGCCTCAGGCGACAGTGGATCAGAGGTGCACTTCACAGAGGGCAGAGGTGTTGATAGAGCGAGAGACCATGGTAGATCTAAGAGCCGTGGTGAATCCCAAGACCGCGAGAAGTCTCGTGGTAGATCCAAGTCAAAGAATGGTAGATGGTGCTTCCATTACGGCAAGCCAGGACACTACAAAAGAGATTGCAAGATTTGGAAAAAGAAACATGGGTCTGAAGCCAAAGACAAGCAAGATGACGACAAGAATACTACAGCGACGATCTCAGATGATAGGTGGGATGATGACGATGTGGTCTTAACAATCCAAGAACAGTGTTTGCATGCTGATGAGGATGATTCTGAGTGGGTGGTGGATACTGCAGCTTCTTATCATGCTTCACCAAGTAAGGAGTTCTTCACTTCATACAGGAGGGGAGACTTTGGGAGGGTGAACATGGGAAATTCCAGCTTCTCTAGAATTGTCGGGATTGGTGACATTTGTGTTCAGACAAGTGTTGGTTGCACGCTCACGCTGAAGGATGTTCATCACGTTCCAGATTTGCGGTTGAGTTTGATCTCTGGTTCTTTCTTTGATAGAGAAGGTTGTCATCTTGATTTTGGTGGCGGCAAATGCAAGATCACCAAGGGGGCTTTGGTTATTATACGTGGCAAACTGTCTCGCACATTATAAAAGACCAAGCTCAAAGTACTTAGAGATGGCAATATACATGCAGTTGAGGATAACCAGACAGATCTATGGCACAAACGGTTAGGACACATGAGTGAGAAGGGCTTGAATCTTCTATCCAAGAAGAGGTTGATTCGTTGTGGCAAGGATAGTGGTCTCAGTTCATGTGATGCATGTCAGACAGGAAAGAAACGACGAGTTTCTTTCAAGACAAGGTCTGCGGTGAAGTCAAAGCTTCTACAATTGGTTCATTCAGATGTCTGCGGTCCGTTTGAGATGGCTTCACTGGGAGGCAATAAGTATTTTGTCACATTCATTGATGATGCATCTAGGAAGGTGTGGGTCTACTTGTTGAAGACCAAGGATCCGGTTTTTTAACGTTTCCAAAAGTTCCATGCCATGGTAGAGCGGGAGACCGGTGAAAAATTAAAGTGTCTCCGAACGGACAATGGAGGAGAGTACACCTCCAGGGAGTTCCAGGCGTACTGCACGCAGCATGGCCCACGGCATGAGAGGACAGAGCCCGACACACCACAACACAATGGTACATCTGAAAGGATGAACCGTACTATTGTCAAGAAAGTCAGATGCATGTTGAAGACTGCAAAGTTGCCAAAGACATTTTGGGGTGAGGCAGTAAGAACTGCTTGCTATCTGATAAATCGATCTCCATCAGTTCCTTTGGGGTTTGATATACCTGAGCATGTATGGACAGGTAAGGATGCATCCTACTCACATCTCCGAGTATTTGGATGCAAGGCATATGCTCATGTTCCCAAGGAAAAGAGGCAAAAGCTGGATGATAAAGCGGTGCCATGTATCTTTCTTGGCTATGGAGATCAACAGTTTGGGTATAGGTTACGGGATCCAGTGAAAAAGACCATGACCAGACACAAAGATGTGACTTTCTGTGAGAGTCAGACAGTGACAGAGCCTGAGGTTGATGATGCAGAGGCTGCGGGATCAGGTGACAGTTCTTCAGACGGTGAGTATGATGATGATTCAGCTTCTTCACAGGTGCAGTCTTCTGATGATGAAGAAGAGCAACATAATCACCATGAGCAGCAGAGTGATAGCACATCAAGTGGTCCAGTTCCAGACGCACAGACGAGTGATTCAACTTCACAGGAAGAGACTTCTGGGCAGGGGGAGCAGGATCAGGACCAGGCAGAGTCTTCAGAGCAGCAGCTGAGGAGGTCTGACAGAGTACATCATCCTTCATCCAGATATCCGACATCTCAGTATATCTTGCTTACTGATCAGGGGGAGCCAGAGACTTTTCAGGAGGCACAAACTCATAGAGACAGAGTACAGTGGCATCAGGCGATGCAGGAGGAGATGAATTCTTTGCAGAATAATGACACCTATGAGATTGTGGCACTTCCCAAGGGTCGGAGAGCACTAAAGAACAAGTGGGTCTATAGGATGAAGAATGACGGCACTGGTAGTGATATTAGATACAAAGCCAGACTTGTCGTCAAGGGCTTTGGTCAAAGACCAGGAGTGGATTTTGATGAGATATTTTCTCCGGTTGTGAAGATGAGTTCTATCAGATTGGTTCTAGGCTTGGTTGCTAGTCTAGATCTGGAGCTTGAGCAGATGGATGTGAAGGCAGCTTTCCTTCACTGTGACCTTATAGAGGAGATCTACATGGAGCAGCCAGAAGGTTTTAAAGTCAAGGGGAAAGACCACTTAGTCTGCAAATTAAAGAAGAGTTTGTACGGGTTGAAACAGGCTCCTAGACACTGGTACAAGAAGTTTGATTCTTTCATGCAGAGTCACGAGTACCAGAAGACAAGTGCAGATCCATGTGTCTACATCAGGAGGTTTCCCAATGACATGTTCATTATTCTACTACTCTATGTGGATGACATGTTGATAGTGGGTCAGGATCTCAGTTTGATCAGAAAATTGAAGACAGAGCTTTCCAAAGCCTTTGAGATGAAGGATTTGGGACCATCACGACAGATTTTGGGGGATGCAAATCACACATGACAGGACACAACGCAAGTTGTGGTTGTCACAACAAAGTTATGTTGAACGGGTACTTGAGCGGTTTAACATGGGCAAAGCCAAAGTCGTGGGGACTCCACTTTCATGTCACTTCAAGCTGAGTAAGAAGTCATGCCCATCTACGGATGAGGAAAAGGAGGAGATGGCAAGGATTCCCTATTCTTCTGCTGTAGGGAGTTTGATGCACACAATGGTGTGTACCCGTCCTGATATTGCTCATGCAGTTGGCATTGTGAGCAGGTTTCTCTCAAATCCTGGAAAAGATCACTGGGAGGCGGTCAAGTGGATCTTCAGATACTTACGAGGCACGAGCAACACGTGTTTGATGTTTGGTGGTTCGGAACCAGTTCTAAAGGGCTTCGTTGATGCTGACATGGCAGGTGATATAGATCACAGGAAATCTACTTCTGGGTATATCTTCACTTTTACAGGGGGAGCCATATCTTGGCAGTCCAGGTTGCAGAAGTGTGTTGCATTTTCAATTACAGAGGCAGAATACATTGCAGCAGCGGAAGCAGGAAAAGAAATTCTCTAGGTGGTGAGATTTCTAAGGGAGCTGGGGATGATTTAGATTGACCAGACTATTTTCTGTGATAGTCAGAGTGCCATTGACTTGAGCAAGAGCACAATGCATCATGCACGGACAAAGCACATTGATGTGAGATATCACTGGCTTCGTGATGTTATAGAGAAGAAGTTGTTGACTCTAAAAAAGATCTATACTGAGAAGAATGCTTATGATATGATGACCAAGGTGGTGACACGAGACAAGCTAGAGCTTTGTAAGAAGCTCTGCGGTGTACATTCCCAATGATGATCGCTGAAGACCACATCTCCCTCATGGGCTGGAGGGGGAGATTGTTGGGATTAGGAATATAATCCAGCCCATGTCTTAGTGGAATTTAGACTTGGGAGGGTTGGTTTGTGCTACCAATCCTAATAGGAGTCAAATCTTGAATAGTAGGAATATGACTTCCTATGTGGATCATGCAGTTGGACTAGGATTCGAACTAGGACTAGAATTCCTGGTTGCAATCACATGCATGGAGGCCTATAAATAGAGGCCCCTGGGGAGGCCTTTGGATGATCCACCGGTTGAGGTGTGAGTTCTCCAGTTGCTTGTTGGTGCCTTCTGTGGTAGAGGGTGCCAGAGAATAAGAACAACTGGTAGAGAAGATCTCTTGGTTTATAAGAGAGGGCCAGCGACTTTGCCTTGAAGCAAAGTAGCAGTTGGTGGTTGCTACCTAGATTTAGGGGTAATTAAATCTGGGAGGTGTGAGTTGTAATTTTATTACATAGTGCTTATTAGCGGGATTGCCCCGTGGTTTTTCTCTTCTTATTGAGGGGAGAGTTTTCCACGTTAAATCTGGTGTTTTTCTTCTTTGGGTTTTATACGCTTGTTGGTAGCGCTTCCGCACAACTTTTCGTCACATCCGGGACTGTATCGGTACAACATCCCCAACACCTAGAAGTGGATCGTCGCTGACATGAATTCTATTCCAATAGAGATACATGTTACATAACAATCATACCAAGTCTTGCAAGCTTGACTTTTACAATCTTGGAAAGATCAATGATGTAACAACACACTAAAGACAAATTGATAGAAGGACGCCATAAAAGAAATATCTCCCGTATGTCTTTCTCCCCCATGAAACTGAGTAATGAGAGGCAAGTTGTGTTGGAAAGATGAAGGATATATTTATATTTTTAGGACAAAATCATTTTCCTAAAAAGGGGGACTCCATATCATTCTCCCTAATGGAATCATGCTATGTCATCTACCAGTGTAAACTTGCATCCCAAGGGGAGTATGACTCCAAGTATCGGGTCTTAGATCACTACAATCTGCCACATTCAACAACACGCAGATTGAGGCAATTTTCTAGTGCATTAGGCATCTTCTATACAAAAAATTCCAAAATCTGATTCTTTATGATTTGTAAACTCAAACTCAAACTTTCATTTCATATTTAGAAAGAGATTACAAATAATGACATGAGTAATACATGATTTTTCTTGTAGGAAAGAAAGACACATCATGGAATAAAAATGATAATGCGAAACAACTATTTCTTCATCTTGCTCTTCAACCACCCTATGAAACTCTTGGACAAAGGCCAATGATCAATAGGAGAAGAACAAGAAGATTGATGCTCACTTCTCGCGGTAGAGAGAATACTATTGGTAGACCAGCGGTGACCAGAAGAGGATTTGATACAAGGCACCTTCACTACCAAGGCAACATATCTACACCTGGAAGAGTCTACTCCTTCGCCAGTTGAAGAAGGGTCTGAACTCTGAATGAGGACGTTTGAGGTAAAACCTCATGCACTAGAAGATTCCTCAAAATGTTGAATATGCCCATAGACTGGTGGGATACTCAAGCCAAAGAGTCCTCCTATAGTATTTGAAGTCTCGTCCATCTCTGTGAAGGATGAGGTCCAGCCAAAGGCGCATGGGAAATGGCACAATCCTTCAATGCTGAAATCTCTATAAGGTGCAACCCCAGGAAGTCATTAAAACCATGGGCGTAATCCAACAGATATGGTGGAGCCTCAAGCGAAGAAAAAACCTCATGTGAAGGAACTACCTTACAAGGGGGTGGATGCAAAATTCATACCCCTCATCATCCTTCTCCTCACTTGAATCATAATATATCAAATGTAAGAAAATGCATGTCAAAGATAATGCAATTAGATGAAAATAGTACCAGACTTAGACAGTCACCATTGGAGGACATAGTTGATCAAACATCTCTCTAGAGAACTGAACAATTGACCATGTGAATAGTGCCACCTCAAGTGCTCATCATGCATCATATTCCCATACATCATCTCTCGAGGGGCCTGAAAAATCCTGATACTAATAGGGACCAACCCTGACATAGGGTCAAAAGGGATGTACCAACCACCATCCCATAGACAAGTAGCAAGCTCACCCATATTCATCACACTCCCAGATGGAGATTTGAACTAGACTCACAAAGCATCCAAATATTATTCTTCCAAGAAGGATTTACAAGACATGAATGTCTCACCATGTTGGAACCTAGAGAAGATCTTGAATTAGACCTAGGACAAATAATAAGTTGAAGTTAGATAAAGTATAGATGATAGATATGATAAAACTTTCAGAGTACTACATACATTTCATCTATGATTATCTTCTCCAATTCGCCTCTCCACTGCTTGTATGACACCCAACTCGCACAGTCAGACCACTGTCAACAAGTAGGGAGGGAGGCATGTAAATATCACTTTGGGACACTCAATGTAATGGGTACATGTAGTCAAATTTTCTGCTCATAAGACACATATTAAAGAAGAAGATTTAGAGTAAATCATTTGTTGTTGTTATTTCAAATAAAAGAAAAATAGGTGAAACATATCACAATAAAGACTATAAAGCCTCCACAAATTTTCGTAGCCTAGACCATATCTTTGAAGTCTCCTACAAGAAATCTCACAAATGAGAGTAGATGGGAATACACAGTGCTGCCCCAGTCAAAAGAAAGAACCAAATCCAAATCCAGAAGAAAGAACCAACAAACATTTCATGTATTCCCTGATTTGTTGCTAAGCAAGCAACCAATGATAAAATGAATAGGAACACCAGGAACCACATCACTTCATACAATAGATCACTGGAACCTCGCTTCACCATCATGAAGGAAGGTGATCCTCATCCAAGTAAACCTAACTTCATACCTAGAGGCCATATCAATATCCCCAAGGGTTCACTCCTAGAATCTCGACCATATGGTAATGACCCTACTCCTGTTACTAAAGTAGAGGACTAATGGGTGTCACACTAAACCATGACTAGTAATCTTGATGAACTCACTCAGGTTGATGGTCAAATCACCAAAAGGAAAATAAAAAGTAATTATTTTTGGACTAAAGTACACAATAAGGGGAAGGAGATCGAGTCTATTTATGATCCCACTCCTATTATGCTACCAAAGTCAGTCCTCTCCAGCAACTCCACCTCCTCAACCACTAGGCCCCCATATAGGTAACCCGACTCATTCCAATGGGTTCTCTAATATATGTATGTGGATCTAGTACTCTAAAGGAATAAAGATGATGACAAAGTAAAATTCATGGCTACAATGCTAAAAAGCCCGATTCAAGCTTGGAAAGACAAACTACAAACAACATGAAGAAAAATCACCCCCTTGATGGACAATGTGATGTAGATTCATTCAAAACACATCTGGAGGATGGATGAATATCTCAATATGGAGTAGTTACTCCTCAGTCCTACTTGCACCGCCATGAAACTTGATAAAGGAAGACATCCTTCATAATATTCCTAGAGAAGTTACAAATCAGAATGACAAGTACACATATTGTGGATACACCTCGACCCTGGTAGCATCACTAGCATATATATATCATCTATAATTGGATCTGCCTTATGCCAGACATGTGGTACCATCTACATGACAATGACGACAATGTCAAAATATTTCCAAATCCTCTGAAATTGGTTCAATCAGAAAATGAACGATCAAGAAAATGATGAAACAACAAGTAAGCCAGATTGCAAGATAGAATAGCATCAAGGTTGTCTTCATCATCCAAACTGCAAAGAACGTCAAGAATCCAAAAACTAGATTTCTCCACCAAGGGCCAAAATGGCCAAACCAAAGAGCAAAAAATGAAAATTATACCTTCCCTAAGACTGATGTAGCTGAAACACATAGTAAAATGCCATCAAAGAGGACCACCATAAGCTCCTCTGTTGATGCAACACTAGTTCCAGAACTGCCGCTAGTATGGCCGATGGAATGCTCCAATTTGGAGGCTCCAAGCTGGCAGATCACATCAATCTACACACTCTCTCACTCACTCCTCTCACCGCCTCCATAGCCTTAGAATGCTCTAAGATGATTGCTGCCACCACTTCTTGTGCTAGCGGGTATGAAATGGGAAGGGTGATCGGTCCTCCCCCAATTTCCCTCTTTTAAAGACAAAAAGTTATGATGAAATTACAAGTAGGTCCCTAGATTTTGGTAGAATTTTGTAAACCCTAGAAAAATTGAAAAAAAATCAAAAATACCAAAATTTTTGGTAAAAATCAGAAAATGACAAATCTTGACACGAAGCTAAAATTCTATATTCTCAAACTAATCACAAGACTACATTCGATCATCAACGTCCTAGACTATGACCTAAACCTAGACCAACTTTGAACTCATTGTTCAAAACTATGGTCCTGGACTGACCTAAATGGACCAATCCAACTGTAACATAAACTTGGTCTAAATTAGAAACTTTATTTTCAAATCCAGGGTCCTAGACTACAAACCAAAACTAGAACAATGCATCATTCTATTTTTAAACTCTAAGGTCCCAGATCATGAACTAAAACTCTACCTACTCGAATTTTCATTTCCATCCTATCTAGGTCCTAGACTAAGACCTTAAACTCGACCACGAGTTGTCTTGAATAGACTCCTTACCTCTCTTTTTCCAAATATCATTAGGTCCCTATTTGTAACATGCAACTGAAATCCAGATTGGTTTTCAATGCAAAGCTTTTGATAATCCCAACCGTGACCAGAGTTACCAACTTTTCTTTCATGCACACATCTTTCAACGATCACAAATAATGACTAAGAATGAACTGAATTGCAGACCTTGCCTCATGACCTTAAGTTATGGCTCAAACCTCCAAATTTTAAGACTATGAACTAGAAAGTCAAAGATCATTGAAACCCTAGAGGATGAATGATGAACCTAGTAGGGGACCATGTCATGAAGACTACCTTTCACTATATAATAGTCCAAACATTCAATCTCAACTAAATATTAGATACGTCAATCAAACATAGCCAATCAATATAGTCACTAGCAAAGACGGTCACCTTGATTCTATAAATCTTGTCTAGACTCAATCACCAATCTTAAACGACTCAAGCCCTATCCTGATAGGAAAAATCTTCATATTATGCCTTTAGGGAGTTTTAGTCCGAACTCTAAATTTTCCCACTCAAAAAAACTAAATATGCATATGAAGAAGGATGTCTACTCTTTTCTGAGATATATTTTCCAAGAAGAGCTGGTGCCACTATTTTTCAATGTTCATGGACTCTTGATCTCAATGTCTCATTGAAAAACTACCACTAACATTTGCTTTCTCACATTCACCCTTATCTTAGTAAGGCATGGGTTAGTGGGAGAACCAAACATGCCCTAGTTTATGAATTGAAGCAATGATGAGAGAAACTTTTGTGGCTTATAAACTACTTAAGGCTCATAAAACTCTAGGAGATTGAATGTTTGGTAATATATAGGAAACTATGTAAGTGCTAGGATGTCCTTACTCCAGAGAATTCATTTATTCCCATTTTTTTCTAACTAATTCAGATTTAAAAGGAAAGGGCATCACACTCACTTTTCACCCTTCACAAGGTTTGTCAGAACATCCTTGACAAGTCCAAACTTTTTGGCCTTTTATGATAAAAAATGGGGGTTAGGCTGAGCTCTAGCCTGTGGTTCTCACTATTATATTGAACCTTACCTTGAGAGCGGCAAACTATTGACACCTCCTTTTTTCTCACTCGAAAAAATTCAAAATGTAATGGAAATTATTTGACAAATGATGGAATCCTTTCCACATCCTACCCAATTTCCACATATCCTATTTTCTATAATTTTGTAAAAAATGTCCACCTATAAATAAACCACCATATCCAATAGTTTCCAGGCCTATTTCATCTCTTTTGAAGCTAGAGAAAAAACTACCTATGTCTTTGCTTTTTGTATTTCTTATGATCATAAGATCCTTCCTCCATCACCACCTGTTCTATAAGATATGTAGAGTGGTAAACTTCTCTAACTGCTACACCTAACTACTATCTTTGCTACTTGATCTATAACTACCGCATCTGACCTAATCTATTATTACATCTGATCTACTATTTGCTATGACTTCTCTACTACTCTTATAGTTGTTTTTTTAACTCTTAAAAATCAGATCTTATTTTCTAGGCATACATCTGGTAGTCATCCATTTACATCCTATGCATCGGTACTAGTCGCCAATGATGGATCTATACCGTGGGAGGTTCTGAGTTGATTAGGACCACAACACACCCAAAAATTCATAAGTCTAGGGTGATGAGATCGGAAAGACACGAAAGTCTTCATCCCTAAAAGCCTACACACAATAAAAAGTGCTAATGTTTTTCACGCTTTCTCTAATGTAACCATCCAAAATTGTTCAATATTTCACAATAGTGATGGTGCTCGATACTGGTTTACCGAGCGAGTGTGGGGAGGGGTAATCCTTCCCCAATCATGACTAGACTACTGGATTTGATCTATGATTTTCTCTTTATTCCCTTTTCTCACCCAACATGGTTAAACACTTAAATTACACTATGGCTTCAATGTTTAATTTTTCTCCTCATTTTTCACAAAAAAATATCATTGTGAGGAAGAACACTTTTTTTTCCTATTTCACTTCCAGTCAGGGTAGAGTTTTATTTCCTGAATATCTCTCTTTTATTCCCTTTTTGGGCCAGGTACAACAAATTGAGTTAGAGAATTACTATTATGTACTTGTGTTGAATAAAAACATTAAATTTGATCTAGTTGATAGAAACAGTTTTGAATTTCTCATAAAGAATGGCCAAACATTATTTTCTAAAGATGATATCATTTTCTCCAGTGCCCCTATGTCTTATGGTCTTTGTTTTATTAGGTCTCAAGATAAATGTATATAACATAAATACCAATAAGTTATAATTGAATGACTTAAATGAAACATATCTTTTCCACTATCGTCAATGTCACATAAATGGGTGCATCTCTAGTATGTAGAAAGATGGTCAACTTAATTCTTTTGATTTTGGATAAATAGAGACATGCGAATCTTGTTTATGTGGCAAGATTACAAATGCATATTTCACTAGAGATAGTGATATAGCAAGTGACTTATTAGAACTCATACAAACCGATGTGTGCGAACCATTTAACATAAGCACTAGAGGTCGATATCAATACATCATCACTTTTACTGATGGATTAAGAATATTGGGCTATGTGTATGTAAAGCAATGTGTATGTACTGAAACACAAGTCAAAATACTTAAAAAAGTTCAATTAATTCATGAATGAAGTAGAAAATCAACTTGGAAAAGAATAAAATCACTTCAATCAAGTTGAGGTGGTGGATGCACTGAGTTTGAGGCCCTTCTAACAAATTGGTATTGTATCACAATTTGATCCCACCTAGAAGACTACAACATATTGGTGTAATCAGAAAGGAGTCACACCTTTCTAGACTTGGTTCAATAAATGATGAGTTCAACTAATATTTTGGTTTCCTTATGGGGACATGCTTTTTAAACCTCCACATTTATACTTAACTGAGTGCATTCCAAATATGTTGAAAAGACACCATATTATAATGGAATGGGAAGAATCCCACCATGTCTTTCATGAAGTTGTGGGATGTGAAGCTTATGTCAATATACAATGCTATGAAAATCTTGGACCCAAATCACATATATGTTTCTTTGTTGGATACCCCAAGGAAACTTTACCACTTCTATATCCATAAGAAAACAAAGGGGTCTTTGTTGGAAATGTTGTATTCCTAAAAAATGAATTCATTTTGAGAGGAAATAGTGGGAAGACTCAAGAAGTATCATTACTATAGTCAAACTTTCCTTTCGTCAAAGAAAGTAACACCGGTCGATTGACCCAGATCAAAAGTAACACCGGCTGATTGACCCAGATCCCTAGTTGATTGACTCACCATTCAAGACCTAGTAAAACTCCAAAACCATTAGTCAATTATTGCAGTCAAAGTTTGACCAATGTGACTGCAGGCTGAAGCAAACATTTAGTGCCAATCGACCAGTCGACTGACTAGATTCACATTCGACCAACAACTGCCTCAGTTCAGATTATATAGCCACTTCTAGAAGCCATTTCGTTAGGGTTTTGTCCCCTCCACCTCCCTACAAAAGAAGGAGGGAATCTTAAAAAAAATCTCTCTTTGATCCCTGATCATATTTTGTATTACACCTTTTACATAATGTTTGAGTAATTACCTAACTAGGGCATCATGAGTAGCCCTATAGCATGTCTTTTCCCTATTGTATTTGACTCCAATATTATAGTGAATGAATGTTTTCCAACCATTCTCGCCTTGATATGTGGTTAGATAGATATACACTTATGGGGTGATGAGACCGCATATCTCCACAATATGGAACCCATAATCCCCTAATCACGATTATTATCTTTTTATCCCTTCCATATTGCACTTGTTTCTATTTAGTTAGATTATGTAATTCAAGGGTTATGAGACCACAAATCCCACATAAATGAACCCGCAATTTCATTAATGAGACCGCACACAGGAAATGTTGATCTTTCTATTTAGTTTATCTAGTTTCTTATGACTTGTGATAATGTGACCATCTAACCCATAAGTTCGAACATTAAAATGGAAATCACATGTTCCTTGATGATACTACAAGCAAGAACTTGTCTGACGGTTGGACAAGGATCCTCAATCACCAATACCATAAGGTTGAGAGAAGTCCAATACTTGTGAGATTGATGCTCTGTAAGGACGTCAATCCACATGTCGTAATGTATATCATTAAAACTTGGAGTTGAATCGATTAAGTAAGAGCAAGGATTTTCACGGTGATCCATGTACCCTAGTTTCTTTTATCATTTGATCATATAGTTTAGGTTTTTCACTGACAGATCCATAATTCATCAAGTTTTCAGTCGCCATCTTGGGCCCAATTTGGCTCAATATGTTTCACTTTTATCTCTTAAATCTTACAATGTGCAATCTTACTTAATTGATCTGATTATCAAGCTTATTAACTAGAGTCTATATGAATTTCATGTAGATCGAGTAGGTCACGATGATGTAAAATCTTCAACTGGGGCCCACCTTCACTCAGGATGACTCTCACCAATCATAGATCCTTCGACTAACTCCACTTCCAGGATCAACTTCACCCCCTCCGTTGATCTTGAGCATATCACCTTCCACTACCATCTTCATCAACCAAGTCAAACCCTAATAGTGGGGTCCACCCACTAAGTTGTGGGCCCACCTTTCTCTACCCTAAACTTCCATCTCCTTCCTCCTTCCTCATCACTTCACCTTCTATCACCAACAACAATCATCACCTGACATCGTCTGATCGCGAATCAACACCTCCACTCACGATCACCTTCTCCTACACGTTAACCTCCTCCATGGTTGGAAGCCAACAACAACCATCAACAACACCTTCCCAACCCTTATCTCATCCTCACAGTTTGGTAATCTTCGACCCTCCTCACGGTCTCAAGACAGTGAGAATCCTCATGTCTCAAGACCATGAGAACCCACACAGCCTCAAGACCGCAAGAGCAATCACAGTTCCAGGACCGTGAGGAATCTTCCCCTAAGTCCGATAGCACCTTTACTCACCTGCCTACACACCTATCTCTCTCATCCTTCTCACCTTCAAACCTAACCTCCTCCTCTGCGATCCCTCATCTCTTCCTACCATCATCTCCAAACTACATAAACACTCTAGCAGGTCTCAGGACCGCATGAAGGTCCTAGCGGTCTCCTGCTCCCCGCCGCTATGCCTTCACCACCACCAGCTTCAACGCACACCCCCTCTACAACTCACGACCCTCCAACCATCGCGATCAGAAACCAATGTCAACACCCACAGTCTCCTCCCTCCACAACCATCCACTCTTCTCCACCTCAAGCAACAATGTCACCATGCTCTCTTCCTCCAGATCGTGACCCCACTTGATGCAACACCTCAAACCGTGACACACTCCTCCCCTATCGACCTCCGCGCTCGCTGTAAGGAGCCCTCACGATCTTTAGACCATGAGGCAGCACTCTGTCTCCAAACTGTGAGGCGACCATTGATCTTTAGACTGTAAAAGCACAAATGGTCTCCAAGACCGTGAGAGATGATCGTTTAAAACCGCAAGAGTGTAATCGGTTTTAGGACCATCATGATTGATCTCAAGATTGTGAAGGACGCCACTCAGTTTCTCAAGAGCGTGAGGAAGGAAATTGATCCCAAAAATGTGAAGACCAAAGTCCAACCACTGGCAAACTCTATAAATATGGAAGCAGACCAGCCTCCCAAGGCATCGGATCTGGGACGCCGCTAGGATGCCTGAATGCAGGCTCGACCCCTAGAAAGGGATCCAGATCCATCACTCCTCTACACCACCATTTATGTGCATCCGCGCCACATACGCATCCAAAGACTGCTCCTCCTACTGGAAGTAAGAATGATGAGAAGAGAAGGAAGGTGGAGAGAGAAGGTCTGCCCCATCTGCCGCGGTGTCCCTAGCTCCTCATCCATATCTGCTCTGACGTGGCGTAGAAGACCATATCTTCACCGAGCTACGACCGTCTTCTTCACCATGCTCATGGTGGAATCTTCCCTCTCTCTTGTTCTTTTTGTTCCTCGCATCATGAGAGAGTAGTTTCCTTTCATTGGGGTGCGGGGACTAGCCCCGCTACCCATGCTTATATGTCTTTTCATTAAACATTCTATGGCATGTATATAACTTTTCATTTCATTGTTAATCGTCGATGTGTGCTTGTGGATTGATCACCTGCTTGCATTTATCTTGTTCATTCCTATGTTGTGAGAACTTCTATATGTAGGATTTGAATGTCGATTAACACAGTTGACTCCATGATGAGAAATCAAATGGGATTCCATGAGGTCGTACGTGAATGATCCGTGAGGGGACGAGCCATCTAGCCCACGATGATGCTTCTGCATGCCTAATGCCTATATAGGGGGCCCACAACTTCAGTTGGATATTTGTATCTTCGGGGCCGTAAGTGCATGATCCAGATGGCGACGAGAAATCTGATGCCTAAGGTGATGCTTATGCGAATCTAAACATCCTAACAGAGGGTTTGCAACAGCTCTATTTGGTTAGTTATATCTTGCGTGTATGTTAGTGATTGGATATGCTTGCATGTGTAGTGGTAGTGAAACCTGGGACCACCCTAGTGATTCCCATCATTAATCTAGATTCAACCTTAATCCTGCTCTTTACTTTCTTGCACCTAGTTTAATTAACCTCAAATCAACCCTTTAATTTACATATTAGTCTTATTTGAGCTAGACTCGACTAGCAACAATTCTTAAAAATGTTGTCCTTTGGGATTCAATCCTCAACTATATTGTGATAAGACCCGTCCGCTTGCGGGTGGTATTATTGCACAAGGTTTTAATTAAAAACTCTAGGATTTCAACCCCGAGTGAATTTTTTAGTGTGGTGATCACCACGTCAAATTCTGGCACCGTTGCCGGGGATAATGAAATCAACTAGTCAAATCTAGTTCCATTAAGGCTAATCTAGGTTTTTACTTTTTCTTTTGATACTATAGGTCATTCTCTTGAATTCGGTTCTACTCCGTCAATCTTACTTCCAAAAGATTTTCCCATCCCAGGTACCCCCAAATACTAGTGCATGTACCGCTCGAATAGTTCCGGCCTCTCTGCTAGCTTTGACCCCAAGATAGACAGAACCTTTCGTCGTCAGAACAGAGAGAACCAAGCAAGGATGGCTCAAGAGGAGGAAATAGCCCAAAGGGTCACTCAAGCCCTTAACGCATAAAGAGATAGGCTTATGCAAGAAGACAAAACTGTAGTTCAAGAAGAAATCCAAGTAACACAAGTAGCAGCCCAAGCAACTGAACTGCAAAAGGACCTTAGGGAGTTCTTAATCCCTAAAGCTGCTGACATTCATCACCCAGTGCAAACTCCTCCCATCAATGCTCCAAATTTTGAGATCAGGGCACATTGGATCACCTTGCTTTAAAATAGCCCATTCTATGGTAAGCAAGGAAAAGATAGTCAAGAATACCTCCTGAGGTTTATAGATCTTTGTGCTATGCCAAAGAAAAATGGAGTATCTAACGATGCCATCTAACTCTGTCTCTTCAAGTATTCTCTTACTGATAGAGATATGAGTTGGTATAACTCCTTGCAATGCGAACCCATCACCACTTGGTAACAACTTCAAAATTTCTTTCTGGAGAAGTTCTATCCTCCTTCTCTCACCTATGAATGCAGGGGATGTATAACTCAATTCACTCAGGTCCCTAGAGAATCCCTTGCTGAAGCATGAGAAAGGTACAAAGAGCTTCTACGCAAGTGTCCACACCATGGAATTCCTAAGAATCGGCTCATTGAGATCTTCTATAGGGGTGTGGATGATGATATCAAGAAGTTATTAGACTCCTCATCTAGAGGAAACTTCATGCGTTAGAGTTATGACAGCGCATGGAAGGTTGTCACCCTTGGAGCTGAAAATCAAGCTAATTGGGGTAGATCTGTAGGAAAAGGAGTGTTGAAGGTAGCTATGGCTGAAGTTATTCCTGAATACAAGTCTATCACTGAATCCCTCAAGCTCCTAGTTGCCAAGCAAGACCATCTTGAATCGTTTCTTGATTCCTATGAAAGAAGACACTCACCCCCACAACAACAAGAACAGATCAAGTCAGCTTCATTGTTCTGTGAAGCATGTAAAAGCACTGATCATTCTATGCTAGCCTGTAATGTTCTCTATGATGTTGTTCTAAGAAATGTTTATGGCCAAGGAGATAATGGTCAACTGGAAAATCTTAATGCTATCAACACCATCCCTGGTCAAGGATATTACAATTTGATTCAGAATAGGAACCATCCTGGTTTTCAATATGGAAATCCTTTAGGAGTGGAAAACTCCCAAAAACTTGGTTCAACCAATCAACAATGAGTTCCGTTGAGATTCCAGTACAACCAACAACAAAACTTCAGAAATCAAGGAAACCTTAGAGGTAACTTCCTGAACAGGAACTGCAACAATTATCAGAACAATTCTCAGTTCTAGAATCCCAACCAAGTCCCTTACCAGAACCAACAACAAGGGCAACAAGCCGACCCCAATCTCTCCGAATGACAAGCTGACGGCCATTGAGAAGATGTTGCAATCACAACAGATGATGATAGCAAACCAGCAAGCCCATCAAAAGGCTATTGAATCTCAAATAGCTCAACATGCAGCTAGCCTCAAGCCACCCGCTGGAGCTTTGGCTGGCCAACCAAAAGATAATCTGAGGCACGTGGAACAACTTAAAGCTGTAACAACTCATTCAGGCTTTGTCTTACCAGAACCCACAACTCCTGTCACTATAATAAATGTCTAAGGTGGTGAGCATAGTGCAGTTGCAACTCAGAATGAAAAGATAGACAAAGCAAGTTCTGAGGAACCTATTGTTACTGAAGAAGAAGACTCACTTGAGACAATCGTTCCAATGTATAAACCTCATGTACCATTTCTAAGTTGACTGAATTTTACCCAGCTCGATACTAGGTTCAACAAGTTCAAGGAAGTTATGAGGAAGTTGTATGTCAATATCCCGCTCCTGGATGCCATGGCTGAGATGCCCCAATGGTCTAAGTTCTTCAAACTCCTGCTTAGTTGAAAGTACAAAACAAAAGAACATTAGATAGTGAAACTGGCAAGAACATCATCAGATTTAGTTATGAATAGGATGCCTCACAAATGTAAGGATCCTGGGTCTTTCAGAATTTCCTACTCGATAAGTGATTCCATCAATCGATCGGGTCTAGATGATCTTAGAGCTAGTATTTCTATCATACCTCTTAGCCTATGCAACAGACTGGGCCTTACTAAATTTTCACCCACTAGAATGTCCATCGAGCTTGCTGACTCCTCCATGACCAAGCCAGTTGGCATCATAAAGGACATCCCCATAAGGCTTGGGAACCTATATGTCCCGTGTGATTTCCTAGTTATGGACATCAAGGAGAATCCACACTACCCCCTAATTTTTGGAAGACCTTTCCTCTCCACTGCTAGAGCACTAATTGATGTTGAAGCTGGAGTTTTGACCCTAAGAGTGGGAAGCCAATCTTTTGCTTTTTATTCATCCAAAAGTGCAAAGGAACGCACTATAGAAGAAGAGGCGTATTTTGTTGACTCTGTTACTCTATTTATTGAAATGCAACAGCAAGTCCTTTCCTCAAATTCTGATGTTCCCTCAGAAGAGGACTGTGATGAAAAGGAGACTGAGAGCGCACCAGTCTAGAGATAAAAGAAATATTGGCAACTAAGGAAGTGACACCTCCCGACCTTGTTGTTACACATACCGAACCTTCTTCAGGTATCCATGAGCTATCTCATCTAGCAACTACTGCCCTCTTGAATGTACCGGCAGCCCAGGAGACCGAGATTGCTCATTTCATCTTTCCTCCTCAGTAAGATTTGGATTGAGGTTTCTACCAAGACCATCCCCCAGATCCATATCTGATAGACATCTGTGACCAGAATTTCTACAATGAAGGGATAGTGCATCAGCAAATGAACTTTTCCTCTGCGCCTCAAGAACACTACATCATCAATGATGCTATTTAGACCCCCTACAATTCTTATCCACCTCAAATTGAGTAACAAAGAACAATTCAACATAGCTCAAGTTGTTTCCCAATATGTTCTGACAATGGTCGCTCCATATGGGGGAGAGTATAAGAAGCTAGAATCAAATCGAGGATAAAGGAATGGCTAAAAAAGAAACCACCAAAAGAATATGTCAATCCATCCCAAGATCCAATTAGAGCCCCACCATGGTGACAATATCAGCATGTCAAGGCGGTGACATAAAACAAAGGCGCTTGTCAGTAGGCAACCCGATCAATAATTTTGTTTTTACTTTTAGTTTTGAATTATAATTTTTCCTTAATTTTGTTTTTACTTTTTAGAAATTTCTGCACTGAACGAATATCACATCGCACGATGCTATCTTAAGTTCTGACTAGTCTTCATTTTTGAGATTTTTAGATGGAGGACGCACGCTGATTGGAACACAACCACATCTGTTGGTCCAACCGACATAAATTTTCCCCTCCATCTCGGATTTAGAGTTTGCTCAGGATGAGCAAATTTCTAAGTTTGGGGTGGAGGGTGGGTGGTACGTACTTCACTTTCCACTCACTCCTATCTATTTCAGACTTAAGATCTCATTGTTGCAATTTTGACTAAAATTTTCAAAATTTTTATGTTTTCAAAGAAATTGAATAGAAACTTGATAAAGTTTTGACACTTTTTGTTTCAATAAAAGCCATTACCTTTCCGGCTAGTTTCACCTTCTATAAATTTTGAATCATTACACCCTCCTTATTCGAAGCAAATACACAAGAGGATCACTTCTTGAAACTATCCTGTTGATTGAAATTGTTACACCCCGATCTCACAATTTACTCAAATCATGAGATTAGGGCGTAAGATAGGATTTATATGTAACACAAAGAACACCTTTAACTTTTTCTTTTCTTTTAAACTCTTGCTTCATCGCATTGAACCACATAAAACATCTTAACAAGGGAATCAAAACATTTCTTTTACTAATCAGACTTCAATATTAAAGATACATGCGTAAACATTCATGATGTCTCTCACATCTTATGCACATAAAACTTGCTAATTAGCATACATAACAAAGAGGAACAATATTACACATTGTAATTACAACTCTCTCTCTTATCTCTTACTGAGGACCTAGAGTGACAAGGACCGACTGACTCAACTAATCTCGTACTTGACTCCTGTGGCAGGTCTACACTGATGCTCTGACCATCTTCAAGTCCACGCGATTACCCTAAAAATGTTTGAGTAGAGGGGTGAGCCTACTCACTCAGTGAATGAGTACTTCATGGAAACAGACTAATGCACTAATGTGATTACAGATATAATTTGAGTAAACGATATGAAATTTAACAATAATAATTACTACACTGAGCAGTTCTAAAAAAATATAATTGAAATAACAAAGAATGTAAATATTGCATCCAAAGAATAACTACAAGAAGACTATGCTTCTAGTCCTCCTTAACTCTTTCATTTATAAAGAACTCTGTGAACCTATATGATCATATTTTAACTTATGCCCTAATCATATGCAGTGTACTCTGCATATAAAGATCTGTAACAAGTCCATGCTACGGTCCCACCGTACAAGACTTAGCGACACACCCGGGAAATGCTAAGTCTGACGCCAGCCCTGCTCTGCTACAGGACCCCTGGCTCTCCGGCCAGAAACATAGGCTCTACGGCCTCAAAGCACTACTCTGAGTGCACCAGACTCCTCCTTTAACCTGAGTACACCGGCGGAGGGTCACAGGGTTACCTTCGTGACACACGCACGAATGGTGTTAGATAACTGTGTTTTCTTTTTCTTTTTCCCAGTGCCATCATGACACACGCACGATTGTTGTTAGACACTGCCTCTCTTTCTATCCTCATGCCACCAGAATTACTCAACCGGTTGATGTTGGACACGAGTTTCACCCCTAAGAAACAGACCTTCATTTAGGGGTTCTACGGTGTTAGGGCTCCTAAGTCTAACATTAACATTATATGTACATTTAAACAGAAATCATAACTCATTTAACATTTCTCACAAGGCTCACACGGCCTGCCATATCATATCATAAGAAACATCATAGCTCATGTATTCAACATATACCATGTCTTAGTAACATCCCTTTCTAGGGCATGTCATATCTCATCACCTGCAATTTACGAGATATGTATTGAAATATAAGAAGCCCTGCAGTATGTAGATATCAACTCAGAGAGAACAAGCATATAAAGTTAAATGCACTAGAAACATACAATTCAACAATTAAGCATCACCACATCTCATACCGAGACCTTTCATATTGCCATAGCATGATTCATTGAACACCCTATCCTTAGGGTTTCATTTGCCTTATTCATTCATCACATGCCAACACCCTACTCTTAGGGTTTCATTTGCCTCATTCACTTGTCACATGGCTCTTATCATGATGTCATAAGATATAAGCATTCACTAAATGAAGATTGTTTCCAACAAATCTTATATAATCAATATAGATATGAAATCATGGAAACTTAACTAAATTTAGATTTTCCATATCATTTACTGAGATATCATTTATCAAGAATAAAATTCAATTAAGATAACCTATGAGATACATCCTAACCAATTATAGGATTACTAGTCCTTTTCAATAAGGTTGAAACACTAGTGATGTCTCAATTAGGTTAAACCCTAATTACATCATTTGATATAAATATGAAAAGCATTCTCACTTAGAAGTGTTGTATACGTATATAATATGAATCTACCATCAAAAAGTCATTCAAACAGAGAAGGAATCCGTATCATATCAATTTACAATAACTTAAATCAAACGGACATTTCAGGATTTAGAATTCACATGCTAAGCATTTAGGGATTTGGATGTTATAATCAAATTCGTGCATTAGAATATTTGAAGGAAGAACCCACTCACCCTAAGGTGTGAAAACACCTCACAACTGCAGCTCAACTCAGGGAATCTCGAATTCCTATCAAATCCCTAGCAAATCTCCAAATTCTTCTTCCATTCAACTCGGGAACCTTGAAAAAGAGGGATTATGAAGAAAGGGTGAGAAAAGAGGGAATTTCGACATTCTCTTGGATCAAATCAGAGCATGGATGGAATATTGACATGAGAGAGAAGATTCAACATAAAAGTCTATGCAAAGGATCCAAACTTACTTGATTTCACCCTTCCTGGAATCGCAAAACCCTAATTCAGCAATTCCCCCACTTTCTCCACTCAAGCCCTAATTCTCCCTCTCTCTCTAGGAGCTCGTTTCTCTGGAATGAATGACGAAGAATGAGAGCTGCTTGTGTGTGTGGTTGCTCATATAAGTCAATTGAGCTGCTTGGGTCAATTGCATATTGACCCAACACTTAACTTTAATTATATTGGCTGAATATTCAGTTATACAAAAGTTACTGTAATTCGTTTATTTTAGAGATCAAACATTCTCCAACAATTATGGGAATTTATCAAGTTATTTATAATTGATCTATAAAGCTTCAGTTAAAATTTGAGATCATTTGGAGTTACCAATAAATAATTAAAAATAGAACAGTGCACTGCTATATTGCAGTCTGCAGAATATTCGGCCGAGTTTGTCCTGCACAAAACTCGACCGACACCCTTACTGTAGAGATCAAAAAGTCATCCAAAAATTTTGCCAATTTAACAGAGTGTCTAAAACTGTGTTTTTCAAGCACAGTTAAAATTTGAGATCAATTAGATATACCAATAAAAAGATAAAATTCAATTACCACACTGCTGTATAATTCTGGAAATGTGATCGGTCGAGTTTGAAACTTGGCCGATAAACAGGTCAGAGCATTCTTCAAAAATTCTGATATTTTCCAATGTTGTTCAAATTTTATATATCCAAATCATATCCAAATTTGAAGTAAATCATAGTTACACATAAAATACTAAAAATCATTTAGTGAGACATTCTACTTATCAAATTCTGTATTCATGCATCATCAAAATCCTATTCTTGGGCCGATTAGGATTTATGTTTCTCAAACCCTAATTACAAGACAAAAGAAAATTTAGACTTCTTATCATAATTAAAACATCCTAATTGTATTATCGTCATTAATTAGATTTCAAGAATGATTATTCCAATTAATCTTTGCAATTGTCTAGGTAAACCCTAGTTTACCAATTAAGCTCAGATGGGGTCGTAACAACTCTTCCCCCCTTAGAATGTTTCGTCCTCGAAACATAAACCTACAAGAAAGATACATTCAAGGTTATTCTAAGCTTCTAAAGCCTTCCATGTCATTATATTCTTGTATTTCATACCTGAATGTAGTTTTCAACATTAGATCTTTTAATTCTCTACTAAATCACAACATATTTCAAATAGTTCTCAATGATATCAAGCAAATTCTTTATGCCACAGTCAAACATAGATTGCAAAGATAAACCACCACGCTTTCGCTGCGCCACCCTGATACTCTGATACAACTATCTCAACTCATGCTGCTCAGAGAGTTCTATTGTTCTGTATCACCTTTAAGTGATAAAAGCAAGTTCACCATACTGTTTTAAACTTTAATACAGTGCTATTCAATAGCAAAACAGTCTTGAATTAAAAGACTTGATTCAACAATCAATTGCACAATACTACTCTTGGCATCCCCATTGGGTCATGGATGCATGAGGTGAAGCATTACCACCTCATTTCATACTATCCTGTTTCGATCCTGGGACCTGTGGGTTATGGGCCCACACACAATTCAAAGTGTAACCATCATATTATATCATTTTAGGGTTTCAACAACAGTAATAAGGTAATCCACAATTGTATCAGTAATTCAAGCATTAATCATACTCAATTATCATTACTCAGTTATATTAGAGCTAGGTATAACAAGCTACACCTCATTAGGGTTACTTGTCCAGACAATCTGATTATCATCCCTTTCTATTAATATGAGTGAATAGGTATAACTACCTTATTCAGGATATCACTCCATGTCTTCCGTCATCATCCAAACTGTATCACCATATTACAAATACACAATACTAGGATGCATATCTGGTATGAATTACTACAACTATCATACACCTTTAATTAACACATAGCTTGCACAAATACACTGAACTCATATGTAGAACCAACTTTCATACCTTAATATGCCTTCAACAACTCATACATGTAAAAACAAATTCACATACTACACAAAGCTAGTGTTTTCCCATATCTCTCTGCTCATTCATTACTTCTTTACTTTTTGCTACCTATCCTTTTCATATGATTATATACAATAAACATCATTAACATTGAAGCATTTAAGATAGAAATAGATTATTCATCATTCTTGCTATCACACAAGAATTTATTTCTTATCGCACTTCATCATATTGTATGTCACTATTACATTCACTAGATGACCCTACCAAGGTAGTTATGCATCATATATGATTCATTTTCTTATCATTTCATTCCCATCTTGCTATTGTTAAGGAATATATGAAAGAGAAGATGATTTTAAGACTTGGAATTCTTGTATTCAAGCATTCCCTTAATACATTCTCGTATGTAGTTTTACTTAGTTATCAACAGAGATATTTGATTAATTAGCACTTGCTTGAATCTCACAACCTCTTTATTTTATAACTTCTCCATCATATTTCAAACCCTTTCTTACATTTCATAGTCCTCTTTCCCTATACTATTCTTTAACTCGTCATCTTTAATTCTAAATTTTTCTCTTATGACCATGTTGCTTATTCATATGTATGGTCATGTATACTATGTTGCACATATTTCCTCCTATATATTTATACTATTGTGAAGTTAACATTCTAAATTAATAGTCCTTCTATTAGTTTTTCCTCATGTTGAATACATTACATATTCTTCATTTTTAAATCAAGTGGATCATGCATGGGTCAAACATAGTTTCTCTTTCAATCAAGTTTTTCTCTTCTGAATACAGTCCACCTTTGTATGACTTATTCATTCTTTAAACTACACCTATGTTCTTTGCTTAGAAACTAGTTTGTTGTTCTAGTCTTATGAATTGCATGTTCATACGATCCTCTTTACTTTTATGGACCTATTGAATGCTCAACCCTAACCTCTACTTAGCCTTTGCTTTAGAGTTCATAACAGCATTATACTCTATTATATGATTCATTCTTCATGATTGATTCTTGTTATCTTGAACCATACATACATTTCACATATCTTTTCTATATTTCATATGTATAGTTCATGTAATATTAATCAATAAACTGATTATGAACTTCTTATCATGTTCTATTATTCCTCAATTAAGGGTTTCACATTTGAGACCCCAAAGTTGAACTTCAGATATCAATTTCAACTAATTCTTAGTTGTCCTGATCTTGCCCATATGTTTCAACATCTTACTGTATGTACATTCTTACTCTGATGTGGGTCTAATTATTCCAATTCTATTCTTATTATGCTATTGATAGGATTCGTTAGATCCTAATAACGCATCCTGCCAACCGGACCAGGCCAAACCTGAAGTCCTGAAGCCAAGCACTACAAAGGATTACATTCCTTCTGAACTGCCACTCACAGCTCAGAAACTCGGCCGATTGGTCAGAAACTCGGCCGATTGCTTCACAACTCGGCCGATCCGCTTGAAACTCGGCCGATCAACTTGCCGTTTGATTTCCTGAAAAAGGAAACTCGGCCGATCAGTTTGCTGTTCGATTGCCTATTAAGGAAACTTGACCGAATCACATACAACTCGGCCGAATCGCGTACGGACTGAAAACCTAAACAGACCTGCTGGTGTCAATTTCACTCGAATCAACGGGCAAAACTATAGAAACAAAAGCTTATTTCAAGATGATTTCTAATCTACATGTTACAAAGAATGAAATCAATAAATGCAACAACTGCATAGTGTGCAACAAATATTAAAGACCCATATTTCAAAGTATTGAATATTTCAATTCAAACATATAAGAGCATTTCTATACATTTCCAACAAAAACAACATTATGAAATGTAAGTTCTATCTCCTTTTACATTTATGCTCTTAATTCTTGTTTCTTTTCTCGTTTTCTAACCCCAACATTTCTAGGGTTCCTCTCTAGCCTATTCTTCCACTGTATACCTGGCCAGGGTATACGTGAGAGAATAGACAGAGTAGCTTGTACTGGCTGATCCAAGTACTCAGATATTGGGCCAGGATATCCAAATACTCAAATCCCCAAAGCTAACATCAAACATCTCCTATCTGCCACCCTTAGGACTCTAACTTACTAACTTAATGGTCCTTGACAACTCACCCTAAGCTCTGATACCAAGCTGTTACACCCCGATCTCACAATTTACTCAAATCATGAGATTAGGGCGTAAGATAGGATTTATATGTAACACAAAGAACACCTTTAACTTTTTCTTTTCTTTTAAACTCTTGCTTCATCGCATTGAACCACATAAAACATCTTAACAAGGGAATCAAAACATTTCTTTTACTAATCAGACTTCAATATTAAAGATACATGTGTAAACATTCATGATGTCTCTCACATCTTATGCACATAAAACTTGCTAATTAGCATACATAACAAAGAGGAACAATATTACACATTGTAATTACAACTCTCTCTCTTATCTCTTACTGAGGACCTAGAGTGACAAGGACCGACTGACTCAACTAATCTCGTACTTGACTCTTGTGGCAGGTCTACACTGATGCTCTGACCATCTTCAAGTCCACGCGATTACCCTAAAAATGTTTGAGTAGAGGGGTGAGCCTACTCGCTCAGTGAATGAGTACTTCATGGAAACAGACTAATGCACTAATGTGATTATATATATAATTTGAGTAAACGATATGAAATTTAACAATAATAATTACTACACTGAGCAGTTCTAAAACAATATAATTGAAATAACAAAGAATGTAAATATTGCATCCAAAGAATAACTACAAGAAGACTATGCTTCTAGTCCTCCTTAACTCTTTCATTTATAAAGAACTCTGTGAACCTATATGATCATATTTTAACTTATGCCCTAATCATATGCAGTGTACTCTGCATATAAAGATCCGTAACAAGTCCATGCTACGGTCCCACCGTATAAGACTTAGCGACACACCCGGGAAATGCTAAGTCTGACGCCAACCCTGCTCTGCTACAGGACCCCTGGCTCTCCGGCCAGAAACATAGGCTCTACGGCCTCAAAGCACCACTCTGAGTGCACCAGACTCCTCCTTTAACCTGAGTACACCGGCGGAGGGTCACAGGGTTACCTTCGTGACACACGCACGAATGGTGTTAGATAACCGTGTTTTCTTTTTCTTTTTCCCAGTGCCATCGTGACACACGCACGATTGTTGTTAGACACTGCCTCTCTTTCTATCCTCGTGCCACCAGAATTACTCAACCGGTTGATGTTGGACACGAGTTTCACCCCTAAGAAACAGACCTTCATTTAGGGGTTCTACGGTGTTAGGGCTCCTAAGTCTAACATTAACATTATATGTACATTTAAACAGAAATCATAACTCATTTAACATTTCTCACAAGGCTCACACGGCCTGCCATATCATATCATAAGTAACATCATAGCTCATGTATTCAACATATACCATGTCTTAGTAACATCCCTTTCTAGGGCATGTCATATCTCATCACCTGCAATTTACGAGATATGTATTGAAATATAAGAAGCCCTGCAGTATGTAGATATCAACTCAGAGAGAACAAGCATATAAAGTTAAATGCACTAGAAACATACAATTCAACAATTAAGCATCACCACATCTCATACCGAGACCTTTCATATTGCCATAGCATGATTCATTGAACACCCTATCCTTAGGGTTTCATTTGCCTTATTCATTCATCACATGCCAACACCCTACTCTTAGGGTTTCATTTGCCTCATTCACTTGTCACATGGCTCTTATCATGATGTCATAAGATATAAGCATTCACTAAATGAAGATTGTTTCCAACAAATCTTATATAATCAATATAGATATGAAATCATGGAAACTTAACTAAATTTAGATTTTCCATATCATTTACTGAGATATCATTTATCAAGAATAAAATTCAATTAAGATAACCCATGAGATACATCCTAACCAATTATAGGATTACTAGTCCTTTTCAATAAGGTTGAAACACTAGTGATGTCTCAATTAGGTTAAACCCTAATTACATCATTTGATATAAATCTGAAAAGCATTCTCACTAAGAAGTGTTGTATACGTATCTGATATGATTCTACCATCAAAAAGTCATTCAAACAGAGAAGGAATCCGTACCATATCAATTTACAATAACTTAAATCAAACGGACATTTCAGGATTTAGAATTCACATGCTAAGCATTTAGGGATTTGGATGTTATAATCAAATTCGTGCAATAGAATGTTTGAAGGAAGAACCCACTCACCCTAAGGTGTGAAAACACCTCACAACTGCATCTCAACTCAGGGAATCTCGAATTCCTATCAAATCCCTAGCAAATCTCCCAATTCTTCTTCCATTCAACTCGGGAACCTTGAAAAAGAGGGATTATGAAGAAAGGGTGAGAAAAGAGGGAATTTCGACATCCTCTTGGATCAAATCAGAGCATGGACGGAATATTGACATGAGAGAGAAGATTCACCATAAAAGTCTATGCAAAGGATGCAAACTTACTTGATTTCACCCTTCCTGGAATCGCAAAACCCTAATTCAGCAATTCCCCCACTTTCTCCACTCAAGCCCTAATTCTCCCTCTCTCTCTAGGAGCTCGTTTCTCTGGAATGAATGACGAAGAATGAGAGCTGCTTGTGTGTGTGGTTGCTCATATAAGTCAATTGAGCTGCTTGGGTCAATTGCATATTGACCCAACACTTAACTTTAATTATATTGGCTGAATATTCAGTTATACAAAAGTTACTGTAATTCGTTTATTTCAGAGATCAAACATTCTCCAACAATTATGGGAATTTATCAAGTTGTTTATAATTGATCTATAAAGCTTCAGTTAAAATTGAGATAATTTGGAGTTACCAATAAATAATTAAAAATAGAACAGTGCACTGCTATATTGCAGTCTGCAGAATATTCGGCCGAGTTTGTCCTGCACAAAACTCGACCGACACCCTTACTGTAGAGATCAAAAAGTCATCCAAAAATTATTCCAATTTAACAGAGTGTCTAAAACTGTGTTTTTCAAGCACAGTTAAAATTTGAGATCAATTAGATATACCAATAAAAAGATAAAATTCAATTACCACACTGCTGTATAATTCTGGAAATGTGATCGGTCGAGTTTGAAACTCGGCCGATAAACAGGTCAGAGCATTCTTCAAAAATTCTGATATTTTTTAATGTTGTTCAAATTTTATATATCCAAATCATATCCAAATTTGAAGTAAATCAGAGTTACAGATAAAATACTAAAAATCAGTTAGTGAGACATTCTACTTATCAAATTCTGTATTCATGCATCATCAAAATCCTATTCTTGGGCCGATTAGGATTTATGTTTCTCAAACCCTAATTACAAGACAAAAGAACATTTAGACTTCTTATCATAATTAAAACATCCTAATTGTGTTATCGTCATTAATTAGATATCAAGAATGATTATTCCAATTAATCTTTGCAATTGTCTAGGTAAACCCTAGTTTACCAATTAAGCTCAGATGGGGTCGTAACAGAAATCATCTTGTGAAGATTATGAATCCTAACATCATGATCCTTCTGCAAAAATGGCAAGTGTTTGATGAACTGATAGGGATCGAACACTTCATGCTTCCTAACTGACCAGTGGAACAATAACATAGAATCCCCACTAGATCCTTATCAAGTTATTATTTGAGCAGAGTACGATAAAGAGAATGACCCGATGCACTGAATTGTAAATCAAGTTGCATTCTAATTTGAACTCTCTTCTACACTTCTTCCACCATCTTCTTACCCCTTCGTCCATAAAAAAGAAATGAAAATAGCCAAAATAGTGCCAAACCCTAAGTTTTGGGTGGAACGCCATCTCTCTCTATATCTGCTTCTTCCATACCCCTCTCTATTTAATAGGGGCGTACCACCAAGAAAAGATGCCACAGTGCACACAAAATTCACAATCTCGAGTCGAATAGAGGAGAGATTCACACAAAAAAATGCAATCAATGTAATTGCAACCATATAATAAATCTCGAGTAGAATAGAGGAGAGATATACAACTTCCTTCCATACCACCCTTGACTCCCTTTTCCACCTAAAGGCATAATGAATGCCTCCACTGTCCTAAAAAATAGTAGTGTCAGATCAGGTGCACACTTGTTGTTTTACGGGTATCTCTAGATTCATACAAAGCTCTTAGAAATGCTTGCTGTTGGAAAAGGTGAGGAGGAAGTGATGTTGGGAAATGAATCCAGGAACAAAGATATGGTAATATGTGTTCGGTGATCTCAGGAAGTTGAGGTGCTTAGTCATACCAAGAAGAAAGGAAGCAATTGTGATGTGAAGATGAGGCAATCACACGAGTTGAAATTATTCATTTGGTGAGTGTTTCGGATTTTGTGTTACTCAAGGATGAGCAACGTTTAAGTTTGGGTTGTTTTGACAAATCCATAATTCATCACGTTTTCAGTTTCCATCTTGGGCCCAATTTGGCTCAATACATTTCACTTTTATCTCTTAAATCTTACAATGTGTAATCTTACTTAATTGATCTGATAATCAAGCTTATTAACTAGGGTCTATATGAATTTCATGTAGATCGAGTAGGTCATGATGATGTCAAATCTTCAATTCGGGCCCACCTTCACTCAATATGACTCTCACCAATCATAGATCCTCTGACCAATGCCACTTCCATGATCAACTTCACCTCCTCCGTTGATCTCGAGCATATCACCTTCCACTACCGTTATAACCCCATTTTTCTAAAGCATGTAATGAGATTTGTAAATCTCCTTTTAAAATATAAATGAAATCAATGGTTGATTTAATGGTTTGATTTGAATGAATTTTGTGTATGATAGCCTTATATGTTTTCTTACTGGGCCTTATTGGCTATTGAGCCCAATTGAAAGAAAAAGAAAAGAAAAAGGGAAAGGAATTAAATTGAATAAAGGAATAAATAAGAAAATAGATGAAAGAAGAACAAAAGGCTGAGGAATGTTTTTCCAAGATGAAATTTCGAAATATTAAGGTTCCTTGGGGTTCAAGGAACTCAGGATAATAATATAATGGAAAAGGAAATAGAAAATATGTGGAAAATATGAATAAATAGGTGTTAACTTGCAACTAAAGAAAAGGAATCGTTTCCTTTATATAATGATCCCAATTTTTGCAGGATGAGAGATAAAAGCATAAAAAAGGTTCCCTTAAAATTTGAATTAAAAAGGAATTACGATTTGGGAGTTATTTCTTTTTCAAGTTATCCTCAATATAGGAATTATCTTGGAAATTAGAAAATTCCTTTTCCTTTGGTTGAGCTTGTGCATTGATGGCCGTTGGATCTTGATCCAACCGAAACAGCTTATCTTCAAGTCCCAGTTGATCATGAAGTGTAGCACAATTACAGGGGGATTTCCCCCATCATTTTTCTCGCAATCTAATGGATGTGCTATAATGGAAACACTTCCATTGAGTTCAGGAGAGGACCTCGAACCATCACAACCCTGGTTTAGTGGTCGCTGGAAGCTTCTAAGCAAAACGCCCAATTGGGCTAGGAAATAGGTTGTGACGGGGATTGAGAACCCTAAAAGGGACCCCCTATAGTCTATAAATAGGTCCCCATGCACTTCCTCTCACCCTCGCGAGCACCGACAACCAACTCCCAGGTTCCCAAACCCTCTCTCTCTCTCGATCGAACTCTAGCTTAGGCGAAGGAACACTGTGGTGCCGCCACAATGTCAAGACAAGAGAAGGGGGGGAGGACGATGAGCAGGAGCTAAGGAATCGAGGTCCATGGTGAACCTACGCAAGATCCAACAATCCCTAGACCAGCGCGCCTTCTTAATCGCATGAGTGGGGGCATTTCACGAGGATCGTCTGATCCTAGATAGTCCAAGCGGACTATTGATCTGACGAACCAGGGCCGACGTGCCTAAGTTTGCTTGTGTGGTGGAGTCAATCGACAAGGAACATCAGATCGAGGCATGGGCCAGTGGCGCACTGATCAAATGGCTGTGAAAATTTGGTAAATAGTTCTCTCTAATCGAATAATCCAGAAATAGCCTTTTCCTTGCTAAATTAATAGAAATAGCTAGGAATCTCTGATGGAAAAACTTTATACATGAAAGTTGCATAGAAAAATATGAGGAACAATATAAAAATAGTTTGAGAATCTAGTTATGTCTAATTTTGCAAAAGTACCTTAATTTGGTAGAAAAATGTATTAAAAGGGTAATTAGAAACCCTAATTGTATATAAAGGGTGAATCTTTGTAGATTAATAGGTTAATTTGAAAGCTATTAACCTATTGATTATTAAGATGGAGTTTTCATCCATTTTGAACGCAAAGTTGGATAATTTAGGGCTTCAATCTATAAATAAAGGATAATACATATGGAAACCCTAATTTAGGGTAAAAGAAAAGAAAAACCAAATTTATTTCAGATTATTGGAAAAGGTTGCTAAATAATGATCCTAAGTCTGTTAGGAATATTAAAATGAGAAATTTAAAGGTTTTAGGTAGTTTTAATGAACTAAGGTTCATAATATTAAAAGTGGAGGAAAAACCCTAATTTTTAAGGAAACCCTAAAATTGGAATATAAATCCTAAGGAATAAGATGAAATTGGATAAATTTTGATAAAAGGAAGTTGGAATATTTATTATAGGATATTTGTGCACTTTGCTTGCTTGATTGGGTTTTCTCTTTCTAGAAAGTTGATTCTGTCTCCAAATATGCAATAACATGTATGTGGTTACGCTTATGAATAATCACTTTAGTTTTCATGGTGATTTCTGAACATTTTTATTGGTTGCTTGAAAATAACTATTGGATGCCTTTTATTTCATGCAACTATAGAGTGACTATGACTATCACTATATATATATATATATATATATATATATATATATATATATAACTGGATTAGATTCGAACCCACCTCTGTGGCTTTGCAAAGGCTAAAAAGAGTAACCTAGAGTAAGGTCTAGGCTATCAGGAGTTAGAAATTGGGCTACCCACGTGAAGTGCCATGAGACTCTATGGCACGCCATGAGTTAAGGAGTGGGCTACCTATGGGTAGTGCCATGTGACTCAACCCTAGAAACTGATTCATCGGTTAGGTGGGATCATGAGGGGTTTAATGGGGATCTACCATAAGGAAGGTAGCATCCAAGTCCACTACAGGGACAACACAGAGAATAGGGTATGTTTGGATTGCACAGTTATATTTAAAATGTAAAGTTGTTTGTTAAACTGTAATTGATTGCAATAAGTTGTTATGGATAATTGCATGATTATAGTTTCCCCCACATACCAACTTTATGCTGACCGATATTTTGTTTGTCGGCGCTTTAGGTACAAAACCAAAAGGACAAACAATAAATCGTCATATTGTGAAAATACATGAAGTAAAGAACAAGGAGGTATTAGTTAGATTAGTTCAAGTTATGGATAGAAGTTTAGAAATCCAAACTTTTCAAAGGTACGCAAAATTTTATTTATTACAGCTTTTCAGTATAGTCTGGTAGAATTTAATAGTTGTTATTGATTATTTGTCGAACCTTGATCCGAAAATTGGGATAATGGCTCTGACATCTCGGTCTCCTTTAATTGGGGGTTACCGGAAGGAGGGGTTGTTACATTTGGTATCAGAGCTAAGGTTCCACATTTAATACTTAATAATTATTAAATTTTACAAACTCTATAGAACCCAAGGGAGTTATTAGAGGATTATCTAAAAGATAGAGGTGTCTAGAAAAGGATCACGACCGGGGGCTGGCAATATTTTCCTCTGCACCGCTAGTCGGAATACGAGGACTCCCGGATCCGTGTGACTGCCTGGCCAAAGTCTTAGGGTATGTTTCAAAATAAGATACCTTTAGGACTCTCTCATCTTATTCATCCCTTCTCATCACACATTCTATTAAGGATTTTAAGAGTTAGGGTTTTCTCTCTCTCCCTGACCCTCATGTGGTATGGGCAAGTAAGTTAAGGATTTAGGGATCCTCCATGAATTTAATAAAAGATACATAATGAGACGTCATTTACATAAGTATAATTAGTTTAAATATAAACTAAATGTCTATTTGATATGCTTATGCAGATGGCTCGTACAAAGACCGTTGCCATTCTCGAGGGCACTGGGAGCCCTGCTAAGAGAGTTTGGCCTCCCCGTAAGGGAAAAGGGTCTTCATAAAAGAGAAAGAGGAGCCATGATGGTGAATCCTCTAATAAGAGGAAGAGACCCAAGGAAAACACTCATGAGGTCCCTAACCCTGACCCAATACCCTTCAACAACCTTGATCAAGAAGAGGACCAAGGGTACGAGGAACAACATGTGTACGAGGAGGTAGCTCAGATGGAAGAGGACCAAGCTGGTGGTCCAGAACCAACCCTGATGATCCACACCCCTGATGCTTTGTGGATGGAGCAATAGAAGAAGTTGATAGAGGCCATTAGTGCTTTGGCCCTTCGAGACTTAGCTAGAGGTGAGAATGGTGAGCCACTTCCTGTTCGTCTTCGACTGGGAGCCACCATCTTGGACTTTGTCAAGCTGAACATTGAGAAGTGCTGGGGAGAAGATAAGTCAGAAGTGGTCGACAAGGCGGAAGCTTGGATGCTTGCAGTCAAGAATGGGTTCCACATGCTTGAGGTACAGCCGAGAAAGAAGGTCCTATTTGCTTCTCACCTCCTAGAAGGAGCAGCCAAGATATGGTGGAGGACTCACATCATAGGCCGGGATCTAACTGAGGAACCAATGGCATGGTCTGACTTCAGGACAATCTTCACCGTCAGATTCATCCCTGTTTTAGCTAAGAAGGAAAAGGAAAGGGAGTTCACCAACATGACTCAAGGTAACTCTTCGGTGGCGGATTTTGGGCACAGGTTTTGAATCCTGGAGCATTTTGGGTACAAGGTGGATGAGGAAAGAAGGGTGGATCACTTCATAGAGCGTCTTCACCCTGCCATCAAGCCCCATGTGATGGAAAGTAAACCTAAAACCATCGTCGAAGCTTACAACACTACCTTAGACATGGAGAGGATTGTGATGCCTGCCCAGTTTCCACCCAAGGGGTATTTGGGTTTCAGTGAAGGAACCCAAGGCCATAAGAACAACCACAAGAAAGGTCAAGGGCATCATCAAGCTAAGGGAAGACATGGAGGAAAGGGGAAACCCCGTCAAGAGAACAACCGACCTCCTTGCCGTACATGCGGAAAGGGGCACGCCGATGAGTGCTGCGACAAGAAGAAGACATGCTTTCGATGCCACCAAGAAGGACACCTGCAATATGTTTGTCCTTTGCCAGACCCAAGAGGACCAGGACAAGTGGCAGCCCCACCTGTGGCAGCCCCACCCATAGCTGCAGCCCCACCTGTAGGAGAAAGAAGAAAAGCTCGAGTTTTTGCTATTGACAATGAGGAAGCTCAAGCTAATGCTAATCGGTTGATCGAGGGTAATAACCCTTAGATTTTTCTTTTATGTTTTAAAGATAAGCATGTAATGGCCTAATGTATGGTGAAAACCAATGTAGGCATGCTTGAAGTCATGGAACATAATGTAAAAGCTTTGTTTGACTTTGGATCTACTAATACTTTCATTTCAAGAAATCTCACAACTATGCTTTGTTTGGATATCAAGGATTTAGGGTATGTCTTAGATGTTACAACCCTGAGCGGTCAGATCTTTACATCTCTTTTGAAAACTCCGATGATACCTGTGATATCGAGATCATGAGTTTCCTACAAACTTTATCCTGCTTGATATGAATGACTTTGATGTGATCATTGGTATGGATTGGCTTTATGCTTATAAGGCCAATATTGACTGTAGGGAAAAGAAAGTGATCATTAGGAAACCATGTCACCGACCTTTCATCATTAGGGGTAGGAAAGATGCCACCACCAGCCTATATGTGTCAGCCTTGAAGGCAGAGCAGATGATGAGTAAAGGGTTTCGAGCTTTCCTAGCAATAGTTACAAAGCCATAACCCAAGGTGCAGCCCTTAGAAGAAATAGAGGTAGTCAGGAGCAATGCATATGTTTTTCCAGATGATTTACTTGGGATTCCCCCTGAGAGAGAGGTAGAGTTCACCATAGAGCTAGCTCCAGGGACAAGCCCTATTTCCCGAGCACCTTATAGGATGACCCCTACGGAGTTGCTCGAGTTGAAGAAACAATTGTAGGAGTTACTAGACAAGGGTTTTATCCATCCTAGCACATCACCATGGGGAGCACTGATTCTCTTTGTAAAGAAAAAGGATGGTTTGCTCCAAATGTGTATTGACTACCGAATGATCAACCGGGATATCATTAAGCACAAATACCCTTTACCCCGGATAAATGACTTGTTTGACCAGTTGAATTCAGCTTGAGTCTTTTCCAAGATCGACTTGAGATCGGGTTACCACCAGTTGAGAGTCAAGAATGAGGACATCCCGAACACAGCTTTTCGAACCCGTTATGGCCACTATGAGTTTGTGGTTATGCCTTTTGGGATGTCCAATGCACCCAATGTTTTCATGAACCTTATGAATAGTGTGTTTCAACCCTTCCTTGACTCATTTGTCATAGTGTTCATAGATGACATACTAGTTTATTTAGATGACTTAGATCAACACTGAGACCACCTAAGTAAAGTCCTTGATATCTTGAGAAAGCAGAAGTTTTATGGGAAATTCTCAAAATGTGAGTTTTGGATAGATCGAGGCATGTTCCTTGGACACATCATCTCAAGAGGAACGATCGTCGTAGATCTAGCTAAAGTGTCGACAGTTCGAGACTGGCCTGCACTGAAGAACCCCTCCGAGGTTCGAAGATTCTTGGGGTTAGCATGATATTATCTGTAACGACCCTGACCTTTGTTTTGGGCTTACCCTATTTTTTTGCCTAAACCTGGTGCTTGGTTGCTTGCTAATCACCGTTAGTGGTGATTAGGGTTTGCTTGTGCTTTGTTTAGAGTTGGAGGTGCTACTTGCAAAATAACTTGAGTTAAGGTTGAAGAGAAAGTTTGTCACCTTGAGAGATGCCTTTCTCTCTCCTTGCTTTCTCTAGGGTTGAGAGGAAGGTTTGGGCTTGTGCCTTGAGTTGTCTTGGGATAGGTTGAGTTATTTTGGGCCTTATTTTCCCTTGTTTGGGCCTTGCCTTGCTAGTTTGAGACCTTGTATCAGGCAAGGGTGCCTTGTGTCGGCCATGGGGTATCGCCCATGAGGGTGTGTCGGCCATGGAGGAGTGGTGTGTCGGCCTTTGACCTTTGTTGACCTTCTTACCTTGTTTGTGTCACCCTAGCTTCGATAAGTGTCCGACCCTTGGGAGAGTAGTGGCATGGCATGTGCATGAGTTTTGCAAGGTTAAAGTGGGTGGACAAGTGTCCCTTGGTAAGGTGACACCTTGCCTGGATCTAACCTTGACCCCCATCTATATATGCCTTGTCTTTCCCTTCCTTAGGAACCCTTTAGCTCTTTGTTGATCCTCTCTCCCTTGGTGCACGATACACCTACCCTTTGGAGCAAGTTGGCGGCCGATCCTTCTCCCTTGGTGGTGATCCCTTCTTCTTCCTTTAGCTTGGTGGCCGAACCCTAGGTGGGTCTTGTTCTTTGGTAAGCATCTTCCCTCTCTCTCTCCCTAGCATCTTCTTCTCCATCTTGCTTACTCTTCGGCCATGGTGGTTATGCTTTTTTTTCTTTTCCTTGATGTGGCTGAAGTAGTGTGCTTGGAGCTAGGAGCAAGAAGCTTGGACCTTTGGAGCTTGAGGAGTTTGCTTAAGGCGGGTTACATAACTTCTAACTGTATCTATAATACCTTCTCTATGTTGCATGTTTCATATATGATGATAACCGGCCATGCATGTATGTTTCTTGCTCTAGAACATGTTTTTGAACTTATGAATTTTATGAGCATGTTGTTGTTGTTGTTGGTGGTGGGTTATGCCTTTTCACCTAGTTGGCCGAACCATAGTTGAGGTTTTCTTTGGTAGCAACACTCCTTTATCTCTTTGGTCTAGAGAAGTGAGTTTGAGCTTTAGTAATGTGGGCAATACCCCTCTCTCGTTTAAGTTGAGAGGTGAGCTTATATTCTAGTTGCTTGGGCAATACCCTTCTCTCACCATGGATTTGAGAGGTGAGATTTTGATGACCTATGTTAAGGATGGATCCTTGTGGTTGCCCAATTTGTGAAAGAGGTTCTGCAACACCCCTTTCTCTTAGTTGTTGAGAGGTGAGACGACCTTCTTGATCAATTAGGGTTTGGTACCCTTGTGCTTGAGGTTGAAGACAACCATGTTGGGTTGTGTCTTAAACGATATGACCTTGGGGATAGTGCTGCTCGATAACCTTCTTGTCTTGGGTTGTACCTTTAGCCGATACCTATGTGTGCTTGGGCGTTATGTGTTGTTGGGTGCCCCGCACGATACACCTTGTTGAGATAGTTTTACCTTGGTGCCCGATATCATTTATCCACCCTAGAGTTAGGGTTTGGGCGACATGGTTGCTAAACCCTTGGATGGGCTTTTTGGTCGACATGAAGCCTCAACCCAAGCTTGGGCGTTAGTGCTGCTCTAGGCGACATGAGTTGTTTACGCTTCATGCACGATATGTCCTTGAGGTGTAATACTTGGTAGATAAGCTTGCTTGAGTGATCCTTGTATCCCTGGACGATACACCTAGTTGAAGCTTAGTTGGTGCCCGTCATGGTCCCTTGGACAATACCCTTGGGGGAGTTGTTGATGAATGCATATTCATCTCTTATTTTTGCTTCATTTAGAATAATTAATTAGGACTTTTTTGTTAATTTTAGCTAATTCAAAAATAAATAGCACTTTTATCTTCTTGATATACTTTTCTTGAATTCTTATGATATTTTTTTTAATTTTCAGGAATTATCTAAGTAATTATATCGAGAAAAGAAGAGATGAAGGGAGGAGGCAATTCAGTTTCCCGCAATGCTGACTTAAATGCATACGTTGCACCAAAATTAGCATAACTCTCACATACTAAGGCGGAATTTAATGTTCAAATATGATTTGGAAAGGGAATTCAAAGGCCTACAAGAAAATCATATTTTCGGGCGCACTTTAAATTTTCTGGACAATGGAAATTTGCTCGAAATTGCTGCTGCGAGAATCTGCATTAAAGAAAGACAATCAAGAGTTTGTTGACTAGATTTGAAAATTTAAAAGGATGGCTCCCTCTCTTTTCCCTCCTCTTTTTTAGATAGCCTACCCCTCCTTCTCCTATAAAAGGAAGGGCACTTTCTCCTCCCAAGGATCATCTTTTGTATCATCTTTTGTACCGGAATTCTGAGCATTTGTTCTCCTATCATTCAAGCAATAGAATATCTTCTTAGTGTTCTTTAATTCTTGTAATTTATATTCTTGCAATATATCTAGTTGTTCTTCCTTTCTTCTTCTTTCTCTTCCGTGGATTGGAGCAAGGGTTGAAGAGATTGGCTATTTTATTGTCTCTAGCAAAAGGATTGACTCCTAATTTTGGGCTAGACTATGGCTATTTCGCTTCTCCCCTCCGCCTCCATGTTTCCCACAAGCATGTGTGAGTAGACTTCTATCGAGGCAAGGGGAATAACCCCTTAGCCATGTGATGACTAGATTGAAGATTTATATGATTTTTTAGATAAATGGATTTTGATTTGGATCTCGACGATTTTAACGAAGTGATCTCTCGTTTTTATCGCTTGTTAATCTTGGCGGATGCGACCGTGGAACCCAAGATTTAGAACAACCAAATTGATTTCATGGGAATTTGGATGAGACCTCGGAAAAGTCCCCATTAGGATGATTGAACTAGGATCCGTGAACGCCAGGACCAATGGGTTCACGGGGAGTTCATCTTTTGTGAATCATTTACAAATGTTTCACATGCCTTCTTTTATCTTTCTTATCATTTCTTTGATCTCGTTTCACATCGACTAGGGTGGTAAATCCCTTAGCTTCGGTATTTCTTTTTCTTGATAGTTAAATTTTATTTTAGCACTTTTATTTTTTTGTTCTTAGTTTTAACCAACCTTCTCATCGGAATTTATTTTCTTATTTTTGCAATCGGATTTGGATTTCGACTTTTCTTTTCTGCCGTCCCTTGGATCGATAACTATCTATACTAAGTTGACTTGTTGCTCGCAACAAGTTGACAACCGGGTTAGAAGGTTAAACTATAGGACTTTTCCTAGTGATTGGTGTGCTAAACGACGCGCATCAATTTGGCGCCGTTGCCGGGGACGACATAGTTGTTTTTTAGATCTGGTTGCCTGTATATCTTGTATAATCTTTGTTCATATTCTCTAACTTTCATAACTGTAGTATTTTTTTATAATTTCTTTTAGATTTTTGTAATTTCTTTTTACCTTCCGAGTATAATTCCGGAAGTGTATCTCCTCTTTCTGCTGAGTTTCCATTCCACCAGTATTGCTTTCTAGTTATTTTTTTTGTAATTTTAGTTTATTTCATAATTTTTTTTAAGATTTATAATTTTTAGTTCTCTTCGTAATTTTTTACTAACCTTTTATCTCGCAATCTTTCTTCTCTCATTTGTTGATTGACATATCTTTCAGGAACTTTTCTTTTCAAATGGAGTGGACATCCCAATATCACCCACAATGTTATTGTTGTGGTTTTTACCACCATGCATCTCTTGCCTGTCCGACTCTACCCCATGATTATAATAGCACCCCTTTTAATTGCGAGCCCGTTCATCCTGGTGAATACAATGTGAATCTACATTTTTCTGAGAACCATTATGGGGAACCTTGCTATCCATATTCTAATGGGGGATATGATCAACAAAATTTTGTGGTGTGTAACCAAAAAAACCTTGGGGGTTATGAACATGTTTATGAAACCCAATGTAATCCTCAACAAGAAGAGAAACTTAAATCCCTAGAGAATATGGCAACAAAACTCCTAACTAGCCAAACCTTATTGGCCACCTTAGTAGAAGCCCAAACCCAAAATATAGATTGTTCAAATATGTTTCCTCATGAATTGGTGACACCTTATAATATTGAATCTTCCTACCAAGATGGACGCAATGGAAATTACAATCCACCATCTTCTGGAGATTATTATGAGGAGCAATGCCACCCAAAACAATATGAGGAGTACTATGGCCAAGGACACTATGGGGAGTGTGGCGAGGATTTTCAGGTGTATAAATCCTATGATGAAATGCAAATTGATCTTGAACTGGAAGAGAGACTTAAGGACCTAGAAAAGAGGGTAGCAGAAGCACAAGTAAAACTTAAATCCAGTCAAGCCATGTTAGCTACCTTTCTAGAGGATCAATCACAAACTCCCCCTATAGAGCTTGAGCAACCCAAGATGGTTCTTCCTGACAATGACGATGATGATCCTTATTTTGTGTCATATATGTCAAATCCTGAAGAAATAGAACAAACCATGGAGGCATATTTTGTGTGTGATGAGGACGTTGGTATCCCTATCTTTCCTTTAGAGACTCTATTACTTGAATATGAAATGTCAAAGAAAGAGAGTCATTCTAAAGATCCAACAACTCCTCCCATCCTCAACATAAATCTGAATGATACCATAGACCAATACCCTTCTTTTGAGTCTATTTTGGATAATGAGAATCTAGCCCCCTTTATGATTCTTCCCGAGCCGTCACAACCAATTTCCATCCCACACATGGCTGATCTAGAAGGGGAGATACCACCGTTGGAAGAGGCTCACACACCCCATTCTATTGTTTGTAAGGAAGTCGTCCTCATCCCTCCTGAATCCTTGGGGACCCCTTGTATAAAAGAATTAGAGCCATATGTTATATCAACAATGAAACTTACCAAACCCAATGTTGATGACATTATTTTTGAGGAGAAGCAAAACAATTTTGTAAATAATTTGAAATCTTTTTCATCAACATCAATTCTCCCATATACAGGTCATCATGATGGTGGAAAACCTAAACCAGATCCTCCACCCAACTCATTTCATCCTACTCTACTAGAATCACTAGCCGGGTACCCACCAACCTCCCCAAATCCACATCCATCTTCAACACTTCCCCTTCTATTGATGGAAGATCTTTGGATCCTATTGTTGGTATATGTATGCCCGTAGAGCCATCCCAAGCGATTGCATGGAGTCGGATATTAATTAATCAATTAATGCGATTATTTGGTTAATTAATGAATTCTGAAATATTCTAATTAATCCACGAGCGTTTTAATTAACGCAACGTTTCTGTTTACCGATGGGTTTAGGAAACCCTACTTCTCTTCTTATCCTATTTAAAGGAGGATAGACGGCCGATATATATATAAGATATAGAGAGACGCTTTTAGGTTACGCTCACGCACGTAAACCTAGCCGTCGTCGTCCTTAGGAGAGAAAGGAGAGCAACGCACCGCTAGTATGCCGCCGCAGAGACACACTCCTTCCCGCCGGCTTGAGAAGCGCGACGTGGAGTTCCGTCCATCCGCGTGGACGAAGTAGAGACGCATACGCCTTGACGCCTGCGTTCGGAGGACGTCAACGACCACCTGTACGTGCTGCGAGCAACGTACGTCACTGCCGCAAAGGAGCATCACCGGATCAACCTGCGACAGCGAACGGGAGAGAAGATCTGTCCGTGTTTGACAAGCAGCGTTGCACCGTCGTGCATCGGGACATCGCCGGACTTGCTCCGCGATAAGGTATATCCCGCAAACCTATTTCCGAATACGCTGTTATCGACGAGATCCTGTTACAGGTTGTGTGGATTTATCGCTTCCGCCGCACATGTTTTCTCCACAAAACCCAATAGTGGTATCAGAGCAGCGTCGATCTACGGCGTATTTGGATTCGTTTCGATATGATCGAATCGCTGTATACTATTTTATGTTGCATACAATGCGAATTAAACCTGTTAATGTGCAAATCTAAACCTAATTCCACATACACCGCAAGCTATTGTTTTTGACGTTTTGGACGGGGTCGGCTATGGAAAATAGTGATTTTCCTAAGTGCACGGAAGTAAAATTCCGTAGACCTTTCAGGGGCGCTGCCCCTGTGTACCCCGCATTGTTTGCGTGGGAGTCAAAATTCATTTAATGGGGAATGTCCCGCATTAAAAGTACTACAATTTTAATATGTATATACGTATATGTAGATATACCTATGATAGCATACATGTCGCCTTTAAAATCTGTTTTATGTGGTGAGTGCATGCACGGTTATGGCCTAGTATCCCCTTTTGTGAATGTTGTGAATGGATGTGGATGTTGATCTTGTGGATATGGTTGTTTGTGAATGTTATGGATGTATAATCGTTGCATATGGATCCTTTGTATAATGTATTCGGCTTGCATGCCGAGCCTCATCTCTTATTTCAAAGTGTAATTAATTCTTTCTCTTTATATTTGTAATCATATGATGTAATAAAGATAGGATTAGTTTTAGTCTTTGTAATCTTGATGTAAGGAGGCCACTTGAAGATCCAACTCCAAGGAGTGTCCATGGAGAAGCACCATGAAGATCTAATTCCAAGAAGCAACCTGAAGATCCAACTCCACGGAGCGTCCAAGGAGAAGCAACAAGAAGATCCCATTCCAAGAAGCAACTTGAAGGTCCAACCTCACGAAGCATCCATGAAGTTGTTCATTGTAATGTTGATCATTACAGGCTTACAGGTTGTTTTCACAGGTGTTGCATGAGATGCATAAGACCATAGGTGGACCGTAATCCTTTGTTGCTCCAAAGGATTACAATAGTATGGCCATAACCGATGTATTTGTGATTGCATGTCTATCGTTTGTGGTTGTGGATATAGTAGTATATGATACACACTATAAGTATGTGGTGTTTGGATATATATATATATGTATAAATTAAATCCCTCAATTAATAATATTAAGTTTTAGTTGCCTTCCATAAAGCAACACACATGAAAAGCTTGATCGATTATGTGTAGGCACGCCTCCGCGTGGTACACTGTCTATCTCGTGGAAGTGTGATGGTGGGTGTGTGGGTCTGCCTCCGCAGGGTGCACACTCATCGTGTTGGCTTATGGGTTGGACTTAACTAGGGAACCTTGATAAGATCAAGTACCTAGAGGCACACAGATGCATCATGGCAAGGAGTTGTGCATGATCATCTATCCAAGAGTTGCATCTGATGCAATTGGCAAAAGTTGCCTACCTTAGTATTTGGTCTTTGACGCCAGCGTTGGCTGGGCATTGATCCAATTATTTTGGGTCTTGGCTCACTAGAAGGTTGTGCGTTGCAATCTTCCGAGTTGATAGTGAGGGCTATCAATTTGAATAAAATAGTGGGAGCGTAATTAATTAAAGGCCTAATTAATCTCGTTTATCAAATCTTTACAAGTCAAAATATTTTGGACTAAATGCAAATTTTTTTTCTTTTGTAGCAATCAAAAGGCAAACAACACTCACACGTTCTCGTTGCGATCGGTCCTTGAGAAGGACAAACTTACCGGAACCAACTTTCAAAACTGGTTTAGGACATTGAGAATTGTTCTCACACATGAGCGTAAGCTCTATGTCCTTGAAACACCAGAGCCAGAGGAGCCCGCCGTAAATGCGCCCAAGGCTGAAAAGGATGCTTACAAGAAGCACCTTGATGATGCCGTGGATGTCAAGTGCCTAATGTTGTGCTCAATGAACTATGAGTTGCAAGAGCAACATGAGAACATGAATGTCATGGAGATGGTAACACATCTCAAGAACATGTATCAACATCAAGCAAGACAGGAGAGATATGATGTCTCAAAGGCGTTGTTCAAAAGCAAGATGAAAGAGGGAGACTCAGTTGGCACCCATATACTCACCTTGATTGGGTACGTGGAAAGCCTATCCAAGCTGGGATTTCCCCTAGGTCAAGAGTTGGCCACTGATGTGATTCTACAATCGTTGCCTGAATCATATAATCATTTTGTCATGAACTACAACATGAACAATTTTGACAAGCCGTTGTCAGAATTGTTGGGAATGTTGAGGACAGCCGAAGCACAGATGAAGAAAGACAAGCCCAAGTCTGTGATGATGATCAACAAGACAAAGGGAAAGTCAAAAGGCAAAGGCAAGGCTAAGAAAAGTTCTAAAGCCGGGCAGAAGCCAAAGTCATCCGCGCTCAAAGCTAAAGGTGGGATCTCCAAAGAAGGCAGTTGTCACCATTGTCACCAGCCTGGACATTGGAAAAGAAACTGTCCTCTCTACCTGGAGGAATTGAGGAAGAAGAAGCAGGGGATAGAGATCTCCACTTCAGGTATATACGTTATTGAGATAAACTTAAATACTTCTTCATCATGGGTACTGGATACCGGATGTGGATCTCACATATGTTCTAATATGCAGGATCTGATAAGAAGTAAGCCTTTACGAAAGGGCCAAGTCGAGCTGTGGGTTGCTAATGGAGCAAGAGTTGCTGCCACTGCAGTTGGAGTTATTAGTTTATCTTTGCCTACGGGCCTTGTAATAGAATTAGAGAATTGCTATTATGTACCTGCCATTAATAGAAATATTATTTCTGTATCTTGTATGGACAAGAGTGGATTTGAATTTCACATTAAGAATGGAATTATTTCTATTTCTAAAGATGAGATCTTTTATGGCAATGCCCCTATGTCTTATGGCATCTACTTGTTAGAACTTGAGACTAGCATATATAACGTAAATACTAAAAGGCTAAAACTTGACAACTCAAACAAAACATTCTTATGGAATTGTCGTCTTGGGCACATAAACGAGAAGCGCATATCTAGACTCCATAAGGATGGTTATCTAGACTCTTTTGATTTTGAATCATTAGAGACATGCGAGGCATGTTTATTAGGGAAGATGACCAAGACTCCTTTCACTGGACACAGTGAGAGAGCCAGTGATCTGCTAGGGCTCATACATACTGATGTATGTGGACCTTTTAGATCAAATGCTAGAGGAGGCTATCAATACTTCATTACCTTCACTGATGACCTCAGTAGGTATGTCTATGTATATCTTATGAAACACAAGTCAGAAACTCTTGAAATGTTCAAGACTTTCATGAATGAAGTGGAGAAGCAACTTGGTAAGAGTATTAAAGCACTCCGTTCAGATCGAGGTGGTGAATACTTAAGCCAAGAGTTTGAGGACCTTCTGAGAGACCGTGGTATTGTATCACAATGGACTCCACCTGGTACACCACAACATAATGGTGTGTCAGAAAGAAGGAATCGTACATTATTAGACATGGTACGATCAATGATGAGTTCAGCCGAACTTCCAATATCGTTCTGGGGATATGCTCTTGAAACTGCAGCGTGTACACTTAACCGTGTACCTTCCAAATCGGTTCAAAAGACACCATATGAGATATGGAATGGGAATCGTCCCAATTTGTCTATGTTAAAGATTTGGGGATGTGAAGCTTATGTTAGGAAACAATTTCCTGAAAAGCTTGGAACCAAATCGGAAAAATGCTATTTTGTTGGATACCCCAAGGAAACTCGGGGATACTACTTCTACACACCAACTGACAACAAAGTGTTTGTTTCTAGGACTGCTGTATTTCTTGAAAAGGAATTTATTTCCAAAGGAATTAGTGGGAGGAATGTAGAGTTCGAAGAAGTTCGAGACCAACAAGAAAGCAGAGAACCTGAGGAGGTACATAAGGAACATGAGGACTCACAAGTTGTTGTGGAATTTCAAGTTCCAAATGTAACACAGGAACCTCGTAGGTCTAGTAGGACACGAATTGAGCCTGAGAGATTTGGATTTCTCGTGACTCAAGACAGTGACGAATTGGGCATAGCAGATGAGCCAACTTCCTATCTAGAAGCTACTAAGGGACCAGAATCTGAGAAATGGCTCGAAGCCATGAGATCTGAGATGGAATCCATGTACACCAACAAGGTATGGACCTTGGTGGATCCACCCGAAGGGGTAAGACCCATAGGGTGCAAGTGGGTCTTCAAGAAGAAGACTGACATGGATGGAAATGTTCAAACCTATAAAGGTAGATTGGTTGCGAAAAGGTTCCGTCAAATTCAAGGTGTTGATTATGACGAGACCTTCTCACCAGTTGCCATGGTTAAATCCATCAGGATCATGCTTGCCATCGCAGCTTATCATGACTATGAGATTTGGAAGATGGATGTTAAAACAACATTCCTTAATGGGAATTTACTCGGGGATGTGTACATGACACAACCTGAGGGTTTTATCGATCCAAAGGAAGCCAATAAAGTCTGTAAGCTACAAAGGTCAATCTATGGATTGAAGCAAGCATCTCGGAGCTGGAATCTACGTTTTGATGAAGTAGTCAAAAAGTTTGGCTTTAGTCAAAATGAAGATGAACCTTGTGTTTACAAAAGGGTTAGTGGGAGCACAGTCATATTTCTCATATTGTATGTGGATGACATACTATTGATGGGAAATGACATCCCTACTCTTCAGACAGTAAAAGGTTGGTTAGGGAAGACTTTCTCTATGAAGGATTTAGGCGAAGCATCCTATATACTTGGGATTAAGATCTATAGAGATAGATCTAGAAGGCTTCTAGGCCTAAGCCAGAGCACATACATTGACAAGGTGCTAAAGAGGTTTAGCATGGAGGGTTCTAAGAGAGGTAACTTGCCCATGTCCCATGGGGTTACAATCTCTAAAGCCCAGTGTCCTAGTTCATGTGATGAACGAGCATGCATGAGTAAGATTCCATATGCATCAGCAATTGGATCTATCATGTACGCAATGTTATGTACTTGTCCTGATGTGTCGTATGCTTTGAGCATGACGAGCCGGTATCAGTCAGATCCATGTGAATGTCACTGGACAGCCGTAAAGAACATCCTAAAGTACTTGAGAAGAACTAAGGATCAATTCTTGGTATACGGTGGTGAGGAAGAGCTCGTGGTAAAGGGTTACACCGATGCTAGCTTCCAAACTGACAAAGATGACTACAGATCGCAATATGGATTTGTGTTTTGCCTGAATAACGGAGCTGTGAGCTGGAAGAGTTCCAAGCAAGAGACGGTTGTGGATTCTACAACAGAGGCCGAATATATTGCCGCATCTAATGCTGCAAAGGAAGCTGTGTGGATCAAGAAGTTCATTTCTGAACTTGGAGTGGTTCCAAGCGCTGGTGATGCAATTGAGTTGTTTTGCGACAACAATGGAGCAATTGCACAAGATAAAGAACCAAGATCGCACCAACGTTCCAAACATATTCTACGGCGGTTCCATCTCATACGAGAGATTGTACAACGAGGAGATGTGAAGATTTGCAGAGTACCTACAGAAAGCAATGTGACTGACCCGCTCACAAAAGCACTTTCACAGCAGAAACATGACGGACATGTTCGATCACTTGGATTGAGATTTATGAGTGATTGGGTATAAGTGTAAGTGGGAATCTGTTGGTATGTATGCCCATAGAGACTATCATTCGATGATTGTAATGGGATACTATATAAATGATTTGTAATACTACATTGATCATATCAATAAAGGCAAGTTTCCAATCTATATGTTTGTGTTTTATATTGTGAGATGACCATAAGACTTATAGATGTCTATAGAATAATATACTCAATGACATATGTCTTCGGGTTGATGACCTGAACAGTGAGATCATATGTATGCTAAGAGTATGTATTCTTGTTTTGTCCCTAATCGGTTGTTATTGTGGAAATATCCATAGACATCAATAACACATAATATTAGAATGTATGTTGGTTGATGGAAGAATCTCATTATCCATGATATGGAGATATCAAACCAAATACATAGATACTTGTTAGAGAACAGTGTATCGGATAGACCCACCTTGAGAGTGACACATGGATACCATGATTGGTAGTTAGAGTCACATCTCATAATGATGGTGGTGATTGTGGTTCTTAGACCTGAAGTCACTACACTTATCATATGTCGTTCGGTGTACTTTGACATCATTCACCGTGGTCCTGAATAAGGATTGCTATAAAGATGGTTCTTGGGTGCACTGTGACACATGGGGATGACTGTGAGTGATGTAGATGGAATTTTTCCTTCCTACGGGAGTTTGATATTCCGGCCACTTGATAAGCGAGACTGAGAAATGCATGGCCATGCTGATGTGAGTCAATATGTGATATTGAGCTTACATATATCTCAGACAGTCTGCTCTAGTTCAAGGAACATGGATTGAACATTGAAGAGGATAACAATTCCATGACTTGAGTTCAATCCGGATATCAGCGACAAAGGAACTATACAATCACTATAACACCAGTCATGAATGACAGGTCAAGTTGTTCTCCAACTTCTCCAATTACTTGGGTAGCAATGAAGTCTTGCTAGATACCAATCATTGCTTGTGAAATCATAATATGATTATGGATATCACTGCCAACGTAATTTGGAGCCTACCGGGTCACACACATAGGATGTATTGGAATAGGAGTATAATTGTGGATTTGATTGGAATTGCTTCGAATCACATTGATTACTAAAATGTTTATGTAATCGATTAGAATAATATTGGAGTGACTGGCTCTAAGTGCAAGTGGGAGTCTGTTGGTATATGTATGCCCGTAGAGCCATCCCAAGCGATTGCATGGAGTCGGATATTAATTAATCAATTAATGCAATGATTTGGTTAATTAATGAATTCCGAAATATTCTAATTAATCCATGAGCGTTTTAATTAACGCAACGTTTCTGTTTACCGATGGGTTTAGGAAACCCTACTTCTCTTCTTATCCTATTTAAAGGAGGATAGACGGCCGATATCTATATAAGATATAGAGAGACGCTTTTAGGTTACGCTCACGCACGTAAACCTAGCCGTCGCCGTCCTTAGGAGAGAAAGGAGAGCAACGCGCCGCTAGCACGCCGCCGCAGAGACACGCTCCTTCCCGCCGGCTTGAGAAGCGTGACGTGGAGTTCCGTCCATCCGCGTGGACGAAGTAGAGACGCAGACGCCTTGACGCCTGCATTCGGAGGACGTCAACGACCACCTGTACGTGCTGCGAGCAACGTACGTCACTGCCGCAAAGGAGCATCGCCGGATCAACCTGCGACAGCGAATGGGAGAGAAGATCCGTCCGTGTTTGACAAGCAGCGTTGCACCGTCGTGCATCGGGACATCGCCGGACTTGCTCCGCGATAAGGTATATCCCGCAAACCTATTTCCGAATACGCTGTTATCGACGAGATCCTGTTACGGGTTGTGTGGATTTATCGCTTCCGCCGCGCATGTTTTCTCCACAAAACCCAACACCTATTGGAGGGAATGCGAGGTGAAAGAAAATACGAGCACCCCACTGAGCTTCTACAATTACCCTATCATAGGGTACACTATGAGGCTCCTCAGATAAAGGTCCCAACCCTCATCGACATTCCCTTTAGATGGACATATTTTGAGCTACCAGGACCTCCTAGTGAACCCAACAAATTTCTTCCCTCCATCTCGGGTTTGGGTTTTGCTCGGGACGAGCAAAAATCTATGTCTGGGGTGGAGGTGGGTGGTATGATTCTATTCCACCCCCTTATCTTTTTATTCTTGCATTATTTCTACTTTTTTTTTGGTTTTGCATATAGTTGCTTTGTTTATGGCCATTATCTAGTCGGCCATATTTTTATTTCTTTTGTTGCAAAATGACCTTTATCTAGTCGGCCTTGATATGATCATTTGTCAAAATACTCCCCTTAATGATGTAACTTCCTTGCAACTAAAATTTTGAAACTTTCATGACTAGAAATCCTCCTGTCACTTAGGACCTCAAATAATAATCACTCCTTGGAAAAGATGGCAAGCCATAGAGGACTGATAGGATTCAAGAGTGATGTTTTCTTATCATGTACAACTTGTATAAATTTTCTTGATTTTTTGCATGATTCGGTAATAGTTGAACCAATGCATGGTACTCCTAAACAAAAAGATGAAAAAAAAGTTGCACAAGAACAACCTCTTCTACTCTTCTTCTACCACTTCCAAATCTTTCATTCGTCAAAAAGAAAAAAGCCAATAATGCCCAAAAGGCTAAGTTTGGGGTGGCACCCCTTCCCCCTCTTTCGCTTCTTCCATACCCACGCAATTGGGTGTATCACCAAAAATCAAAGAAAAAAATGCGGTCAATGTAACTGCATGTCCACTAAATAAAAAGGTCTTGAGTCGAATAGAGGAGAGACTATCCTTCTTCCATACCTCCTTCACTCCAATTTTCTACCGAGGGGAAAACTACAAAAACCCCAACCATCCAAATCAGCCCTGTTCTTGTGTAAAACTTAAAAAAAATTGGAGTACCAAATGCAAAGGTGAAATGAAAATCTGTTTTATTGCAAGTCTTGAATAAATGCAAGTTTGTGAAGTAGGAAATATAAAAGTCACTTTTTGTGAATTCAGGAAGTCAGGGTCGCTTGGCCATATTTTGGTGGAAGGAATCCAGTGATTGTTAGGAGAGTGAGGATGATAGGTTGAGAGTATGTCTTGAAAGTATTTCTTAATTTTAATGTTGCCCGGGACGAGCAAAGTTTAAGTTTGGGGTATTTTGATGAATGCATATTCATCTCTTATTTTTGCTTCATTTAGAATAATTATTTAGGACTTTTTTGTTAATTTTAGCTAATTCAAAAATAAATAGCACTTTTATCTTCTTGATATACTTTTCCTGAATTCTTATGATATTTTCCTTAATTTTCAGGAATTGTCTAAGTAATTAAATCGAGAAAAGAAGAGATGAATGGAGGAGGCAATTCAGTTTCCCGCAATGCTGACTTAAATGCATACCTTGCACCAAAATTAGTATAACTCTCACATCCTAAGGCAGAATTTAATGTTCAAATATGATTTGGAAAGGGAATTCAAAGGCCTACAGGAAAATCATATTTTCGGGTGCACTTTAAATTTTCTGGACAACAGAAATTTGATCGAAATTGCTGCTACGAGAATCTGCATTAAAGAAAGACAATCAAGAGTTTGTTGACTAGATTTGAAAATTCAAAAGGATGGCTCCCTCTCTTTTTTCCCCCTATTTTTTAGATAGCCTACCCCTCCTTCTCCTATAAAAGGAATGGCACTTTCTCCTCCCAAGGATCATCTTTAGTATCATCTTTTGTACCGGAATTCTGAGCATTTGTTCTCCTATCATTCAAGTAATAGAATTTCTTCTTAGTGTTCTTTAATTCTTGCAATTTATATTCTTGCAATAGATCTAGTTGTTCTTCCTTTCTTCTTCTTTCTCTTCCGTGGATTGGAGCAAGGGTTGAAGAGATTGGCCATTTTATTGTCTCTAGCAAAAGGATTGACTCCTAATTTTGGGCTAGACTATGGCTATTTCGCTTCTCCCCTCCGCCTCCATGTTTCCCACAAGCATGTGTGAGTAGACTTCTATCGAGGCAAGGGGAATAACCCCTTAGCCATGTGATGACTAGATTGAAGATTTAAACGATTTTTTTAGATAAATGGATTTTGATTTGGATCTCGACGATTTTAACGAAGTGATCTCTCGTTTTTATCGCTTGTTAATCTTGGCGGATGCGACCGTGGAACCCAAGATTTAGAACAACCAAATTGATTTCATGGGAATTTGGATGAGACCTCGGAAAAGTCCCCATTAGGATGATTGAACTAGGATCCGTGAATGCCAGGACCAATGGGTTCACGGGGAGTTCATCTTTTATGAATCATTTACAAATGTTTCACATGCCTTCTTTTATCTTTCTTATCATTTCTTTGATCTCGTTTCACATCGACTAGGGTGGTAAAATCCCTTAGCTTCGGTATTTCTTTTTCTTGATAGTTAAATTTTATTTCAGCACTTTTATTTTTTTGTTCTTAGTTTTAACCAACCTTCTCATCGCAATTTATTTTCTTATTTTTACAATCGGATTTGGATTTCGACTTTTCTTTTCTGCCGTCCCTTGGATCGATACCTATCTATACTAAGTTGACTTGTTGCTCGCAACAAGTTGACAACCGGGTTAGAAGGTTAAACTCTAGGACTTTTCCTAGTGATTGGTGTGCTAAACGACGCACATCAGTTGTTAGGTGGGCGATACACCCTTGATAAGATGTTGCCCGATACCCTCCTTAGGGTTAAGTCTTGGATGACACACCATGTTGAGAGGGTGCTCCATGCACTCCCTTATCTTTAGGTGGCCTTGGCCGTTATCCTTGATAAGCTTGGACGAAATAGTTTCATGCCCGACATGTCAACCCCAGGATGCTGACCGATATGAGGCTGGCTATGCACGACACCTTTCTTGGGTGTCATGGTTACCCTGGCCGATAGGGTTAACCTTCAGATGATGCTAGAAGGTTGCACGATAGGGGTGCCTTGGGCGACACCCCTTTGGCCGATATGGCTCATGTGGAAGGTCAGCTCGATAGTGGAACATAACCCTAACCCTAGCTTAGTGCACGTTAGACGCTTGGCCGATAGCCATGGTAGTGCTGCACGTTATGGCCTTGTGGATGGCTGCCCATCACCATGAGAGTTGGTGGAACCTTGATGCATGTTAGAGGATGTGCTGTGTTTGATTGGTATGGTGGTGAGTTGCTTTAGGATTTGGAACCCTAGCCGGTACACCCTTTGGTGAGGGTATGGCGCTGCTCGCCATACCTGTAGTGAGGGTTGTAGGAGTTTTGGTGAGGGTTCTGATAACTCGATATGTATATAGTTGATGGTTCTCTTTTAATAATGATAAACAATTGACATGATGTAATCACCTTGCATTCTACAAACATGATGATGAGATGTGATGACAGGTTGTGAACCAAGAAGCTTGTAAGCCTATAATGTTGGTCACAGGTATAGGGCATAACATATGCCCATGTTTGATAAGAATACTATGAATGATAAAGCTTTACTCATGAATGCTTCTTTATACTTGATAGTATGATCATTTTGCTCATCCATGCCGGTTTCAGTAATCTCTATGAATGTGTATACTAACAATGCAGGTATTTCATAGTCTGGTAAGAGCTATGAGACATTTGTGCTTTGACTAGCACAATGTGTCAATAATTCTTATTAATAAAATAACAAGTTGATGGGTCTGAGGACTTGATATAAGGCTAAGTGCCTAGTTGAGGTGTTACCCACTATTGATGATATAAGGGATGCGTTCCCAGGTTGCATGATTGTGATGCCTTGAGAGGCAGTGGTTGGTATCATGAGGGTTTGAGGTTCCAAGACGGTATGTTGATGGCAATAGTGATGTAATTCTATAAGACTATGTTTATACTTTGTTTTGCCTCAAAAATTGGCTTAAAATATACTAATCAATTATAGATAACCACATCATGTAGTTTTCCCTGGCCATAGATCCATTACCGTCAGTGTTTGGTGATGGTGAAATAGGTTTATCCGGCGAGATTACCTGGAGCGCATATTGTTGAATATGTGAGGTTTCCCCTAGCCTAAAATATTAGGGTTGACTGCAACTGTGGTTGCAGACTCGGGATGTATGGAGCATGGTGAACATACCCATGGCTCAGGATATGTGATGATGAGCATGATGCGTTCATGGCTCGGATGTATGTACTAGCCCCTATGATAAGGTGAGCTAGAGATATGGGTAGCTTGCGGAGCTGACCCAGAGGCTGAGGCCCTATAAGCATAAGACTGCGGTCTTGCTTGATGATTCGTGTACTGACCACGAGAAGGTGAGGTCATGGAGTCCGGATTTCCTTAGACCTTGTATGGCACCAGATTGGGCTTCACAACCAATGGTTGGATTTGAGTAGGGAGGGCTCACTTCCTCAGGGAATAATAAAATGTAACTCAGGCGGATGGTATACCTCGCTTAGAGAAAAACACAGAACATTGATTGAGGCCTTCTTGCATAGCTGATCTAGTTACACCTTGCATATACATATACGATCCTTATTTTCTATGATAAGTTTTCATAAAGCTTATCTTGTCAATCATGTTCCATAAAGAAATACTTAGTTATATGCCCTTTTGGATATCTTGGTAAGCCTGAGGGTAATAATAGATTTGCTCAGTATGCTGCTCTTGTTATACGCTTATTCAGTTATTTGCTGTTATCTGCTTTAACCTTTGAGGTTTTATAGTTATGGTGGGAAGTTATGTTTCTCACTGGGACTGTGTGTCTCACCCTACTGATTTACACCCTTTTTAGGTGATCGCCCCAGACGTGGTGGTGGCCGTGAGGTTGCGGTCGAGCAGCAAGAAGAGCAGTAGAAGGCAAGAGTTGCACATGCTGCTATTTTGGTGGTTTTGTAGTAGAGTCCTAGAGTCATCCCTGTACTCTCAGGTCCTCGGAGGTGTTTGATGATGTTTCACGATGATAACTACTATAAATTTTGTATATCCTACTACTGGCCGTACGTGGCCTGTTACATATGTATAAATAGGTGTTGAACTCCAGTTGGTTTTGATAAGCTGTGAACCTATAACATAGCTTGTGAATGCTTATATAACATGTTTCTCTGTAGGATCTGGATGTAAAAGTACTCTCATGTATGCCTTCCACAATCCGTTTTAATTAACCCATGTTTTCGGTAATATGTGGTTCCACACATTTTCACGTGTCATATCATTGCCCGTATGATGGCGGGGTGTCACAGTTGGTTTGGTATCAGAGCCAGGTTTGCTGAGTCTACAGGGATCTAGGACTAGGTTTGTGTCTGTTCTTGTGAGTTTTCCAGATTTTCTTACAATAACCTTCTGCCCTCAGCAGAAGATAAATCTTAAAGATGTATGGAAACCATGAAAAACATGTTGCCGAGAGCAGCGATGCTGCATCAGTTGATGGAGCAGGAGGGTGGGCACATGATGATTAGGTGCCCGAGGTCCCCCAACTTGACCCAGCCATTCTAAAAATTCCTGCCTATCAACAGCTTATGGGGAAGATGATGGCTACAATGAATCACATGGTGGAAAGGTTGCCAGTGCCTCAGCCAAGAGCACAGGATCCCCATGGTGAAGCATCGGGCATTGGGAAGACCTTTGAGCGGCTTCGCCGAGTCAGATGTTCGGATTATGCTGGGACAGCTGATCCAGCATATGAAGAACTGTGGCTGACATGTCTTAAGAAGGCGTTCCGGATCCTTGACATCCCCGAAGCAGACAAAGTCAAGCATGCTATCAACCTTCTGAAGGGCAGTGCTGGCTACTGGTGGGCCATCGAGGAGGAGAAGAGACCCAGTGAGGAGACTGGTTGGGAGATCTTCCGGTGAGAGTTCGTCAGCAGATACTTTCTAAAGATGTATCTGGACGAGAAGATCAACCAGTTTAAGCATCTACGCCAAGGAACAATGAGCATCACCGAGTATGAAGCCAAGTTCATGGATTTGCTGAGGTTTTATCCTCACATGGCAGTGACAGATGATGAGTGGATCAGGCGGTTTGAGAAAGGTTTGAGTGCTGAGCTATCAACACCTGCTGCTACTTTAGAGAATCGGGAGCGGTTTGCCACATTTGTGGAGTCCGTCTGCAGGATTGAATGATCTGTTAAGGAGAAAAGGGAGTCCATGACTAGGAAAAGGCTTGCTCAGTTCCAGGGACAAATATTTTGTGGCTTCAAGAAGTCAAGGTTTTTAGCGCCTTCCATGATGAGAGGTTCTAGTGCACCGTCACAGTGGTCTCCGAGTAAAGGAAGAGGTCATGTTTCTTCACCATCTAAGGTGCATAGTACAACTTCTGTAGCAGTAACCAAGCCATCTAGACCACAGACAGAAGGCAGGTCATGCTACTACTGTGGATAGACTGGGCATTTGAAGTCAAATTGCCCAAAAAGAGACGTTGAGGTAACACAACAGCTAAGATAGAGTCAACAAGGGTCAGACAGATAGCAGCCCAGTGATAGCAGAGGGTGAGGACGCGGTCAAGCGTCGCAAGCAGGATTCTGCTCAAGGAAGCAGAGGACATGAACAACAAGCAACGACTCGATTCTATGCTATGAGTCAGCCGGAGGTGATAGTCAACCCGTGAGTGGTGATAGGTCAGATGGAGTTATTTCATTCTAATTTGTCCTCTTCTTGCTTTATATCTATTTTGGTTGACTCCGATGCTACACACTCTTTTATCACACATAGTCTGCTTGATAGCTGTCTTCAACATGTTAATTGTAAGAAAGAAAGCCTGTTGTTAGAAACCCCTCTTGATGGTTCCACGATGCTTCGAGAGGAGTGTCCATCTTGTGTCTTATCTTTTTTGGGACACAGTATACAAGTGGACCTTATACCACTTGATATGCATGTATTCGATGTGATCCTTGGGATGGATACCTGACCGACCTAAATCGCGTGTCCAAAATTGGAGGCGGATTTGAGGTAGTCGAGCTTTTACATTTATAACCCGAATTCTTCTAGGCCCCCACAACTTTGCTTACGGGGTCGAAGTAGATGTACGGGGTCGAACACAGGGACGAGGGGGATAGTGTTGAGAACGCAGAATCGAAACATTACACTCCTGCAGGGATAAAGAGATAGTAAATTCCCAAAGGGGAAACAACAACTGTCACAAACAAAAATAAAGAAAACTATCTCCAACTGGAGTTACAAGAAGAACTTTAAGGTTTTAGTCATTTAGCAGTTTTTAGGGGCTTTCATGCAACAGAAACAGAAAGATAAAACTAGGTCTAAAGCAATGTACAAAGGATCAGACTTTAGTAAGACAAGCTATAGCAGCAATCATCCTGCACCCCTCCTCTCAGAGTAGGTACCTCTAACTAAGCATCAACACCCCTCTCGAGGTTGCTGGACTTAAGTTAGAGTGGAATGATACTAAAAAAACTCCGTTCCAGGCACTCTCGTACTCCAGAATCAGACCAAACACTAGAGCCACAACACAACTCTTGAAGTTTTTGCGACGGGAAAACACAATTCGGTAGCTAAGCGAAACGCGATCCAAACATGCAGGCTAGAGTTCAGATATCTAACATAGCAGTCATCCAACATATTGCACCAGACATAAAGCAGCAAGTAATTAAGCTTTTCTATTTCCATAAACAATAAAGGTATTAGTTACAGTGCATAAGCAAAGAATTAAATAACAGAATTAAAGATAGATGTCGCCTTCTTGATGTAGAAGGACGACAAACTACTATAGCTCTCCAGCCGGATATCGATCAGGGGCCTATCCCGATATAGTTGTGTCGGGCGGCACACCCTCTCGGGCAGCACTAACTGACGGCCGACTGTATCGCTCAAGGGACCTGGCCGATACGCTCATATCGCGCGGCACACCCTCTCGGGCGGTACGTATGATAGCTGGGCGTATCGGGTTCGATATCGTGTCAGGCATGGACCGAGGCTTCTACTGTCGGGCATCCATGTCTCTCATCATCACTGGCCGATATCGTCCTGTTGTGTCGCCCGGGACGACCCTAAGTGAACCATCCCCTCCCTCTCGGGATGAGGAAGAGCTCACCTAGGGTCGTCCGCCACGGGCACTGGGGCGCGATACTCTTGCTCTCGCAGTTCCCTCCGAAGATAGCTCCGAATTGATCTAATTGAACGACCTATCTGATGTCCTGTCTGTCTTTTCGGCTTCCTGTAGCTGCTATTTATAGGCAGCAGTTGGAGAAATTATGGTGCTCGAAGTGCCACGTGTCCCCTCTGTTTGCGAGTCAGTAGACGGCCGATACTTGTGTCGCCCGGTGCTGAGGTGTCGGCTGTCGGTCACGTGACGGGCGGCGCCTATCGGTGGGTGGCCTGTGTCACGCGATAAACTTGGGTTGTCGCGCGCACTTGGCTCCCTATCGGGTAAAAGGCGTGTCGTCCGTCTTTTCCTTCTTGCGCGACATCCTTTATCGTGCGTCATTTTGACGCTCTACCCTGTCGGGTAGAGGTCATATCGGTCGTTAGGAAGGCTGATGCAGCTTTGTGGGCCGGGGACGGCCTTATTGTTGATAAATGGGTCAAAATAGGAGGAAAACTCTGTAAAAGATGGAAATATTGAATTAAGAGCGTCATTTGGCCAATTATTGCGAAAGTGCATATAAAAGAGAGGAAAATAGCAGAAAAGGGCAGTTTTGATAACAGAATAAAGGGCAAAAACATCACAAAAATTGGTGTTATCAACTCCCCCAAACTTAGCTTTTTGATTGTCCTCAATCAATATTTGAACTTTATTTTGTGATGCTTCTTCTTGCGTAGTAAAGCTTTCAGGCTAAAGGGTAGAAACAAGTTTCGTAATGCCTTTAGAGATAATGCTGCTCCATTCCGAACAAAAGACCTTGCTCTTACTGCCTTATTTTTTCGACAAAATTTTTCTCTACAACTTCGGTGAGACTTTAGTGCATGATTCCGAAGTTAGCTTCCACACCAAACAGCTTTATTTTAGGGGCAGAAAGTTGTGTATAGGGTAGGCTAAGGCTTTTTGGGTTTTTCTTCTTGTTTCCCATCAGTCCATCCAGGTACGGGTCTGTTAACGGGCAAGTGGTCCCTGCAGTCCAAGCCAGTTGGCTTTAGAGCAGTGATTTCACATCCTACGTACCACTGCCTCAGATCTACCATGCCTAAAGATGAGTACTTTTGAAAAACAAGTGTGTATATATATATTTTTCTTTTGGGCACAACTCTCATGCTTTTATTCACACTCATAAGGCTTCTTTATCTTTTTGGGATTTTTTTTGGGTAAGGGAAAACAAAAGGGATTTCTGCTGTTTGGGCAGCTTTTTCCTTCTCCATACTCGTCTCTTAGCTGTATGAGAGATTATTGTTTTTTGAAATATTTTTATTTATTTATTTTGTTTTGCATGGCAAAGCATAGTCTTTCGTTTGTTTGAGGCAGCATTATCAGAAAGATATGACAAAACTTGTAACTCATTAAGCATACAGAAAGCAAACATTGCAAGAAGTCGTAATAGGTTTTTATTACAATAGCAACTTTGTACATATGCATAGGGGCAGAAATAAGAGAAGTTTTCAATTTTTTTAGCAATTTTATATGTACACTTATCGAGGAAAAAGAAAGAAAGAACTAAGGAGTTCAAAGAAGAAAAATTTGTACCTCCCTCACTGGTACATAGTACCCCCCCAAGCTTACTCCACACTCTGTCCCAGAGTTGTAAAGCAGATGAGGTAAGGAAATGTTAAACAGTGAGGGTTAGACGATGAGCACGCCTGTGCTAGATAAAAGCTCCCACACATATTCTCCTCTTTTGCTGTGATAGTCGATGTGGTGGAGCTGATCAGGCGTCGCTTCATTTGCCATCCATTCTAGGACGAAGATGCCGCAGTCGTTGGATAGGTAAATTTGCTGCGGACTACGGTGGTAGAACTGGAGTTCATGCCATTTACTTGTTTGCGTTCCCAGGAATGGTTGTATCAGCGCTGCTATATCGATATAGTATTTTCGTACTAAATGTTTGAGAGATGTCAGCGTTGTCGATGTACACTGTACTGGATGATCTTTGTTGCTGTCTGAGCTATTGTAGAAAATTCCTGCTCGTTGTTGAGTGTACACCGTTAGGAGCGTCCAGTGGCTGTAGTGCAGGATGGGAAGGAAGATGATGTTTGGGACTCTGCACTCCAACTCTGTTAGAAAATCTTGCTTTGCTCCTTGCTCATCAGCTAGGCATATGTCGTTGAACAACATTGGATCAGCTATGTATGCGTGTTCAGACCTGTCCCGTAGTATCTGGATGTAGGCGACTGCCACAGATAACACCAAACATCCTCCTTCTTTTACCATATCCCTTAAATCTTCAATCGGGACTATGACATCGCCTGCCTTGTATGCTACGTCTGCAGGGGTGGAGTCAGCCAACTTCATGAGAATTTCGTCGACCTGTTCCTGCGTGAGAGTAGAGCACGAGAAACGGTCGAAGTTGCAGATTGACTCCTTAGGGTTCTCAGGCGAGGCTTGTTCTTTGTGTCTGAAAACTTGCCGCAGGATGTTTATTTGTTTGCCTGCCCCACATACTTTCGTTTCTATTTCAACTTCCTCTTCTGGAGGGCTGCTGGGTTGAGGTGATTCATATTCTTCGTCACTGTCCAGCAACCCTTCTGGTATTCCCGTTTCCTGGAAATAGTGCTTGTCCTTTATCAGCAGAAGTGCATATTTGCTTCTGAGATGGTAGAAGTTTTGGTTCTGGAGATGCCTGAAGTATCCGAAGATATGTATCATTTCTATGGCTCTAAGGACTATGAATGTGCTATTTCCACTTCCCTCCTCTTCTTGGACTGGGAAGTCCTTTAGCGAGTAGAAATTCCAGACGCCTTTGTGGAGCTGGACTCCATACTTGATAACACGGTGGAGACGCAGCGGGAGTAACCTTAGACCTTTGTCCCCTGGGTGCAAGAATGTGTTGCCTATGTGCGAGACCTCCTTGCTGCAGTAGCTGTGTAGTTGGACGTCATGATTTCGGAGGTCAGCAATGCACAGGAACCAGTTGTTTCTGTGCTTGTAGGGGGCCAACACCAGCCTTGGGTTGTGCTCTTCAATGTAACTCAACATACTGACTACCTGCTCAGCTCCGTACAACCCTTTCATTAGTCTTCTTGCTAGAGCCGGGGTGGCAGCGTAGACTGTATGTTGGCCTTTCCTTTTGTCGGCGCTTTGTAGGACTCTGAACAACTTTTTCCCAATGACGGCCTTGGAACGGAAGATGATTCTTAGCGTTCCCCGCTGTACTGAAAAATAGCCGTCGCTCCAGAGTACCTCTTCCTCGTCAGCTTGCGACCTCAACACCTTGTTTAACAGCTTCTGGTCCCTGATCGTCAGATACCCTATGACTCTTCTGTTGAAGTCGGCCATTTTGAAGGAATGTATCTCTGTCGGTGTGGAGAAGTTGTCAAGGTCGGCCTTAAAGATTCTTCCTCGGGGGTGGTGTCTTTCATTTGCGGTGCAGATGTCCCCCCTTCTCCTTCAGATTCATCAGAAGAGCCCTCCCCGACGATGATGTCTTCGTTGTTATCCTCAACTTTGTCTAAGTGGGTTGAGGGAGCGGCTTTATTCAAATTGATAGAGCTCTCTTATCTGGCTGGAGCTCCATCGCTTGGCCCTTGTGGCGCACTTTCCTCAGATACTGGGGAAGATCTGCTGGAGGAAGAGGGGGATGATGATCCTGATGAGGTTCCTGACAAAGAAGGTTGAGAGCCTGAACCAGGAGGCGACGGAGACCTTCTCGGCTGCCTTGGGCGCGGATGGTCGTCTTCTCTGTTCAGCCTCCCCTCGATCTCACCAAGGTGCTGTAGAAATTGTTGGAGCGTGGCGTTAACTGCCTCTAGTTGGCCAGGTAGGCTGGCCAAAGTCAGCAACTCCCTTTCTTGGCTATTCAGCCTCTGCTCGAAAAATGAGAACTTGCGGGTTGGGGAAGTAAATATAGTTGAGTGGCATTCAAATACCTCCCGCAAGAAGTCGAGTTCTTGTCCCAACATTTTCCCAAGTGAAGGAGGAGTTCCTGTTTGTCTCCCCCTTGACCTCGAGATACTCCTCCCGCGCGATGGTCTACCTGACGAGGTAGAACCTATCTCTATTGTTTGCACGGCGGATGCTTCCGGGTGAGGTGTCGGTGCTGCCTCCCCCTCTTGTAGAAGTGGAGGAGACCGTGTTGTGGGCAGATGCTGCTCCACCTCAACATTGTCAACGATCTCCTCAACAACTGCAACAAAGGACTTTGGCGGTGGAGTCGGTGTCAGACGTGTCCCTTCGAGCTCCATTTGTAGGATCTCGGCATACTCCTCATTACTGGCATCCGGCTGTGCATCTTCAATTGCCCCCAAGGGCGTAACAGAAGCTACCGGGACTGCAGCGGTCTCTCCTACTGCAGTTCCCGTTCTTGTCTCGACGACTTCCACAATCACCGGTTCCTTTTCTGCCACAGTTGGCCTTGTTGATGTGGCTGGCATAGCTGGAGTGACGACAACTCTGCCAGCTGATGTCGTTGGTGGCTCCGGAGCAGTGGGCCGCTCGGCGGGAGCTGTTGAGGATGTGTTTTGTCGGGTGCCCGGGGGAATAGGCTCTCCTCTGGTTATCCCCCTTTCTTGAGTTCTTGGGGGCGGGGCGCATGCTGCGCCTACTACCACAACTTCGATCTCTGCTGTGGTGAAGACCAGCTTTTCTGCGTCATAAGCGGCGCAGCGAGGGAGCGGGAGAAGGATTTTCGTCCTTCCGAACTTTTAGAAGTAGTTCCGCCCCTCCTTCTTTATTATGCCCGCCCTCATGAGGTACTTGAGGTCGATCAATTCATCACCTCTTGTCCTCGAAAGACTGCACAGCTTGTGTGGATACCCTAACCCCTCCGCAATCAGGTTGACGATGCCACCCATGCAATACTCCTTGGTGGCATCCTTTATCGGGTGCATCCTATTTAGCAAGAAACGCCCCAAGTTGATAGCCCGGCCCTCCATCATGTGCCACATGACATGGAGCTCCTCATTATAGATGTTGCTGGACTCATTTTTGCTGAAGAGAAGGCATGCCACCAGATTGTGCACGATCCTCCAGAAACATGAGTGGATCGCTGCCACCTTGCTTCCCGGCTTGAACGATGACTCGCTGGTTAGCTTCTCCCAGATATCTACGGGGTTGAACCCGTCTCCTTCGGTGATCCTTACACCGTTATCGAGTCGCTCCTTCTCCTCCTCGCTGGAGGAGAATATCTGGTTGAGCAGCTTTTTTGAGATGGCATGCTCCGAATTGTAAAGCCGCCCCTAGAGTCTGTCTGCTCCACCATATTCCTTGGCTTCTGCTGGTGTATTTTTCACCCGGCGAAGAGATTCCATGAACTCCCTAGTGAGCTCTGTATAAGAGGCGGATAGGCTGAGGCAGATTTTCCTCAGCCCTGCCACGGCGAGTACGTTCTCCAGTCTCTCAAAGATATCCAACTGCATGAATGATGACTGGTGGCAGATGCTGCTCGGCCTGTAGAGCTTGGCTCCTAGCTCAGCATATCGGCGTCCATGCTCATCATCTCTTGGCACGAACCTTCCTGGTGTGTGATCCACGGGTTCTGCCGTTGGGGCAGGAGCTGTAGCTGGGGACGCCGCTTCTTCAGTTCTCATCCTCTTTTCAGTTGTCGAGGGCCTGGCTGCCTCGGGATTCAGGCGCTTCTACCCGACCCTTGCCACTTCAGTTGCTTCAGTTGCGGGCTCGGTGATGATTCTCCTGCCTTGCTCGTCGATGAGTACAACGGTTTGCCTTGTACGTGCCATCCCTATCATTATTTGAACAAATGTCCGTTTGTTATCAGTAGGTAAAATAATAAAGGGAAAGACACCCCGACATGGCTGTATCGGGCTTCAAAACGAAATCAGATGAAACTTGCCCGATACACCCGTGTCGGGCGATACGATTGAGAGAAACGGAGTGCCCGACAGGGTCTTGAAGAATGGTCACCCGATACAAGAGTAGCGAGGCATCACGACCACCGCCCGATATAGGGATTGGGTAGGCGCGATAGACGTGCGTCGCGCGATCACAGTGTTGGGTGATAGGGAATCTTAAAACCTTTGCCCGATACCACTGTGTCGGGCGATAAGGATTCGTATCGGGCAAACAAAAACGATAAGGCTGTCGGGCGATACCTTTGTTTCTTTAAGATCATTGCGCGACACGGGAGCAGGAAGGGAGGTAGCGCGACATGGGAGCGGAGAGCAATGAATGTACTGCGCGACACGGGTAGCTGGAAAAGGAAAAGCTGGGAGCATGATACGGTAAAGTCTTCGCCTTATATATAGAGGATCGAGTTGAGGTAAATCCATGCCTTCCCGAGGCGGGCACGTTCTGTATGTCGGTTGATATGCCGCCCGATCCGATCTGGAAAAAGAGTTACTAGCCCAAAACACGACCGCTCGATACAAGGCTTTTCAGGGCAAAACTTCGAGATAAAACCCACAAAAAGAAAAGGGCGGCAGACGGGTAAAACATCACTGGCCTAAGGCTAAGATCCCGGCCTCAGATGGTATTACCCATCCCCGCTAATAAAACTAAGGCGGTGGCCCATAAAACAAAAGAGTCAGCTCACGTGTCGCATGCACTGACTCAGGCCTTATTTTAGTCCATAATGTTCGTGATGTTTTGCAATAAAGTAAATAACATCCTATTCTAGGAAAATAAAAGCTCGGGCTGCCTCCCGAGGAGCGTTGCGTTTTCTGTCTTCAGCTGGACGTCTTTGGCTCCTTCTTCATTCTTTATCTCTTCGCTGGTTCTGTGTTTGACGGGATCTTTCCCGAAGGGTTCTTCACAATCTCGACGAGTTGAGCTAGCTGCTAATCAATTTGGCGCTTATGTGTTTGCATATCCGTCAACTGGACCTGCAACAAGTTCAAGACGCCAGAATTGGACAACGCACTTTGCGCTAGTTGGTTATTAATGGTATCCTGCTTCTTAATAAAATCAAACAACTGGACGATCAATTCAGACTTGCTTGCTCCTTTGTCTTGTTCACGGTTTGGGCCTTGGTACTTCCCTGGTGCTTGGAAGTTTCCTTTTGGTGGTTGGAACTGGATATTCTTGGCATATTGTCTGGATCCCCCTCTTTTCTTAAAAGTTGATGCTGGCCTGGCCGAGGTGTGCAGCTGGTGCGAATTTTCGGCTGCATCCTTGTTACCGTAATTAAAGCCAGGGTGGTCCGGTCTCTTGAAGTTCATGTAGGATACATTCTTTGTCCTTTCGTCCTCTGTGTCAGAGTCGCTATCTGCATCTGGTCTGGTGTAGACGCAGTTGTCAACCCCATGTCCTCCTTCACCGCAGGTAACACATTTCATAACCTTTTCCACCTGCTTCTTTCCCTTTCCACCATAATCTTTCAGCTGCTTCACATCTGTAGCTATCTTCTGAATCTGAGAAGTAATATTCTCCAGATCCATGGACTCAAGAGAGGTTCCTTCCCCAGCCTTCTTTACATGTTCTCTATCGGATCTGTCGTAGTCAACATCGACTTTCAACTCAGCCATGTTCCTGATGATCCTTTCAGACTTGCTTGGCTTTTTTCCAAAGGAAGTCACTTCTTGCTGCCGCATTCAATGACACCCTTTCATCGGGGGTCAGACCATTGTAGAAGGTAGAGACCAGGAAACCTTTCTTGTAATTGTGGTGAGGGAAGTCCCTGTGATATTCCAGGTATCGTTCCCAGGCGTCATGGAGGTTTTCATTTGGCTTTTGTGCAAAAGACCTGATCTTTAGCTTGTTCCTCATCGTCTTCTCAGTGGGGTAAAATTTGTTCACAAATGCGTCAGCCAGTTCTCCCCATCCATTGAGAGCTTGGTGGGGTAGCCCAAGGTACCATGATAGAGCCTTATCTTCCAAAGAGAAGATGAAACCCTTGCAGTAGATGACCTCTTGGGGAACCCCCCACATCTTTATGGTGTCCCAGATATTTTTTAAAGCATCCAGGTGGTGATAAGGGTTGTCTTTCTTGGAGTTTCCCCTGAAGCTTTTGTTTTGGATCATGGAGATCACTGATGGCTTTAGTTCAAAATTTGCGGTGTTGAACCGTGGGATGATGACAGGGCATCTTGACCTATTGGCTTTTGTAGAAGCCAACTCTCTCAGAGTTTTCTCTTCGTCTTCTGAGTCGTCACTGCCACTATTGTCTCGACGTCGTTCATGGTTATCATGATTTCTCCCGTGTCTCCGGTGGCGACGTCTATGACGGTGACGGTCCGCCTCGTGCTGTTCCATTTCTGGATCTTCGGGTGGAGGGTTGCCGTCATAGTGGTCATTTTCTTCTGGTGGGGGTGAATCTGACCTAGACCCTTCTCGACGCTCTCCTTCAGAATGGGGTGGCTCGACGCGGGGTAGCATGATGGATGTTCAGCCTAGCAGAGTACCGTTCTTCGGCGTGCCTGAAATGATACGAAAAATAGAGTTAGAAACTAGAATTATTTAATTTAGGCAAAGATTAAGGCTACAGAAAAAGAAGAAAAAGAAAAAGAGTGCTGTCAAGCTTATTTCTAAGCTTGAGGCACGAGAGTGTAGTTAGTGGATTCTGGTTCGTCAACAGTATCTTTTCACCTCGTCCCCGGCAGTGGCGCCAAAAAGTTGATCGGCCTAAATCACATGTCCAAAATTGGAGGCGGATTCGAGGTAGTCGAGCTTTTACATTTATAACCCGAATCCTTCTAGGCCCCCGCAGCTTTTATTACGGGGTCGAAGTAGATGTATGAGGTCAAATACAGGGACGAGGGGGATAGTGTTGAGAACGCAAAATCGACACATTACACTCCGGCAGGGATAAAGAGATAGTAAATTCCCAAAGGGGAAACAACAACTGTCACAAACAAAAATAAAGAAAACTGTCTCCAACTGGAGTTACAAGAAGAACCTTAAGGTTTTAGTCATTTAGCAGTTTTTAGGGGCTTTCATGCAATAGAAACAGAAAGATAAAATTAGGGCTAAAGCAAGGTGCGAAGGATCAGACTTTAGTAAGACAAGCTATAGCAGCAATCATCCTGCACCCCTCCTCTCAGAGCAGGTACCTCTAACTAAGCATCAACACCCCTCTCGAGGTTGCTGGACTTAAGTTAGAGTGGAATGATACTAAACAACTCCATTCCAGGCACTCTCATACTCCAGAATCGGACCAAACACTAGAGCCACAACACAACTCTCGAAGTTGTTGCGATGGGAAAACACGATTCGATAGCTAAGCAAAACGCGATCCAAACATGGAGGATAGAGTTTAGATATCTAACATAGCAGTCATCCAACATTTTGCACCAGACATAAAGCAGCAAGTAATTAATCTTTTCTATTTCCATAAACAATAAAGGTATTAGTTACAGTACATAAGCAAAGAATTAAATAACAGAATTAAAGATAGATGTCACCTTCTTGATGTAGAAGGACGACAGACTACTGTAGCTCTCCAGCCCGATACCGATCAGGGGCCTATCCCGATACAACCGTGTCGGGCGGCACACCCTCTCAGGCGGCACTAACTGACGGCCGACTGTATCGCTCAAGGGACCTGGCCGATATGCTCATATCGGGCGGCACACCCTCTCGGGCGGTACGCACGACAGCTGGGCGTATCGGGTTCGATATCGTGTCGGGCATGGACTGAGGCTTCTACTGTCGGGCATCCGTGTCGCTCATCATCGCTGGCCGATATCGGCCCGCAGTGTCGCCCGGGACGACCCTAAGTGAGCCATCCCCTCCCTCTTGGGATGAGGAAGAGCTCACCTAGGGTCGTCCGACACGGGCACTGGGGCGCGATACTCTTGCTCTCGCAGTTCCCTCCGAAGATAGCTCCGAATTGATCTAACTGAACGACCTATCCGATATGTCCCGTCTGTCTTTTTGGCTTCCTGTAGCTGCTATTTATAGGCAGCGGTTGGAGAAGTTATGGTGCTCGAAGCGCCACGTGTCCCCTCTATTTGCGAGTCAGTAGATGGACGATACTTGTGTCGCCCGGTGCTGAGGTGTCGGCTGTCGGTCACGTGACGGGCGGCGCCTATCGGTGGGTGGCCTGTGTCGCACGACAAACTTGGGTTGTTGCACGTGCTTGGCTCCCTATCGGGTAAAAGGCGTGTCGTCCGTCTTTTCCTTCTTGCGCGGTATCCCTTATCGTGCGTCATTTTGACGCTCTACCCTATCGGGAAGAGGTCATATCGGTCGTTAGGAAGGCCGATGCAGCTTTGTGGGCCGGGGACGACCTTATTGTTGATAAATGGGTCAAAATAGGAGGAAAACTCTACAAAAGATGGAGATATTGAATTAAGAGCGTCATTTGGCCAATTATTGCGAAAGTGCATATAAAAGAAAGGAAAATAGTAGAAAATGGAAGTTTTGATAATAGAATAAAGGGCAAAAACATCACAAAAATTGGTGTTATCAATACCCTAGAAAAGTATAAAGTCATGTTGGACTGTGATTCCAAGCAGGCAGTGTTTGATGACGGTGGAGAAAAGTGAATCTTCCAAGGAGATAGGAAGATTCTTTCGACATGTCTAGTGTCAGCAATGGTGACAGAAAAGTTGTTGCGGCAAGGATGTAAGGTGTTCTTAGCTCACGTTGTTGATACCAAGGCGAAAGGTCCTAGCCTTGAGGAGGTGATGATTGTCTAAGAGTTTGTAGATGTGTTTCCTGATGAGTTTCCTGGTGTTCCCCCACCCCGAGAGATTGATTTTGAGATCAATCTGGTACCAGTAACACAACCAGTTGCACAAACACCTTATAGAATGGCTCCAACAGAGATGGCAGAATTGAAGAAGCAGTTACGGGAGTTGTTGGAGAAAGGTTTCATTCAATCGAGCACGTCGCCTTGGGGTGCTCCAGTGTTGTTTGTTAAGAAGAAGGATGGGTTGATGCGACTATGTATAGATTACCGGCAGTTGAACAAAGTCACGATCAAGAATAAGTACCCATTGCCGAGGATAGATGATCTGTTCGATCAATTGCGTGGTGCTACCATGTTCTCAAAGATCAATCTATGGTATGTATATCATCAGTTGAGGATTAAGGTGGACGACATACCAAAGTCAGCATTTAGGATGAGGTATGGTCACTTTGAGTTTGTGGTTATGCCGTTTGGGCTAACCAATGCACCTGTTGCTTTCATGGACCTGATGAACTGAGTGTTCTGTCCATTCCTAGATCAGTTTGTTGTAGTCTTTATAGATGACATCTTGATCTATAGTCGGGACAAGAAAGAGCATGAACAACATCTTCGACAAACATTGACTCTTCTTTGCCAACATTAGTTGTATGCCAAGTTCCACAAATGTGAGTTTTGGTTGAAGGAAGTGATTTTCTTAGGTCATGTGATATCTGTAGGGGGAGTCCGAGTGGACCCTAAGAAGGTGGAGTCAGTTGCAGATTGGGAGCAATCAAAGTCACTGACAGAAGTTCGTAGTTTTCTGGGTTTGGCTGGATACTACCGGAGGTTTATCAAGGACTTCAGTGCGATCACATTGCCAATGACAAAGTTGGCCAGGAAGGATGTACCTTTTGTTTGGGATGATCGTTGTCAGCAAGCTTTCTAAAGTTTGAAGGAGAAGCTGACTAGTACTCCAATACTAGCGCTACTAGTGTCTGGGAAGGGCTATGTTGTTTTCTGCGATGCTTCCAAGAAAGGCTTAGGTTGTGTACTGATGCAGGAAGATCATGTTGTTTCTTTTTCTTCACGACAACTTAAGAAACATGAGGAGAACTATCCGACACATGATTTGGAGTTGGCAGCAGTGGTCCATGCGCTAAAGTTTTGGAGACACTATCTTTATGGGGAAGTGTGTCAGATCTTTACAGATCATAAGAACTTGAAGTACATCTTTTCGCAGAATGAGCTGAACATGCGAAAACGTCATTGGATGGAGCTAATCAATGATTATGATTGCACCATTGAGTATCATCCTGGTAAGGCAAATGTGGTAGCTGATGCGCTTAGTAGAAAGTCTTCTTCTCTCTCCACAAAGAAGGCACAATTGAATTCCTTGGTATTTCATAGGCGGGATATGTTTGTCTCCTTGTGGAAGATGAATGTGCAGTTGGAAGTTTCCTTGTAGGTAGGATTGTTGGCATAGATGCAAGTCAAACCTACGCTGAGATAGCAGATCATAGACGCACATTAGGTGGATGATACAATACAGTTGATCAGGTCAGAGCTTGGCAGCGACAAGCGTGATGGGTTCCATGAGTCCGAGGATGGAATAGTTTGCTATCATGGTAGGATGGTGGTCCCTGACAGTGATAATGTAATAAAGCTAGTGCTCGAGGAAGCACACACGTCAATGTATGCTATACATCCAGGAGTCGCCAAGATGTATCATAACCTGAAGGATCTATATTGGTGGTTTGGCTTGAAGAAGGATGTAGCTGAGTTTATGGCTAAGTGTGCAATATGTCAACAAGTTAAGGCTGAGCATCAGAAGTCGACAGGTACGTTGCAACCCCTAACAATACCACAATGGAAATGGGATCATATAACCATGGATTTCGTAGTTGGTCTACCAAAGACAGCTAGGAATCATGATTCCATTTGGGTGATAGTGGACAGATTGACAAAGTCTGCCCATTTAATACCTGTGAAGACAACATATACAGCAGAGAAGCTCGCTCAAGTGTATGTAGATGAGATAGTACGCTTACACGGAGTACCAGCAACAATAGTTTCCGACAGAGGTTCTTAGTTCACAAGTCGTTTCTGGGAACAGTTGCACAAAGCTTTGGGAACACAGTTAAGGTTCAGTACCACCTTCCACCCACATACGGATGGACAGTCTGAAAGGACTATTTAGACTTTGGAGGATCTTCTCCGGGCATGTGTTTTGCAGTTCCTAGGCAGTTGGGATGAGCATCTCAGTTTGATAGAATTTGCCTACAATAACAGTTACCAGCAGAGCATTGACATGGCTCCTTATGAGGCATTATATGGAAGGAAGTGCAGATCCCCTTTATGCTGGTATGAGTCTGGTGAGTATCAGCTTTTGGGTCCTGAGTTAGTACAGTAGACAATAGAAAAGATTATAGTGATACAACAAAAGTTGAAAATGACACAAGATAGACAAAAGTCTTATGCAGACAGTCGCCAACGACCTTTAGAGTTCAACGTGGGAGACAAAGTGTATCTCAAGGTCTCACCTTGGAAAGGTGTGCTAAGGTTTGGCCGGAAGGGCAAACTGGCACCCAGGTATATGGGACCATACCCGGTAATAGCACGTGTTGGCAAGGTAGCTTACAAGTTAGAAATACCACCAGAGTTGCATAGATTGCATCCCATGTTCCATGTCAGTATGCTGAAGAAAAGTCACCCTGACATAGGGTCAGTGATACAGCTAGTTGAGGTTGAGCTTAATGAAGACATGACTTACGAGGAAGGTCCGATGACGATCCTTGACAAAAGAGTGAAGAAGCTGAAGAGGAAGGACCTAGTTTTGGTAAAGGTTCTGTGGCATCATCGTGGTGTTAAGGAAGCCACATGGGAGCTTGAGGAAGATTTGAGGCGGAAGTATCCCTCGCTTTTCTCTTTGAATTTCAGGGATGAAATCCTTTTGTAGAGGTTTATGGCTTGTAAGGATCCGAACCTTCATTTTGGGATTACCCTATTTGTTTTGCCTAAACCTGGTGCTTTGTTGCTTGCTAATCACCGTTAGTGGTGATTAGGATTTGCTTGTGCTTTATTAGAGTTGGAGGTGCTACTTGTAAAATACCCTGAGTTAAGGTTGAAGAGCAAGTTTGTCACCTTGAGAGATGTCTTTCTCTCTCCTTGCTTTCTCTAGGGTTGAGAGGAAGGTTTGGGCTTGTGCCTTGAGTTGTCTTGGGCTAGGTTGAGCTCTTTTGGGACTTGCCTTGCTAGGTTGAGCCCTTGTATCAGGCAAGGGTGCCTTATGTCGGCCATGGGGTATCCCCCATGAGGGTGTGTCGGCCATGGAGGAGTGGTGTGTCGGCCTTTGACCTTTGTTGACCTTCTTACCTTGTTTGTATCGCCCTAGCTTGGACAAGTGGCCGACCCTTGGGAGAGTAGTGGCATGGCATGTGCATGAGTTTTGCAAGGTGGTAAAGCGGGTGGACAAGTGTCCCTTGGTAAGGTGACACCTTGCCTGGAACTGACCTTGACCCCCATCTATATATGCCTTGCCTTTCCCTTCCTTAGGAACCCTTTAGGTCTTTGTTGCTCCTCTCTCCCTTGGTGCACGATACACCTACCCTTTGGAGCAAGTTGGTGGCCGATCCTTCTACCTTGGTGGTGATCCCTTCTTCTTCCTTTAGCTTGGTGGCCGAACCCTAGGTGGGTCTTGTTCTTTGGTAAGAATATTCCCTCTCTCTCTCCCTAGCATCTTCTTCTCCATCTTGCTTACTCTTCGGCCATGGTGGTTATGCTTCTTGTTCTTTTCCTTGAGGTGGCTGAAGTAGTGTGCTTGGAGCTAGGAGCTAGAAGCTTGGAGCTTTGGAGCTTGAGGAGCTTGCTTATGGCGGGTTACATAACTTCTAACTCTAGCTATACTACCTTCTCTATGTTGCATGTTTCATATATGATGATAATAGGCCATGCATGTATGTTTCTTGCTCTAGAACATGTTTTTGATCTTATGAATTTTATGAGCACGTTGTTGTTGTTGTTGGTGGTGGGTTATGCCTTTTCACCTAGTTGGCCAAACCATAGTTGAGGTTTTCTCTGGTAGCAACACTCCTTTCTCTCTTTGGTCTAGAGAAGTGAGCTTAAGCTCTAGTAATGTGGGAAATACCCCTCTATCGTTTAAGTTGAGAGGTGAGCTTATATTCTAGTTGCTTGGGCAATACCCTTCTCTCACCATGGATTTGAGAGGTGAGCTTTTGATGACCTATGTTAAGGATGGATCCTTGTGGTTGCCCAATTTGTGAAAGAGGTTGTGCAACACCCCTCTCTCTTAGTTGTTGATAGGTGAGCCGACCTTCTTTATCAATTAGGGTTTGGTACCCTTGTGCTTGAGGTTGAAGACGACCATTTTGGGTTGTGTCTTGCGTGATATGACCTTGGGGATAGTGCTGCCCGATAACCTTCTTATCTTGGGTTGTACCTTTAGCCGATACCTATGTGTTCTTGGGCGTTATGTGTTGTTGGGTGCCCTGCACGATACACCTTGTTGAGATAGTTTTACCTTGGTGCCCGATATCCCTTACCCACCCTAGAGTTAGGGTTTGGGCAACATGGTTGCTAAACCCTTGGATGGGATTTTTGGTCGACATGAAGCCTCAACCCAAGCTTGGGCATTAGTGCTGCTCTAGGCGACATGAGTTGTTTACCCTTCATGCACGATATGTCCTTGAGGTGTAATCCTTGGTAGATAAGCTTGCTTGAGTGATCCTTGTATCCCTGGCCGATATGCCTAGTTGAAGCATAGTTGGTGCCCGTCATGGTCCCTTGGACGATACCCTTGGGGGAGTTGTTAGGTGGGCGATACACCCTTGATAAGATGTTGCCCGATACCCTCCTTAGGGTTATGTCTTGGATGACACACCATGTTGAGAGGGTGCTCGATGCACTCCCTTGTCTTTAGGTGGCCTTGGCCGTTATCCTTGATAAGCTTGGATGATATATTTTCATGCCTGACATGTCAACCCTAGGATGCTGACCGATATGAGGCTGGCCATGCACAACACTATTCTTGGGTGTCATGGTTACCCTGGCCGATAGGGTTAACCTTCAGATGATGCTAGAAGGTTGCACGATAGGGGTGCCTTGGGTAACACCCCTTGGCCGATATGGCTCATGTGGAAGGTCAGCTCGATAGTGGAACATAACCCTAACCCTAGCTTAGTGCACGCTAGACCCTTGGCCGATAGCCATGGTAGTGCTGCACGTTATGGCCTTGTGGATGGCTGCCCGACACCATGAGAGTTGGTGGAACCTTGATGCATGTTAGAGGATGTGCAGTGTTTGGTTGGTATGGTGGTGAGTTGCTTTAGGGTTTGGAACCTTAGCCGGTACACCCTTTGGTGAGGGTATGGCGTTGCTCGCCATACCTATAGTGAGGGTTGTAGGAGTTTTGGTGAGGGTTCTAATAACTCGATATGTATATAGTTGATGGTTCTCTTTTAATAACGATAAACAATTGACATGATGTAATCACCTTGCATTCTGCAAACATGATGATGAGATGTGATGTCAGGTTGTGAACCATGAAGCTTGGAAGCCTATAATGTTTGTCACAAGTATAGGGCATTACAAATGCCCATGTTTGATAAGAATACTATGAATGATAAATCTTGTGTGATATACTCATGAATGCTTCTTTATACTTGATAGTATGATCATTTTGCTCATCCATGCTGGTTTCAGTAATCTCTGTGAATGTGTATACTAACCATGCATGTATTTCATAGCCTGGTAAGAGCTATGAGACATTTTTGCTTTGACTAGCACAATGTGACGATAATTCTTGTTAATAAAATAACAAGTTGATTTTTCTGAGGACCTGATATAAAACTGAGTGCCTAGTTGAGGTGTTACCCTCTGTTGATGAGATAAGGGATGCGTTCCTAGGTTGCATGATTGTGATGCCTTGAGAGGCAGTGGTTGGTATCATGAGGGTTTGAGGTTCCAAGACGGTATGTTGATGGCAATAGTGATGTAATTCTATAAGGCTATGTTTATACTTTGTTTTTCCTCAACAATTGGCTTAAAATATACTAATCAATTATAGATAAACACATCATGTAGTTTTCCCTGGCCATAGATCCATTACCGTCAGTGTTTGGTGATGGTGAAATAGGTTTATACGGCAGGATTACCTGGAGCGCAAATTGTTGAATATGCAAGGTTTCCCCTAGCCTAAAATAGGAGGGTTGAGTGCAACTGTGGTTGCAGACTCGAGATGTATGGAGCATGGTGAACATACCCATGGCTCAGGATATGTGATGATGAGCATGATGCATTCATGGCTCGGATGTATGTACTAGCCCCTATGATAAGGTGAGCTAGAGATATGGGTAGCTTGCGGAGCTGACCCAGGGGCTAAGGCCCTATAAGCATAAGACTGTGGTCTTGCTTGATAATTCATGTACTGACCACGAGAAGGTGAGGTCTTGGATTCCTGATCTCCTTAGACCTTGTATGGCACCGGATTGGGCTTCGCAGCCAATGGTTGGATTTGAGCAGGGAAGGCTCACTTCCTCAGGGCATAATAAAATGAAACTCAGCCGGATGGTATACTTCTCTTAGAGCAAAACACAGAACATTGATTGAGGCCTTGCTTTATAGATGATCTAGTTACACCTTGCATATACGTATACGATCCTTATTTTCTGTGATAAGTTTTCATAAAGCTTTTCTTATCAATCATGTTCCATAAAGAAATACTGGGTTATATGCCCTTTCGGATATCTTGGTAAGCCTGAGGGTAAAAATAGCTTTTCTCAGTATGTTGCTCTTGTTATACACTTATTCAGTTATTTGCTGTAATCTGCTTTAAACTTTGAGGTTTTATAGTTACGGCGGGGAGTTATGTTTCTCACTGGGACTGTGTGTCTCACTCCGTTGGTTTACACCCTTTTTAGGTGATCGCCCCAGACGTGGTGGTGCCTGTGAGGTTGCGGCCGAGCAGTAAGAAGAGCAGTAGAAGGAAAGAGTTCTACATTCTGCTATTTTTTGTGGTTTTGTAGTAGAGTCCTAGAGTCATCCCTGTACTCTCAGGTTCTCAGAGGTGTTTGACGATGTTTCATGATGATAGCTGCTGTAAATTTTGTATATCCTGCTGCTGGCCATACATGTCCTGTTACGTATGTATAAATAGGTGTTGAACTCTAGTGCTGACCATACATCTGGTTTTGATAAGCTATGAACCTATAACATAGCTTGTGAATGTTTACATAACATGTTTCTCTACAGGATCTAGATGCAAAGGTACTCTCATGTATGCCTTCCGCAATCAGTTTTAATTAACACGTGTTTTCGGTAATATGTGGTTCCACACATTTATGCGTGCCATCTCGTTGTCCGTATGATGGCGGGGTGTCACATTATCGGTGCTTCATCGCGGATTTCTCAAAGACCTCCTTGCCTTTGACCATGTTGACTCGGAAGGATGTGAAGTTTGTGTGGTCTGATGTATGTGAGGCTCATTTACAGGAGCTGAAAAAGAAGCTGACCACTGCACCAGTTTTGACTCTACCATCAGGCAATGAGGGTTTCATGATTTTCACCGATGCGTCAAAGATGGGACTTGGCTATGTATTGGAACAAAATCGGCATGTGGTTGCATATGCCTCCTGACAACTCAAGCCCAGTGATGTGAATTACCCGACGCATGACCTAGAGCTGGCTGTCATTATCCATGCATTGAAGATTTGGCAACATTACCTATATGGTGCCACCTTTGAGATCCTCACCGACTATAAGAGCCTGAAGTACCTCCTGAAACATAAAGACTTGAACCTACGACAACAACGATGGATGGAGTACATGAAGGATTATGACTTCACTCTCGCCTATCTTCCAGGAAAGGCGAATGTCGTAGCCGATGCTTTGAGTCAGAAATAGCTCAGGTGTGCAACTGTGTTGTCCAGTCAATGGAAGAGTTTAGAAGAGCTGGTAAAATGGTCTCCTCAACCGTTAGATGATCAAGTTCAATTGGCCAACATCCAGATACAGTCTGAATTGTTGAGAGAGATCATAGCAGCGAAGTTGGCCATTGGAGAGCTTGACAAGATGAAAGGCTTGATGAAGAAGCCTCAGACCCGACTTTCATTGGGAATAGACGGAGGGATCAAATTCGAGAATCGCATATGGGTCCCTAATGACTCACTGTTGAAGGAACGTATCCTATAAGAGGCTCATGGTTCGAAGTACACTGTGCACCCGAGAACTACCAAGATGTTTAAGGACATGCAAAGATTTTTCTGGTGGCCAGGAATGAAGAGAGATATTGCGACATATGTGGCCAGTTGTCTTATGTGCCGAATGGTGAAGGATGAACACCAACGACTCAGCGGACTTTTATAGTCTATAGAGATTCCAGAGTGGAAATGGGAGCAGATCACCATGGATTTTGTGGTGGGTCTACCCCGGACCAAGAGAGGTCATGATGCGATATGGGTTGTGGTAGATCGCCTTACCAAGTCAGCACACTTCCTTGCCTTAAAGACCACTGCTAAGGTGTCAGATTTAGCAGAGCTATACATCCGAGAGATAGTACATTTACATGGCATACCCAGTTCCATCATCTCCGATAGAGACCCAAAGTTTACTTCCAAGCTATGGAAGAAGGTTCAAGAGGAACTTGGTACAAGGTTGAAGTTCAATACCACTTATCACCCCCAGACAGATGGTCAGTCATGAAGGACAATCCATACCTTAGAGGATCTATTGAGAGCTTGTGTTCTCGATTGGGGTGGATCATGGGAGCAGTACTTACCTTTAGTTGAGTTTGCTTACAACAACAGTTACCCAGCCAGTATCAGGATGCCTCCATATGAAGCTCTTTATGGGCGACCGTTTCGGTCACCACTTCACTAGGATGATGTTGGTGAAAGGACCTTGTTGAGGTCAGATGGACTCCAAGTGTATGCCGATAAAGTTGCTTTGATCAAGCAAAGGCTAAAGAGAGCCCATGATCGACAGAAGTCATATGCTGATGCAAAGCATACTGATGTACATTTCACTGTGGGAGAACATGTTTTTCTAAAAATCTGACCGCTCCGAGCTATAGCTAAGAACAGAGGCAAGTTGAGTCCCCAATATGTGGGTCCATTTGAAGTGTTAGAATGGATTGGTGAAGCCACATATCGTTTGCAGTTACCCCCTCAATATAGTATGATGCATGATGTGTTTCATGTGTCCAATCTGAAGTGATATGTGCAAGATCCAAGCCATGTGCTGAGCATTGTACCCATTGAGCTTCAAGGGAAGCTAACTTATCCTGAGTTACCTTTGCGGATTCTAGATACCAAGGTGAAAGAACTCAGAAATAAGAATATAGAGATGGTAAAGGTTCTTTGGAAGCACCATGGAGAGGATGAAGCCACATTGGAGCTGAAGACAGACATGGAAAAGACATATCCTAATTTGTTTGCTTGATTGTTGAATTTTGAGGGCAAAATTCCTATAAGGAGGGGAGGATGTTATAACCCCATTTTCTAAAGCATGTAATGAGATTTTTAAATCTCCTTTTAAAATATAAATGAAATCAATGGTTGATTTAATGGTTTGATTTGAATGCATTTCGTGTATGATAGCCCTGTATGTTTTCTTAATGGGCCTTATTGGCTATTGAGCCCAATTAAAAGAAAAGAAAAGAAAAAGGGAAAGGAATTAAATTGACTAAAGGAATAAATAAGAAAATATATACAAGAAGAACAAAAGGCTGAGGAATGTTTTCCCAAGATGAAATTTCAAAATATTAAAGTTCTTTGGGGTTCAAGGAACTCAGGATAATAATATAATGGAAAAGGAAATAGAAAATATGTGGAAAATATGAATAAATAGGTGTTAACTTGCAACTGAAGAAGTTAACTTGCAACTAAAGAAAAGGAATCATTTCCTTTAGATAATGATCCCAATTTTTGCAAGATGAGAGATAAAAGCATAATAAAGGTTCCCTTAAAATTTGAATTAATAAGAAATTACGATTTGGGAGTTGTTCTTTTTCAAGTTATCTTCAAAATAGGAATGATCTTGGAAATTAGAAAATTCCTTTTCCTTTGGTTGAGCGCGTGCATTGATGGCCGTTGGATCTTGATCCAACCGGCACTGCTTATCTTCAAGTCCCAGTTGATTTTGGACTGTGGCACGATTATAGGGGGATTTTCCCCATCATTTTTCTCACAATCTAATGGATGTGCGATCTTGGAAACACTTCCATTGAGTTCAGGAGAGGACCCCGAACCATCGCAACCCTAGTTTAGTGGTCGCTGGAAGCTTCTAAGCAAAACGCCCAATTGGGCTAGGAAATAGGTTGTGACGGGGATCGGGAACCCTAAAAGGGACCCCCTATAGTCTGTAAATAGGTCCCCATGCACTTCCTCTCACCCTCGCGAGCACCGACGACCAACCCAGGTTCCCAAACCCTCTCTCTGTCTCGACCGAACTCTCTCAAGCGAAGGACCACCACGGTGCCGCCACATTGTCAAGACAAGAGAAGGGAGGAGGAAGATGAGTAGAAGCTGTGGGATCGAGGTCCATGGTGAACCCGCACGAGATCCAACGATCCTTAGGCCAGCACACCTTCTTAATCGCGTGAGTGGGGGCGTGTCACGAGGATTGTCTGATCCTGGATAGTCCAAGTGAACTATTGATCCGACAAACCAGGGCTGGCGCACCTAAGTTTTCTCATGTGGTGGAGACGATTGATTAGGAACGTCATATCGAGGTGGAGACCAGTGGCGCACTGATCAAACGGCTGCAAAAATTTGGTAAATAGTTCTCTCTAATCGAATAATCCAGAAATAGCCTTTTCCTTACTAAATTAATAGAAATAGCTAGGAATCTCTGATAGAAAAACTTTATCATGAAAGTTGCATATAAAAATATGAGGAACAATATAAAAATATTTTGGGAATCTAGTTCTATATTGTTTTGCAAAAGTACCTTAATTTGGTAGAAAAATGTATTAAAAGGGTAATTTGAAACCCTAATTGTATATAAAGGGTGAATCTTTGTAGATTAATAGGTTAATTTGAAAGGTATTAACCTGTTGATTATTAAGATAGAGTTTTCATCCATTTTGAATGCAAAGTTGGATAATTTAGGGTTTCAAAAAATATATAAAGGATAATACATATGGAAACCCTAATTTAGGGTAAAAGAAAAGAAAAACCATGTTTATTTTGGATTATGGGAAAAGGTTGCTAAATAATGATCCTAAGTCTCTTTGGAATATTAAAATTAGAAATGTGAAGTTTTTAGGTAGTCTTTATGAACTAAGGTTCATAATATTAAAATTGGAGGCAAAAACCTAATTTTCAAGGAAACCCTAAAATTGGAATATAAATCCTAAGGAATAAGATGAAATTGGATAAATTTTGATAAAAGGAAGTTGGAAAGTTTATTTCAAGATTTTTGTGCACTTTGCTTGCTTGATTGGGTTTTCTCTCTCTACATAGTTGATTCTGTCTCCAAATATGCAATAACAGGTATGTGGTTACGCTTATGAATAATCACTTTAGTTTTCACGACGATTTCCAAACATTTTTATCGGTTGCTTGAAAATAACTGTTGGATGCCTTTTATTTCATGCAAGTATAGAGTGACTATGACTATAAATATATATATAACTGGCTTAGATCCGAACCCACCTCTGTGGCTTTGTAAAGGCTAAAAGGGTAACCTAGAGTAAGGTCTAGGCTATTAGGAGTTAGAAATTGGGCTGCCCATGTGTAGTGCCATGAGACTCTATAGCACGCCATGAGTTAATGAGTGGGCTACCTACGGGTAGTGCCATGTGACTCAACCCTAGAAACTGATTCACCGGTTAGGTGGGATCATGAGGGGTTTAATGGGGATCTACCATAAGGAAGGTAGCATCCAAGTCCATTGTAGGGACAACGCAGAGAATAGGGTATGTTTGGATCACACAGTTATATTTAAAACATAAAGTTGTTTGTTATACTGTAATTGATTACAATAAGTTGTTATGTATAATTTCACGATTATTGTTTCCTCCACATACCAGCTTTATGCTGACAGACGTTTTTTTGTCGGCGCTTTAGGTACAAAACCAAAAGGACAAACTGTAAATTGTCATATTGTGAAAACACATGAAGTAAAGAACAAGGAGGTATTAGTTAGATTAGTTCCAGTTATAGATAGAAGTTTAGAAATCCAAACTTTTCAAAGGTATGCAATTTTTTTTATTATAGCTTTTCAGTATAGTCTGGTAGAATTTAATAATTTTTATTGATTATTTGTCGAACCTTGATCCGGAAATAGGGATAACGGCTCTGACCTCTTAGTCTCCCTTAATTGGGGGTTACCAGAAGGCGGGGTCGTTGAAACTACCACCTCCATCAGCTAAGTCAAACCCTAATAGTGGGGCCCACCCACTAAGTTGTGGTCCCACCTTTCACAACCCTAAACTTCCATCTCCTTCCTCCTTCCTCTTCACTTCACCTTCTATCACCAACAACAATCAACCTGACATCGTCCGATCGCGAACCAGAACCTCCACTCTCGATCACCTTCTCCTACACCTTAACCTCCTCCATGGTTGGAAGCCAACAACCACCATCAACAACACCTTCCCAACCCTTATCTCATCCTCACAGTTTGGTGGTCTTTGATCCTCCTCACAGTCTCAAGACCGTGAGAACTCTAACGGTCTCAAGACCACAAGAGCCATCATAGTTCTAGGACCGTGAGGAAGCTTCCCACAAGATCGATAGCACCCGCACTCACCTATCTACAGACCTACCACTCTCATCCTTCTCACCTTCAATCCCAACCTCCTCCTTCATGATCCCTCATCTCTTCCTGCCATCATCTCCAAACTGCGTAAATGCTCTAGTAGGTCTTAGGACCGCATGAAGGTCCTAGAAGTTTGTGGCTCCCTACCGCTACACCTTTACCACCATTGGTTCAACGCACGCCCCCTCTGCAACTTGTGACCCTCCAACCATCGCGATCAACAACCAATGTCAACACCCTTGGTATCCTCCCTCCGCAACCATCCGCTCTTCTCCACCTCAAACAACAGCTCGCCATTCTCTCTTCCTCCAAATCAAGATCCCACTCAACGCATCACCTCAAACCATGACACACTCCTCCCCTATCGACCTCCGTGCTCGCCACAAGGAGCCCTCACGGTCTTGAGATCGTGAGGCGGCACTCGGTCTCCAAACCGTGAGGCGGCCTTCGGTCTTCAGACCATGAATGTGCAAACGATCTCCAAGACCGTGAGAGATGATCGTTCAAGACCGCAAGTGCGTAATCAGTTTCAGGTCCATCATGATCGATCTCAAGACCATGAAGAACACTACTCGGTTTCTCAAGACTGTGAGGAAAGCAGTCGATCCCAAAAATGTGAGGACCAAAGTCTAGCCACCAGCAAACTCTATAAAATGGAAGAAGACCAGCCTCCTAAGGCATCAGATCCGGGACGCCGCCAGGCTGCCTGAACACAGGCTCAACCCCTGGAAAGGGATCCTAATCAATCATTCCTCTACACCACCATCTACGTGCATCCATGCCACATACACATCCAAAGACTGCTCCTCCTGCTGCAAGCAAGAACGACGAGAAGAGAAGGAGGTGGAGAGAGAAGGCCTGCCCCGTCTGCCGTGGTGTCCCTCGCTCCTCGTCCAGATCTACTCTGATGTGGCGTAGAAGACCGTATCTTCATCGATCTGTGACTATCTTCTTCACCATGCTCATGATGGAATCTTCCCTCTCTCTTGTTCTTTTTGTTCCTCACATCATGAGCGAGTAGTTTCCTTTCACTGGGGTGTAGGGACTTAGCCCCACTACCCATGCTTATATGTCTTTTCATTAAACATTCTATGGCATGTATATAACTTTTCATTTTGTTGTTAATCATCGATGTGTGCTTGTGGATTGATCACCTGCTTGCATTTATCTTGTTTGTTCCTATGTTGCGAGAACTTCAATATGTAGGATTTGAATGCCGATTAACACGATTGACTACCTGATGAGAAATCAGATGGGATTTCCTGAGGTTGTAAGTGAATGATCCATGAGGGGATGAGCCATCTAGCCCACGGTGATGCTTGTGTGTGCCTAACGCCTATATAGGGGGCCCAGAGCTTCAGTTGGATATCTGTATCTTTGGGGTGATCCAGATGGCGACAAGAAATCTGATGCCTAAGGTGATGCTTATGCGAACCTAAACATTCTAACTGAGGGTTCACAACAACTCTATTTCGTTAGTTATATCTTGCCTGGATGTTGGTGATTGGATATGTTTGCATGTGTAATGGTGATGAAACCCGGGACCACCCCAGTGATCCCCATCATTAATCTAGATTCAACCTTAATCCTTCTCTTTACTTTCTTGCACCTAGTTTAATTAACCTCAAATCAACCCTATATTTTAAATATTAGTCTTATTTGATCTAGACTCGACTAGCAATGATTCTTAAAAATGTTGTCCGTTGGGATTCGATCCTCAACTATACTGCGATAAGACCCATCCACTTGCGGGTGGTATTATTGCACAAGGTTTTGGTTAAAAACTCTAGGATTTCAACCCTGAGTGAATTTGTTAGTGCGGTGATCACCACATCATGCACTCTTCATTTCTATTTTTATTTTAACCAAACTTAATCAATCTAGAATTTATTTTATGTTCATTGCAATTGGTTTGGATCAATGCTTCAAAATGTCATCATTAGGGACCGACACCTTTCTGTACTGATAATAATTCACTTGCAACTTGTTAAACATTTAAAAGGATAAACTTAAGGATTTGTCCCATATTGAGTTGTTGTGTAAATGAAAACACATCAGTTCCCTAGAGCACTAGCATCCAGGATGATTTTATAAATGTTTGTGAACATGAGGATATCTTGAAGTGACTAGGTTACCCTCTGCCTAGTGGCCTTATTTGTAGTTATTTGAATCACTTATTTTGTAGTACTACCTTTTACTGTGATGAACAATTTTATAGTATACATTTTGTAATTTTATAATAGTTATGCTTCCAATTCCTTATAAACTTCAATACTCTCTCTCTACGTACGCCAATTTGGAAATAATGAAATTGCACCTTTCTTCCATTTACAAAATAGGTTGGTTTTATTTCTTTATGACATAAACAATGAATACCCTCTCGGGTCTGACTCTTTATAATATCAACATTATATTCTTTTTCATTACATTTAGAAATGGAATACATCATAATGTCCAGGTGTGAACATTTTGAACTTATAGTGCATACGTTGAATATTTGCACGTGTAAAAACATGCATGCATATAGAATTATCAATTGCTATCACTGGATAATTGGTTTAATATAACATAATATCACAGTTTTATCTTCTTCTTTCTATTCTACGAGTGCATTTTGTACAACTATAAAAGTAATATTTTTCATTATCTATGGGTTTTTAGTAGGTCATGCTAGTGTGTGAAATTGTCACGATCTTCTATAGGTCCTCTCTTTCCTTTAGTCAAATACATGAGTATGTAGAAGATCACACAACCACTAGCTGCTTGTGACTTTGTCGCAGTAGCAGCTACGATGACTATTACTACTTACAACAACAATTGGCATGTAGTAAGTACTCAAGGCTAGTTAGTCTTTTGAAAGTGACAACGAGTTAGAAGAAAGGACATTTGTTGGTATATAGACGATACTAAGGAGGGGTGTATTTCAATGGGAAAAGAAGGCCTTTACATAAACTTATCCCTATCATATGTTGATTTTAAGTCAAATCATGTAAAATGGCTAGAACTAAGGAGCGGGGAGGGAAAAGAGAAGGTGACATGTGTGTATAGTATGGGTTTTGGTGGTGTTTACACATGCCAATAAAGGTGTTTCAACTACATGGAGTGAAATTATTGGGTGCTACATTGGTCATAACTTTTTTTAACGTAGGAATAAGAGAAATGAGACTATGGCAGAACTCCCTTTTTTACCTCATGTTGAACAAGGTAAAGGAAGTATGGTTACCCCACTTTCAAAGCATGACCAAAGTTTTAGAATAAAAGTGAAACATTACCATAAGGAATGCCAAATGTTTTTATCATTGAAACACACAATGTGATACTTATTCTATCTTCATCAATCTCAAAATATTCATGATAAAAGGTTTCAATCTTTTCTAGAGTTTATACAGAAATGGAAACAACAAAAGTCAAATGAACTAAAAATTTTAACATCCATGTTCAACATGTCACCTAGTATTGATGGTGATTTCAACCTTAACCAATCAAAGTCCAAAGATTTAGAGTCCATACTTCATTTAGATATCATAACATTAAAAAATCATTTGACATTTACATATAAGAAATTTTTTTGATTCACTTTTTAGACACTGATATCAATTATAAATGGATATAGAGGATATCCACTGTTTTAACTTGACTCTTTCCTTGCATCACAATCTTGGAACTTACTATATCCTTTTACAAAATTTAGGTCTACATTTTGAGCTATCTAGACCACTTTGTCAGTATAATCAACACTAACCATAATCATTAGGGTCCTAAACCCTTCCAATTTGAATGGTTTGGATAGATCATCCATGTTTCGATCACCTTGTCAACTCATCTTGGAATACTACTGAGAACACATCCATGCATGGATACAAAATACATTGAAATATGCAAAGTATACTTTAAAAATTGACCAAGTGGAACAAGAACACTTTCAGGAACATACACCAAAATATAACAATATTGGAACAATAGCTTCTTGAACGAGACATGAATCCTCATACAATTTTTTCCCTGATTATCAAGATGAAATCTAACCTACAATCACTTCTTCAACATCAAAGTTATTTATCAAAAGAAAAAAATCCAAAGTACAATGGGTTGATGAAGAAGAAAAGATAATTTTTTTCACAATATTCTTGTTCCATGAGAGACTATCTACAATGGAAAATCATAGATTGTACTCATTTTCCTTTTTTTTCAACGAGTATCTAAGTCCCTCTAGGTGGGTTATTTGGGGTCAAAATGTAACTTTGATACCATGTTGCGGGAATATAACATGTAAACTTTAAAAATTCGTTTAATATTTATTTTACTTTATTTTGATCTCATTTACCACAATTTATCTTGTGTTTTGCACTCAAACACATGGATTATCTTGTCATTTGTGCTTCAAACCTCCTAGGTCTAGGGGAAATGGCAATTGTGATGCCATTTTAGGATTCTCTACTAGGTCGAACTAGTGGATCCCTAGCTAGAACCCCATCTTGCCACACATATGTCCCATCTCGTATTCCTAGGTGTGAGATCTTAGTATCTAGTTTCAAAGCACTTAATGCAACAAGCCTGGAGCTACCTAAATGCTAAATGGTGGGTGATGTGAGGTGAAGATTGTTGTTCTCTTTATGCTCTATTATTGTTATTTTATTTAAGCCTCTTGAATATTGCTTGTTAAATCTAGCATGACAGTTCATTACTTCCTAATATGTTCATGCTTACAAAATATCTATGCAAATCACTATAAAAATGTCAATCAAATCCACTAATCTTTATAACAATATACGACCTACTGTACACTATTAGGGCCACCAAGCTGTCATAAAAAAAACATATCAAAACTTTACATCCCTTATCATGTAGTTTGGGTGTCAAAATTACCCTTGCAAATCACCTTGAGCTACTAATTTTGATCTTTGGATGGCCTATTTCACAATGGGAGGTTACCCAACTTAAAGGTCAAGGTATGCCTTGTTTATACAAACCATTATTAGATTTCCTAACGTGATCACTACTACAAAAATGAGATATCTCGTTGGTTGAATTTTCAAGAAAAATTGACGGTATACCATATTACATCGGTTCTTTATAGACAACCGCCACATTTTGACCAATTGATAAACATGAGTCATGTTTTATTTTTATCATCAATCACTTCTCAAAGCAATCAACACAATATACCACATACAAAATAGATTTTTTTGTAATTTTTTTGTGAAACATTTCATTTTCCTCCTAAAGCCTACGCCGCTAGTTCTTTTATAAGTATCAGATGGGATAAAGAGGTGTCTGCACCATGTGTCCTGTGGAAACCAATTGGTGTTTCTCATCGATTTTATGTATTTAACCGACAAGAAAGGTGTACACGCCATGTGCCACCCAAAAATTTTCCACCCCCAATTTATGTTTCTGGTCAGTTGTATTCTCCCTAAGAGACAACGTAGGCATCACTGGGTTGTATTTGAGATACAGAGTTAGGCGTCAGTTTACTTAATACAACCAACAACAAAGTTATCTTTTTACCACCTTTTTTTAAATTGCAACTATTGACAATGATTGCATGTCATCAGTTTTTGTAATAACCTATGCCTAATATACCAGTTAAGTAACACAAAAACCCTTTCCACTCTTTTCCTTGTCATGATATAGTCTGATTGATTGCTGCCTCACTATTCTCTCAGGATACCAACTGGTCTCCTCTAATCTCTGTCGTCGTTGTTTGCAGACCTACGCTTACTTTTGATGCTACTATTGCTGCTCGCTACTTCTCTACTATTGTTGTTGCTACTGCTACTACTGCTGCTACTCTTTGGCAACATCCACAACCACTAAAACTACTCTGCTGGTGATTCCTTTTATTGCTTCTACTACTTCTCCAACTTCTCAAGTTTCTTCCTCTACTCTCTCATCTATTCGACGAGGTAGGTAAGCTGATTCTTTTTTCTATTGTTATCTCCATCTCTATTGAAAATTGACCAAGTGGAACAAGAACACTTTTAGGAACATACACCAAAATATAACAATATTGGAACAATAGATTCTTGAACAAGACATGAATCTGCATACAATTGTTCCCTAGTTCTCAAGATAAAATCTAACCTACAATCACTTCTTCAACATCAAAGTGTTTATAAAAATAAAGATCCAAAGTACAATAGGTTGATGAAGGAGTTACCATAACCTTTTTTTTAACAATATTCATGTTCATGAGAGGTGATCTACAATGGGAAATCATAGATTGTACTCATATTCTTTTTTCATTCCATGAGTATCTAAGTCTCTCGAGGTGGGTTATTTGGGAACAAAATGTAACTTTGATACCATGTTGAGGGAATATAACTTGTAAACTTAAAAATTCGTTTAATATTTATTATTCTCTATTTGATCTCATTTCCCATAATATATCTTGTAATTTTACTAAAAAACATGGATTATCGTGTCATTTGTGCTTCAAACCTCCTAGGTTTAGGGAAAATGGCAATTGTCAGGCCATTTTGGGATTCGCTGCTAGGTCGAACTAGTGGATCCCAAGCTAGCACCCCATATTACCACACATATGTCACATCTCCTATTCATAGGTGTGGGTTCTAAGTAGCTAGTTTCGAAGCACTTAATGCAACTGGACTGGAGCTGCCTAAATGCTAGATGGTGGGTGATGTGAGGTGAAGATTGTTGTTCTCTTTATGCTCTATGATTGTTATTTTATTTAAGCCTCTTGAATATTGTTTGTTAAATCTAGAATGACAGTTCATTAATTCCTAACATGTTCATGCTTACAAAATATCTATGCAAGCCACTATAAAAAAATGTCAATCAAATCCACTAATCTTTATAACAATATACAACCTACTGTACACTATTAGGGCCACCAAGCTATCAAAACAAAAAAACATATCAAAACTTTACATCCCTTATCATGTAGTTTGGGTGTCAAAATTACCCTTGCAAATCACCTTGAGCTACTAATTTTGATCTTTGGATGGCCTATTTCACAATGGGAGGTTACCCAACTTAAAGGTCAAGGTATGCCTTGTTTATACAAACCTTTCTTAGATTTCCTAACATGATCACTACTACAAAAATGAGATATCTCGTTGGTTGAATTCTCAAGAAAAATTGACGGTATACCATAATACATCGATTCTTTATAGACAACCGCCACACTTTGACCAATTGATAAAACATGAGTCATGTTTTATTTTTACCATCAATCACTTCTCAAAGCAACCAACACAATATACCACATGCAAAAATAGAATTTTCATAATTTTTTTGTGAAACATTTCATTTGCCTCCTAAATCCTATGCCTCCAGTTCTTTTATAAGTATTAGATGGGATAAAGAGATGTATGCACCATGTGTCCTCTGTAAACCAATTGGTGTTTCTCATCAGTTTTATGTATTTGACCGACAAGAAAGGTGTACACGCCATGTGTCACATAAAAATTTTCCACCCCAAATTTGTGTTTCTTATCAGTTGTATTCTCCCTAAGAGACAACGTAGGCATCACTGGGTTGTATCTGAGATGAAGAGCTAGGCATCGATTTACTTAATACAACCAACAACAAAGTTATCCTTTTTACTGGCTTTTTTTTAATTGCAATTATTGACAATGATTTTATGTCATCAATTTATGTAATAACCTATGCCTAATATACTAGTTAAGTAACACCAAAACCCTTTCTACTCTTTTCCTTGTCATGATATAGTTTGATTGATTGCTGCCCCACTATTCTCTCGGGATACCAAATGGTCTCCTATGATCTCTCTCGTTGCTGTCTACAAACCTACGCTTGTCTACAGACCTACGCTTACCGCTGATGCTACTATTGCTGCTTGCTGCTTTTATACTGTTGTTGTTGCTACTGCTACTACTGCTGCTACTCTTCGGCGATGTCCACCGCCACTAAAGCTGCTCCGCTAGCGATTCCTCCTATTTCTTCTACTACTTCTCCAACTTCTCAAGTTCCCCATGTCTACTCTCTCTTCTATTCGACGAGGTAGGTAAGCTGCTTCTTTTTTCTATTGTTATCTCCATCTCTATTAAAAATTGACCAAGTGGAACAAGAACACTTTTAGGAACATACACCAAAATATAACAATATTGGAACAATAGATTTTTGAACAAAACAAGAATCCTCATACAATTTTCCCTAGTTCTCAAGATAAAATCTAACCTAAAATCACTTCTTTAACATCAAAGTGTTTATAAAAATAAAGATCCAAAGTACAATAGGTTGATGAAGGAGATAAGATAACCTATTTTAGTGATATTCATGTTCCATGAGAGACGATCTACAATGGGAAATCATAGATTGTACTCATATTTTGTTTTCGTTCCATGAGTATCTAAGTCTCTCGAGGTGGGTTATTTGGAAAAAAATGTAACTTTGATACCATGTTAAAGGAATATAACTTGTAAACTTAAAAATTCGTTTAATATTTATTATCCTCTATTTTTATCTCATTTCCCATAATTTATCTTGTGGTTTTACTAAAAAACATGGATTATCTTGTCATTTGTGCTTCAAACCTCCTTGGTCTAAGGGAGATGGCAATTGTCAGGCCACTTTGGGATTCACTGCTAGGTTGAAATAGTGGATCCCTCCCTAGCACCCCATCTTACCACACATATATCACATCTCCTATTCATAGGTGTGGGATTTAAGTATTTAGTTTACAAGCACTTAATGCAACTGGCTTGGAGCTGCCTAAATGCTAGATGGTGGGTGATGTGAGGTGAAATCCCCTCATTTACACCCTACATTACTACATTTGCTCCCAATTTCCCTAAGAGCTTCTATCCTAGAAACCTTACATGATTAAATACTAGTAGAGTTTCACCTAAACCATAATCAAAGTAAGCCTTGCAAGGTTGATGTGGTTTGTTAGGTTGTAGTTCCTCTTCAACACCCTATTCCATCTATGGCCAATTAGTAATTTAGGTAATTTCACTAGTTTCTATCATGCTGTTTGGTTCAACAATCTAAATGAATGAATATGGTTTACATGTTATGATCCTCAACCTAGGTTCTAGTCAAAATCACTAAATGACCCATACTTACCATTAACTACTAAAACCCTAATAGACTTCTTGCTTAGCTAATCTTTACTTGTTTAGTTAGTTGTTTAACATGATTCTTTACCTAATTGTCTTTTCATGCTGGTGTAACTTGCTAGGATATCTAGTTCTCTCTTGTAGTTAGTTATGTTTGTTCTTGCTAGTCTCTTTTTAGTTTAGGTTCCTAATTTCCTTTTTTCCCTAATTTTCTAGTGCAATGCTTTTCTTATCTAGTGTCTCTAGTTGCCACTTCTAGATCATTACATAGAATTGCTTTGTTAGTTCAATGTAGTGTTAACTTTGTTTGTTGTCCTTCGTATAAATCTATCTATTTTTTTCTTTCTTTCATTCTTTTTCAATTAGAAATAAACAATCAGGGTTAAAATATATTTTCTCTTGATTTCCTTTAATGGTTTATTCAACCATCCTTAGTATATCAACCAAATTAATGCTAAACTCTTCAATCCTCGACTCCGCATGAAGAACCTTGTTTAATTGAACATAGATGTATTTTCCCCCTCTATCCATTGGGTTTGCCCTCCAACTTGCTACTCATATACTACTGAGGTTGTGCGCTTGCAAATTTGTTAAGAGTGTCTCCATCGATCATATAAATTTGAAAGACCCATGCTGTATGCCCTAAGGAGCATCCAATAAAAATTCATTAGGTTGGTGTTCTTTGGCAAACACATCAGGCTTTTTGTTGTCTTTATTGGGGATAGAAAGCGCCATAGCTCCCTAGTAGTTGTGGTGTGACTCTCCCCATAAGAACCACCTTTTACTTGTTTAGTTAATTCTATTTGGGAAACACATCATGCTTTATGGCATCATTTCCATGGATAAAAAGTGTCATAGCACCCTAGTAGTTGTGGTGCGACTCTCCCCTTAACCATCAGGATTTTCCAGTTTAGTTAATTGTGTTTCAGAAATACATTAGTTATTACACTCAGTACTTGACGATGCCATCTATTTATGTGAGAAAAATTGGCACCCTCCAATTCAGTTTATAGAGACATGTGTTGATTGATGTGAAAAGGAGTAGCATAATCCTAATAAAATGAGGAATAGAAAATCCACACTTCTAGATAGATGGATGGATGGTTTGGGGTTTAGTTTGGAGCTAACCTACTTGCAAGGATGTGGCATGTTTGGTGTTATTGCCTATTTTAGGAGTAGATCCCTGGAAGTATCTAAATTTGGAAGGATGGCTTGTTTCTTAGAGATGGATTCTTCCTCCTTTTTTTTTTTCTTTCTATTAGACAGTTATGGTGTGTGTGATCTCCTAATAGATTTGTAGCTTTCAGTTTTATTTATAAGAAGGGGCTTGCTGATGATGGGGATCGTCTTCCTACTGTATTTGATGAGTGTAAATCTATTTGAAATACCTTTGGGTTCAAGCCAAAATTAAGCAATCGAACCCAATTTAGCTAAAGTAAACCTCAATACCATGCAATATGTTGCATAATTTTTTTTTGATCTACTAGTCCAGATTGAAAAAAAATATTGTACGCATCTAAAAACTTATGATTAGCAACAATTGCAAAATACTACAAAAACAATGACAATCTACTACTTTCAAAACCTTTAGTGAACCCCTCCAACAAAATAAAATACAAAAAAGAGATGAAAGTATCAAAATGGAGATTGAAGTACCAATCCAGAGTAAAAGAAAACAAATAATTGTATTAAGTGTCATGTTGATGCTTTAATAGTGTCATTTAGAAAATTGAGCATAATAGCAAAATAGGGAAAAATATCAGTGTCTGTAATAAGCATAGAATCACAAAGTTGTATTTCTTAGCAATTTGAAATATGTGGCATTTTAAGTGAATTTAGAATTAAGAATATAATGGATAGTGTCTTTTGTTCTGCATGGATAAACGATTTCATTGAACTTAGGTCTCAAAAAGTTCAAAAATATGAGTCTAACAACCAATCTTTTAAGAACCAACTCATAGTTCTCAAATTTTTGGTGGATATGAGTTTGGGATGTAGATCACATTTGGAAAATTCTATAGATAGCATGTGAATCACATTTTATAAGAATTAGAATTAATTCAAGTATTTGTGCAAGGAGGCACATCACATGAAAACTAATTATGTAGCCCACAAATTTGTTTATGGTCAAGGTTAACTGGAGAAAGAACAAAAACAATAGAATCAAACTACATTTAAAAATCTTTTCATGATATGTATGTAGGTACTAGTTCAAAACCAACTTCATACTTCAAGAAATTCGAAAGACCATAGAATTAGTTTTGCATAAAGTTTTTGTTTGTAACAAAGGCACAAAGAAAAAGTTAAAAATATAGATCACATCTGGAAAACTACATGGATATCATGTGAATTATAATAAACTGATGTGATTTGAAAAGGAGACACATCATATGAAAACTTTTTCTTTAGCCTAAAGTCTAATTGTGGTCAAGGTAAATGAAAGAAAGAACAAAACAATTGAATGAAACCACAACTATGAATCTTTTAGTGCTATGTATGCTGACGTAGGTCCAAAAACAACATCATATTTAAAGCAATTAGAAAGACCATACATTTAGTTCTTCATGACCCCTTATTTATAATCTAGACAAAAAGCAATAGAACAAAATACAAAATAACAGGAAAGAAATAATTGATTCGCTGAAGAATCTCTAGTATCACGACTTTAAATGAATAGTTAGATAGATATATTGTATACATCTCACATGCACCATCCTATAGTAATATTAGTTTACTGCACTTTGGCCCTAAGATTCAGAGGAGGACTTGTAGCAAGTAGTTTGTGTGATTAATTAAATGGTACTATGGCATAAACCATTCGATCTTGATATCATATGAACACTAGTGGAAGATGACCTGATTGAATGATGGCTGGAAATAGACTCTTGTCGAGTTCAAAAGAGAAGAAGTGCATCGACAAAGGCATACATGATCTCACTTGGTGTTAATAAAATCCCCACATAATTTCCATCTTGTTTGTAGTTAAATATTCTAATAGGAACTCCTTGAAATTATCTCACAAAGACAAAAAATTCTATCAAAAATCCATTAGTGATTCCAAAAGAATTATAATAAATACCTTTTCAAATATCTTATCTCAATGCATATTTTGTACTTGCAATAACTCATGTGGTTCAAGAGGAAAAAGGGTGCTCATATTATTCTACTCTTTGATGTAGGTTTCAATACGCTCATCCACAATCTGAATGATCACCAACTAGGACAAGTATATATTCAAACTATATAAAGATTGTACAAAACATGTATATCATGAGATATATCAATATTAAACTTTCTTATAAATAAATCTACCTACATTCAAATACACATAATTATGGCTATAATTATTTCTTCTCTTTTCTCCTTCCATGTTTCGTCCAAATCATGGGATACATTTACTCCATTTTCACACCATTGGCCACATTACATCTGATTTTTATCTAAGTCTAAAATAATGACTTAGAGAATGTGAAAACAAGTTATCAATGCCTAGTGTTGATATTATACACACACACAATGAAGCATAATTTTTTTTGGTATAGTTTGTTCTACTCTCAAATAATTTATTTAATATGGAAACATTAATACTAGGTTTATCTTCATCTATAAATCATAATGTTTAGGTTATCATCATATATTCACTGTAATTTTTTTATTAACAACTAGTATTGGGAGCTTTACGTTATTTTCTTACTTGAAACTAGAAAACTAATTATATAGGAAATTATTTGATTTGCTTAGTTGTACTTAAACTCTATCATGTAAGGCATTTCATTATATAAGTATGGACAAAAAAAATAGAATGGAGCTTGAACCTACTTACATTTCCTTAGGTTTAGAATTTTAATGAGTCTGACATGTGACCAGAGCTAAGAGAGAATATTTGACTAATATTTAGGAAACTACCACATATGAAAAAACTACAAGATGTTTGCTGCCTCATGTTTATTGGAGGTGAAAATCCAAGCAGACAAATTCTACTACAAGGTCTCATTTGATGTTGTAGTTTAAATAATTAATGTTTACTTTGTCAAAAGGGAATCGAATGTAATGGCTGATTGTCTTGCCAAATGGGCAGTCCGTTATGCAACAGAGTCAGTAACCTGGAGTCAATGACCCGACTTCATACCAGCTAAGATCTGGGAGGAACAACGGGCATGTTATGTACCTGTAAGTTTGACTATTTTCACTTGCAACCTGAGAGTAGGATGAATAAAGTTTCTCGGTAATTCCCCAAAAATAAATAAATAATAATTAATGTTTACTTATGAACAACATAGACATTATCACAATAATCATGAATGTTTATGATGATCAATGGTTCTTATCTAAAAGTAAAGTGGAGCTAGACTTTTAAATTACTCACTTAAATTTACTGCAAGTGATGATGTTTCCATTCTTATGTATATGTACTTGATAAGTTAGTTCTTTTCAAAACTAATTAAAAGAAATACCACATTTTTGGAACATGATATTCATTTTGAAGAAATAGGTGATAAAAATCCTCAAATCATTCATGATTTTTAAATACGTACAATATAGTATATATTAATTTTATTGTTATGTAGAACTTGAATTTGATATTCTTCAATCATTCATTCTCTTAACATTCATGCTAAATGTTGGATGAATACATCTATTTGAGATTTGGTATTGTATTTTTTAAGTTCTATAGTGAAATTTTCATGTTAATTGTAAATCACATTTATCCATTGTTGTGACTAAGAGTTAATGTTTGTTGGTTTCCATGGAAACAAACATTATCTGTTAGATAAATAGAGGTTGAAGATTCCCTTCAAAAAATATAAGTTGAAAATTAGAATCGACGTTGCTAATATTTTTATGGAAATTGGACAACGAAATGAAAACAATATAAGCCTAAATAAAGTAAGATAACTTATTCTATATACCCTGTCCATCTCTTATCCAAGTAGCCAGTTTTGACAGTGATCTTTGGTATAACGAATCTGATTCATTTGATGTTTTTTTTTCAAGTAAATTTTAAAAAAATTATGTTTTCGTTCAGAAAATTATAGTTCAAGCAATATGCATACTAAAGGTAACATAAAATTAAAAATTATGCTCCACTTTAATTTAATCAAATGACATATACCTACATTAAGTTGTGCTGACACATTAAGGCATTATGTCCTACAGAAAACATATGTGCTCATGAGAAAAAAAATTCTTTATCATGTGAAGGGTTACAATGATTTTTGAAATTCTTATAGTAATTATAGGTATTTACATAATATGAGGGCATCTAGAACACTTTCTGCACATGTAATTGATCAAACTTCTTTAACGACACAAAAGATCAAATATTTACATCATAATTGCTTGAAATTTAATACGTACTGTAACACCCCTGACCTGGGTTATAAGCTAACCCTAGGTGTTTTGCCTAAATATGAAATTAAAAGTTTGTAATTATCCTTTGGTATGTAATTAAAGCTTTTATGGAACATAAGTTTCCCTTTCTGTCCCTTATAAACCAATGTTGAAGTATTGGTTGCAATACAGGGACCTATGTGCAATTTGCCCAATCAGAGGGGTTAAACTACAATTTCACATGTTTATATGTTCTTTTAATGTTGAGACAACATAAGAATGAATATGATGAGGTTTAAGGGATTTCCCAAGCTTGAGCACCAAGGTGCAGCTGTGGAAGCAACCCCTGTGCTTGAAAACCCTAAATTGGTGTAAAATGCAATTTACCCAATTTGAGGGGTGCAACTTGTAAAATACATATCTAGAACATCTTTTATAACTCTTTTCATCATTTAGAGTAGAAATGATGAAAGGGGCACATCTATGACTAATCAGATAAGGAAAGTGATCTTTGTGGTGAAAGTCACCTAATATGGGTATGAGAGCTTTCAAGTATGTACCCTAGATGTAGGTTGGCTTCTTTTACCCTTAGATCTTGAGATTTCATGAGATTTGCATAAGGATAGATGGGTTTGGACGTGCCCTTGAGCAAGGAAGGACCTAGATGTGAATTCCAATCTTGAGAGGTCCTTGTAGTGTAAAAAGGGCTAAAGTATATAAGCCACTTCCTTGCAAGATAAGTGAACGATCTTTCTTTCCCTTCACTTCTCTTCTCTTCTTGCTCAAACGACCAAGGATAGCTCTGGAGCTCAGGGGGGCGACCAACCTGTTCTAGGTAAGAGAACACCACCTTCTAGCTCGAATTCATGGAGGAATTCACCCTTTAAGGTTGGTTTTGTGGATAGCTTACTTAGTCTTCTTGTTCTAGCCAATCAATCCTACGTTTCTTTGGAGAATTCACCTCTGACCGAGTTGTGGAAGCTCAAGGACGCCATTAAAGCTTGGAGCGTGAAGTCTTGGAGCTCTAGAATCAACCTTTAGGCGGGTTTTATAACTCTAAACTCTTGCTTTATATGCATGCTTTGTTCTTGCAAAATTTACTTGCTAGTTCTTCTTCTACCTCCCTTCTTCCTTGCACTTTTGCAAGCAAAACAGTGGGAGAAACGACCTTGCTAGAGGTTGAAGATGAGGGGCGTGATTCCCTATGTCACTTTATCAAACGACCTTGGACCCTTTTGGTCCAAACTGTTGCAACCCGTTTGGGGTCAAACGGTTTCAAACCGTTTGCCCTCAAACAGTCTTGCAAGACCGTTTGGATTGAAACGGTCTCAAGACCGTTTGATAGGGTTTACCAAGGGACGAACATTTGAGGGTCTGTTGATAAAATATTGAATTTCATTCCTGCAAAGAATCAAAGCTTAATTCCTAACCAATTCAGAGTTGAAGGCACTTCAACATGTAAACCCTAATCGGGTCAAAATTGCTGTTTTGAAACATAGATCTGGTTGAGTTTTGGATTGAAGGACCCAAACGGTCTCAAGACCATTTGGGGGTTCCTCCAAACGGTCTCAAGACCGTTTGGGCACAACCCAAGACCGTTTGAAGGTCTAGGATTGAGTTAATCTAATGGTTTGAGGGTCCAATTACAAGAAGATGATGAATTGATAAAATTGCTGACTTTTGACCTAATTGGACTTCAACCCTAGTCAAACCGACTTAGTTTTTGGTCAAACTTTGGTAAAACGGTCTCAAGACCATTTGGATGATGTCCAATCGACCTCAAGACCGTTTGGGCCAAGTTTGAGCCCAATTGGAGGTCAATTGATAGGTTCAACCTAGAATTGATTCCCATTGATTGAACATTGATGACCATCCGATTTGTAACCCTAATTGAGTTTGAGTTAACCCTAATTGGCTTTCAATTGAGGGTCAATTTGATGTCCAATTGACTAAGGCTAACCCTAATTGACTCAATTTATAAGGGGTTGACATGGCCTTGACCAATTGAGGGCTTCAACATACACTTTCATGAACATTGGTAACCTTTGAACCACTTTGGAGGTCCAAACGGTTTGAGCCCATTTGGACCAAACGGTCTCAAGACCGTTTGGGGCCAAATGGTCTCAAGACCGTTTGGGCTCAAACGACCTCAGGATCGTTTGGTCCAATCGATCTCAAGCTGAATTGATCAAACAGTTTCAAACCAATTGAGCTCCAAACGGTTTGGAAAGTCAACCCTTCCAAACGGTCTTCACCTCCAAACGGTCTCAAGACCGTTTGGATCCAAACGGTCTCAAGACCGTTTGGGGCCAAATGGTCTCAAGACCGTTTGGTGGTTGAAACCGTTTGAAGGATGAAACCGTTTGGAGATGTTGATGATGGTTTGTACTTAACCAATTGATGATGTAATTAGTCCAATGGTGATCTAATCTAAACCCTAATGGTAACCTAGGTCATTAAGGGACTAAGTGATTAGTGAGTTGACCCATGATGGTGATCATGAGGCAAATTACCAAAATACCCTTGAGGAGTTTAAAGGGGTAAAACCTTGTTCTAATCAAACCCTAATCACATGATGATGATGTCTTGGCTTAAGTTAGTCAATGAGGACTTAACCCAACCTGATCTAGAGTGGTGTTATCACCATCTACTAGTGAGAGGAGAGAGAAAGTATCCTAAGAGAGAGAAAGTACTCTTTTAAGGTGGAAACTCAAGTAAGATACTTCTAATACACATGAATGTGCATGATTAGGGAATGATCCACCTATGTGAGGTCATGGAAACCCTAATCATGATATCCAATGAATCTTAATCTTATTTAAGAGTCTTAATGATGATGTTTCTCTTACATGATAATGTAATGAGTACAATTCACCATGGAGTGAATAGTAAACCCTAATTTTAGGGTGATGGCATGAAAGATGAATAGTAAACCCTAATTGTTGAATTGTTTACTATTATCAGTTGATTTAACCATGCAGGTTGTCATGAGGTGATGGTCATATCCAGGTATGGAATACCATATTATATTCATTGAAAGCATGCCTTAAGCTTTATGAATAAGTGATTTATCTTGATGCACTGCCAAGTGACATCTATTGAGATTTATGGGCTGTAAGAGCCATAAATACCATCAGGGTCATGCTTGACAGATGACTTATGATGAGATGACTGAGAATTGATGATTGAAAAGAGTTAGGCCTGCTACATTTTAGTATTCTCATTTATAGCTGTTGTGCTAATTTATTGTTTGAAGAACAATGTTTAAAGAATACTGAATGTACCTAACTAATCAAGTGAAATGTAGAGCCCTGATCATAGATCCATCATTGTCAGAGTCTAAATGATGGTGAAACAGGTTTTTCCCAGGGAACTCCTGGATCACATACTTTTGAGTATGTGGGGTACATGGATGTGTAGAACCTTACATCCTAGTGTAAGAATTGATGTAGATTTTTATAGTCCGTCATACCTTCACTAAATGAGATTCAAGGTGAGAGGATTTGATGTAGATTCTAGTAGTCCATCAAACCCCACCACAAAGTCCAAAAGGTGAGATGTATTACTACACTCCCTTAAAGACACAAACACCGCATCGATGAAAGATAAACAAGAAATCTTCCGATGACGAAGAGAGTACAGAACGCCACTGTAACTCTAAAAATAGCGAAGGAACAGATTACCCTGGTAAGCTATTACAAAAGACATCCCACCAGATGTCTAACAATCAATCCTCTAACTGACTGAGGAAGATGAGGTCTTAAGAATCCGGCTCTTTTAATGACCTATGTATGATACTGATGCGACTTACTAGTGATCAGTTGGAGTATGAGTGGTATACCTCATCTCCACAGGGCATAATAATGTTTGAAAAACATAATCAACAACGTAGTATATCTGCTAAAGTTATCTACAAGTTATTTGATTGATGTTACATTGAATAGTGTAGATGTTCTCATATTTCATAAATGATTGAACTCTTGCTTATCATCAAAACTGCTAGTGAATACCTTGAAGGCTTTTATTGCTTTAGTTATTCCTTGCTTTGCTTATAAAGCTTCTAGTGGAGAGTTATAACTCTCGCTGGGGCAATTATGTATAATTGTCTCACCCCGTAGACTTCAACTTTTTAGGTGGTCGTCGAAGACGGAGGAACAAGAATACAGGTGACCAATCCCAGCAACAGCAGCATCAGGAGCAGTAAATCTCAGGTGGAGATTCAGCCTGCTTTATGGTGTAGTTAGAGTTAGTCCTATGTGTCCTCTGTACTCTCAGGTCTTGGAATGTTTTGAGTATGAGTTCTTGAGAGATTTTGTATCATGTTGTATATAATTACTCAAGAAGTAATTTGACAGTGATGTATACAGTTAAATCCTTTTTCTATGGAAAAGGTTTGTGGTTTCAAGCTCTTGTCTCGAAAAGTTTTAATTTCCCGTGATTTTTGTCTTCCGCTGTTTATCGATTGCTTCCGCACATGTTTAAATCGGGATTAATTCGTGGTTTGGAGATCGGAGCCCACACGTACATTATGAATTGAAATATATAACATTGATTTTTTAGGAATTGTCATAATAATTAACCAGCTAATAAGTTGAAAGTCATCTATTTCACACACAAATCTTGTAAAGCCTGTATCATAGGTGTGCAATATTAGATAGTCATTACTGATAAAGAAATAAGTGAAGACTAATAAAATATACTCCACATTGGCTTGAGTTCTTTGATTTCTTGGAATGTTTGTGTTCAAGTGTTTTTCCATTGTGACGTAGATGCAACAATTTTCTTAGAATACAAATGCCTAAAGCCTGTATCATAGGTGTGCAATATTAGATAGTCATTACTGATAAAGAAATAAGTGAAGACTAATAAAATATACTCCACTTTAGCTTGAGTTCTTTGATTTCATGGAATGTTTGTGTTCAAGTGTTTTTCCATTGTGACGTAGATGCAACAATTTTCTTAGAATACAAATGGCTAAATAGTAAAATTTTAATAAGGCCTACAATGTTCTTGGTGGGGAAAGTATGTTAAATTGAGATAAATAAAAGCATAGTATAAATATATATTTTTTGTGAAATGTGGGGCAAATGTAAACTAACACAGGGTAAACAATCTAAACTGAATTAAATGCTTAATTGGAATACACATTCAATTTAAAATGAAATGCATCTAAGTAGGAAAACAATGCACATGAGTAGGAGAATACTTAAAAATTTCCAAATAAGTTTTCCTGCATATAATTATTAAACACAATCATACATTATATGAAATAATATAGAAAAGACTAAACATGATAGAAGTTTGTCAATTGATCTTAAGATTGTCACATCTTGACATATAATTCATACTTATCTTCACTTTGATGTTATTTTTAAAATCTATCCATTAAGATAATAAAATACAATATTTCATAACAAAAGTTAGAAACCATTAAAATGATTATAGAGTGCGACTTTGACAGTTGGGTATATTATTTTGTTAGAATTGAGAGTGGAAGTGAATATAACATTCAACATAGTCCTTTATAAAGATATAGTTTTATTTATATATTGAGTTAATGTCACCTAAATGTCACGAGCACGTGCATTTACAATTTTTATTGGTAAATTAGTTTAATGGCTTAGTTGGAAGTTTGAGACAATTCAAGTTTGTTGTTTTCTTGAGTTTTAGTTATTGATAATCTTTTTTAGTTTCCTTATTATTTCCCTTTTGTTTCCAATGCTTTATTTTTCAATAATAATAATAATAAAGATATAAGAAGTGTTCCTCATGAGAAATATGCTTTCTTTCCTATTGCATCATGAATTCTTTCTTGCATGTTATACTACTTTTGGGAATTTTGGAAACATTACATGTCCACCTGGGGTTTCCAAACTTCTCTCTACTATCCTAATTTTTCTATAAAGGGATTGCTTATGATAACATAAAATCCTCACACTTCAACTTTACATGCCTACAAACCCTTGTGTGTATGGAACATCTTCCAATACCCATGTTGGATCTCATGAACACGGTGCATGTGTATGGTTAGTAAACATACATGTTTAGAGCAGTTTTGGACATCCAATGGCCTTGAGAAAGTAGTCATAAAGTTTAGTAGGAGTAATACCCAAATTTAAAGAAAGTGGGTTACCTCCATCTGAGTGCCATCACACAATAGATATGTTAAGGACCAATCCCTCCATCATAAGTCATGCATGAGGGAAGATGTAAATGGCATTTAATCTCTTGTGATAAAAGGGGGAAATTATTATCTTCCACATATACACCTGAAGATTGTTGTTCTCTTTATGCTCTATGATTGTTATTTAATTTAAGCCTCTAGAATATTTCTTGTTAAATCTAGCATGATAGTTCTTGACTTCTTGACATACTCATGCTTACAAAATAACTATGCCAACCACTATAAAAAATATCAATTAAATCAAGTAATCTTTATAACAATATACAACCTACCCTACACTATTAGGGCCACCAAGTTTTCATTAGGAAAAAATTATCAAAACTTTACATCCCTTACCATCTCGTTTGGGTGTCAAAATTACCCTTACAAACCACCTTAAGCTACTATTTTTGATCTTTTGGGTGGCCTATTTCACAATAGGAGGTTACCCAATTTAAAATTCAAGGTATGTCTTGTTTTTACAACCCTTTCTTAGATCTCCTAACATGATCACTACTACAGAAATGAGATATCTCGATGGTTGAATTTTCAAAAAAACATACTATATACTATATTGCATCGATTCGTTAAATACAACCGCCACACTTTGACCACTTGATAATACACAAGTTGTGTTTTAATTTTATTGTCGGTCGATTCTCAAACAAACCAACCAACACAATATACCCCCTCCAAAAATAGATTTTTTCACAATTTTTTTCTGAAAAATTTTATTTGCCTCTAAAAGCCTACATCGCCAATTCTTTTATGAATATTAGATGGGATAAAGAGGTGTACACACCATGTGTCCTCTGGAAACTAATTGGTATATCTTATCAGTTTAATGTATATTGACAGACGAGAAAGGTGTATACGTCATGTGTCATGTAAAAAATTTCCCACCCCTAATTCGTGTTTCTTGTCAGTTGTCTTCTCCCTAACTGACGACATAGGCGTCGCTGGGTTGCAACTAAGATGCAGAGTTAACGTCAATTTACTGAATAAAATCAACAGTAATGTTGTCTTTTTGTCGATATTTTTTTAATTACAACTGATGACAATGATTGTATGTCATAATTTTTTGTAATAGCCTATGCCTAATATACTAGTTAATGAACCCCAAAATTCTTTCCATTCTTCTACTTATCATGATATAGTATGATTGATTGCTACGTCGTTGTTCTCTCGAGATAACAACTGATCTCCTCAGATCTCTATCATTGCTGCCTGCGGACCTGCGCTCACCGCCGATGTTGCTGTTTCTGCTCACCGCTTCTCCGCTATTGTTTTTTCTATTTCTACTACTTCTGCTACTCATCGACAACATCTGCTGCCACTGATGCTTCTCTGTTGGCAATTCCTCCTATTTTCATTTCTACTTCTCCAACTTCTCAAGTCACCTATGTTGCTCTCTCATCTCTCTGGTGAGGTAGGTAAGCTGCTTTTTTTTTGTTATCTCCATCTCTATAAAAAATTGACTAAGTGGAACACAAACACTTTTAGCAACATACACCAAAATATAACAATATTATAACAATAGCTTCTTAAACAAACATCAATCCTCATAAAAATTTTCCCTGATTCTCAAGATGAAATCTAACCTACAATCACTTCTTCAACATCAAAAGTGTTTATTAAGAAAAAGTCCAGAGTACAATGGGTTGATGAAGGAGACAAGATATTTTTTTTCACAATATTTGTGTTCCATGAGAGATGATCTACAATGGAAAATCTTAGATTGTACTCATTTTCCTTTTTTGTTCCAATATTTAAGTCCCTCTAGGTGGCTTATTTGGGGTCAAACTGTAAATTTGATACCATGTTGAGGAAATATAACTTGTAAACTTTAAATTTTTGTTTAATATTTATTATCCTCTCTTTTGATATCATTTACCATAATTTATCTTGTAGTTTGTACTCAGAAACATGGATCATCTTGCCATTTGTGCTTCAAACCTCCTAGGTCTAGGGGAAATGGCAATTTTGAGGCCATTTTGGGATTCACTGCTAGGTCAAACTAGTGGATCCCTCACTAGCACCCCATCTTACCACACATATATCCTATCTCCTATTCCTAGGTGTGAGATCTACGTAGCTAGTTTAGAAGCACTTAATGCAAATGGCCTGGAGCTACCTAAATTCTAGATGGTGGGTGATGTGAGGTGAAATCCCCTCATTTCCACCCTACATTACTACCCCTAGCCCCAATTTTCCTAAGATGTTCTATTCTACAGACCTATACATGATTAAATACTATTAGAGTTTCACCTAAACCCTAATCCAAATGAGCCTTGCAAGGTTGGATGTGGTTTGCTAGGTTGTAGTTCCCCTTTGGACAACTGATTCCATCCATGGACAATTAGTAATTTAGGGGAATTCTCTAGCATCTATCATGTTGCTTGGTTCAAAAATATAAATAAATGAATAAAGTTTGCAGGTTATGACCCCCAACCTAGGTTCTACTCAAAATCACCAAATGACCCACACTTAACATTAATTACTAAAAACCTAATAGACTTCTTGCTTAGATAATCTTTACTTGCGTAGTTAGTTGTTTAACATGATTCTTTAGTTAATTGTCTTTTCATGTTGGTGTAACTTGCTAGGATAGCTAGTGCTCTCTTGTAGTTAGTTGTGTTTGTTCCTGGTAGTATCTTTCTAGTTTATGTTCTTAATTTCCTTTTTTCCTAGTTTTCTAGTGTAGTGATTTTCTTGTCTAGTGTAGCTAGTTGCCACTTCTAGATTGTTATATAGATTTGCTTTGTTAGTTTATTCTAGTGTTAGCTTTCTTTGTTGTCCTCAGTCCAAAATTTATCTAATTTTACTTTCTTTCATTCTTCGTCATTTAGAAATAAATCGTGTAGGGTTAAAATAGATTTTTCTATTGCTTATCTTTAATTGTTTGTCCAACCACCCTTTATGTATCAACCAAATTAATGCTAAACCCTACAACCCTCGACTCTGTGTTAGGTACCTTGTTTAATTGAACATAGATCTATTGTCCCCTCTCTCCATTGGGTTTGGTCCCAAACTCACTGCTCATATACTACTCCCGAGGCTATGCGCTTGTAGATTTGTTTAAGAGTGACTCCATCGATCATTAAAATTTGAAAGACCCATGTTGTGTGCCCTAAGGATCATCCAGTAAAAATTCATTAGGTTGGTGTTCTTTGGGAAACACATCAAGATTTTTGGTGTCATTGTTGGGGATAGAAATCACCATAGCTCCCTAGTAGTTGTGGTGTGACTCTCCACTTAAGAACCATCTTTTGATAGTTTAGTTGATTCTTTTTGGGAAACACATCATGCTTTATAGCATCATTTCCATGGATAGAAAGTGTCATAGCACCCTAGTAATTGTGGTGCGACTCTCCCCTTATCCATAACCTTTTTCCAGTTGAGTTAATTGTGTTTCTGAAATACGTCTGTTATTACACTTAGTACTGGACGAGGTCATCTGTTTATGTGAGAAAAATTGACACCCTACAATTCAATTTGGAGAAACATGTGTAGATTGATGTGAAAAGGAGTAGCATAATCCTAATAAAATGAGGAATACAAAATCCTCCACTCCTAGATAGATGGATGGATGGATGGTTGGGGTTTTGGTTTTGAGCTAACCTACTTGCAAGGATGTGGTATGTTTATTGTTGATGCCTATTTGGGGAGTAGATCCTTGGAGGTATCCAGATTTGGAGGGCAAGCTTGTTTCTTAGAGATGGGTTCTTCCTGCTTTTTTTTGGGGGCATTTATGGCATGTGTGATCTCCTGATAGATTTGTAGCTTTCATTTTTGTTTATAAGAAGGGGATTGCTAATAATGAGGATCGTGTTCCTAATGTATTTGATGTGTGTGAATATATTTGAAATACCTTTGGGTTATAGACAAAAGTAAATGAATTCTATTTAACTAAGAACACCTCAATACAATACAATATGTTGCATAAAAAATTTCAATCAACTAGTCCAAGTTGAATTTTTTTTTGCATGCATCTAAAAATTGTGATTAATAACATTTTTAAGTTACTGTAGAAATAGTTACAATATGTTACTTCCTAAACCTTCAGTGAATCCCTCCAATAAAATAAAATACACAAAAGAGATGAAAGTATCAAAATGGAGATCAAAGTACCAATCCAGAGTAAAAGCAAACAAATAACCATAATAAGTGTAATGTTGATTCTATAATAGTGTCATTTAGACAACTGAGCATAATACCAAAGTAGGGAAAGAAAAAATATTTGTGTCTGTAATAAGCATAGAATCACCAAGCTATATTTCTTAACAAATCAATGGCTAATGTCTTTTGTTCTGCATGAATAAACTATTTCATTAGATTTAGGTCTCAAAATAGTTCAAAAATATGAGTATAACAACCGATCTTTTAAGAACCAACACATAGGTGGATATGCGTTTGGGATGTAGATAGCATTTGGAAAATTCTATAGATCACATGTGAAATCACATTTTAGAAGAATTATAATTAACCCAAGTGTTTGTCCAAGGAGGCACATCACATGAAAACTAGTTATGTCACCCATAAATTTATTTATGATCAAGGTTAACTGACAAAAGAACAAAAATAATAGAATGAAACCACATTTAGAAACTTTTAGTGATATGTATGTAGGTACTGGTTCAAAACCAACCTC